>OW799237.1:67475125-68002625 GCA_941918925.1 Phyto melanocephala
CACATAAAACAATGACAACAACAACAGCAATAAAAGTATTATCAGAAGCCGTGAAGCGCTTTTTGTTGGTATATTCAATGCGTGAGGGTGTCACTAATTCGTACATAACTTCTAAGGCGCACCAATGCGCGGCCTAAATTTTTACAGATAACGCCCATTAGTTTAACCATTAAAATCTCTGCTCAATTGTGCCCAATTAATAATTTAATGTCCAGTTAAATTCGATATTTTTTTATATTTCCAATATAAAACAAAACCACTTACACAAATAATTTATACTACTAATTTAAGCAAAACACGTGAAGAAATATCTGAGATTGATGGTTGCATGATAGATTTATCTATTAGTTTTTAAAATTACTTAAGATAACTAAGATTTTATTACACAAAATTGTTAGCTTTTTTCAGTTTTTTCACACAATTTTTAATTCCAACGCGTCTCTACAAAACCACGGTTACCTTTTGGACATTTACTTTTGTGCCTAGTGATGTAGAATTTTATGCACTTTAAGCGAGTACTTTTAGTTTTTACGGAACTTGGAATTTGTTTAAATAATCCGTGAGATGACGGCATTTTGCCGTTGTGTGCAACGTCAGTGATAAAGATCGTTTATGATGATTTGGCCAACTGTAAATATCCAGTATCCAATAACGCATGTTAAAATATTTATCTATCTATATGTACATATGTATGTTTTTTTCTGTAAGGTAGGTGTAAATCTTTTATAAGATACCCAATGTCACTATAGGGTTTGCGGGTTATGTCTGATTCTCACCAACTTAAGCCACATCGTTTGCTTGTAACTGTTTTAGCATGTTGAATATAATATCCCATATAATATCGGGACTTATAATCTTACTAATGCATCTCTCTCTAGTTTACGTTTCTTTTGTATCTTGCTTTTGTATTCTGTTCTCCTATTCTTTATCGTTCTATTAGAATTATTTCCGCGATAGCAAACGCTGCTTCATCTAAAACCATTCGGAAGGGCACATAGCCTATAAACTGATAGGAATTTCCATGATTCCTTAAGAGTCTCAGTTCATATAGGTGCTGCATTTAACATCAGCAAACTTACAACAGCGCTTATAACTTTTCTCTTAGATTGCCTGACCCCCATACCTAAACAAGAGCGTTGAGCGTCAAGCGTTGGAGTTTTACATGTGTTTTGTTTTTGTTACAATAACAAAATACATGCAAAATTGCAACGCTTGACGCTCAACGCTCTTGTTTAGGTATGGGCCTGAGATCTCCAATGATTGGTATTATTATCTCAAGAGCAGCTCTAACATTCTATGCTCTTTGGGAGATAGAGTCGAAATACGCCTTAAATTTACACCTTGCATCTATTATGACACCCAGATACTTAAGGCATGCCATTTCGTGAATTCCAAATTTTATCTCAACGCTTTATAGTTTCCGGTGGCTAGTAATAAGGGTAGTTTCCGTTTTGTGTTTCTCTAATCCAAGTGTGGCACTCTTCATCCATGATTAATTATTATGAGCTACTTCGTAAGCGAGAAGTAATTACCAAAACAATATTATATGCAAGTCCTATTAGAGTTAATTCTTCTAATACGTATAATGTTGGGACATCAGTATACATGAGTTTCCACAAGAATGGTCCGAATACCGTCTCTTGAGGAACACTCGCTTAGATGTTAGACGCTCTAGTTCCAGCGACTGTTGAGTAGATAAGTTTCCTTTTGCAAATTTTATTGATTATAACCCTTAAAAAAATTACGTGTCTATCCAAGTCTAAGTAGCATTTGATTTGTTAGGCTTCAGCTAGTCGAATTAAATACATTATTCACATTTAAAGTAATTACTGCATAGCACTTCCTTTTTTCCTTTTTTTGCCATCTATTTTCATTTGCACTATTTCCGGATTCCATATTGTCTGTTTGAAAGACCTTATTCTGTTTCAACAATTAGTCACAATCTGTTATATTTAGGAAGCAAATCGGTCTTTATGAAGACGGAGGGGTCGTATGTATGTTCTTTTTTAATGAGGTTAAATCATTGAAAGATTCTGGAAAATTAGAATGGGTACATCTTATTTTTACAACCAAGAAAAGGGCGTTTAAAATCAAGCATATGACATTAATTACTCAAAATCGTCAAAAACAGACATACGCGATTTCCCATGAAAACCACAGAATTTCCACTCTATTATTGTGAACACTATCGCCTTTCGTCCCCTTAGGATACGTTCTCTCTCCATTTATAAGTGGGCAAAAAAAGAATACGTGTTCAGCATTCTCGTCGTCATTATCATCATAACTCGAACAGAACGGGAAAGTATCATGACCAAATTTGTATAGGTACGACCTAAAACAACCATGTGCACTAAAAATGTTCCCGCTTGAACCGTGAGACATAAGTATATATGTGTCAGTCTATCATCCAATTTTAAATTTAAATTACTATGTAAAATGTATGTTAATTTTTTTAAGTATGTATGTTGTAAGAGAGAGACAGTACAATTCATCTAAAAATTTTAAATGATTGATTTGACTGCTTAAGATAAAAAACCCATTTTTTATTTTTTTACTCACTTCAAATGACAAACTTCATATGTGTAATACATGTGTAAGTACAAAATTTAAACTAGCAAATTCTCTCCTAACTGCGCATACCTTGTGAATAAATATGCGTTCGATTAACCGCTACGGCGGACACCTCCTACAAATTCGCTTAGCTCTTTGAGAATAGCAGAAGCAAAAATTTTTTGGAAAAAGCTTTAAAAATTGTACCGGCTATACTTACCTTTTTCGTTATAATTACAATTTCCTCTACCATACCATGTACATTTAAGCGCACACGTGCAAAATCGTCTTGATAGTGGGTGACCAATGGAAATCCGTATTGATTGTCTAAATGATTGGCTAAATAACGTTTTGGCGTGATAACCTTAATAAATGAATAATCCATGGGTAGTTGGACTTGAAAATAGGAGGATTTTGAGAATTTTTTCTCAATTTCTGAGGCATGCTTTTCGTTGTCGATTAAGCCCAAAACATTGATTAGCTGAAAACATAAAACATAAATGGAATTTAAATCCATTATTTTTGATCTATTGTTTATTTTAGGAAGTACGAAAAAAGATAGTTCGTAGCTATAAGACGCTTTGCTATTTGTAGACTGCGAAGTTTTGGCCAAACTTTTGAAATTCTATTTTCAAATATTACATAAATGCATAAATTCATGCTGCTAATTATGGAATAAGTTTTCAAAAAAATGCTTCAGCACGATAGTACATATCCATTCTCTTTACAAAATTTTGAACCATATAGTGTATATTTTCCTTGTTTAAAGCATCAATTAGGCCACTTAGCTGATGACTGATTTCGTGGTTTGGCAGTAAAGATAATTAAAAATAATAACCGATGGTATCGCCTGACCAGCATCATAGATTTTATGTACTGTTTGTGAATTTTGAAAGCCCATGTAATTACTTTTGCATACCTGCCATGGGTTTGGGCTTTTATACCCCTCCTTTTCAACCTAACCTAACCTAATACTTTTGCAGCACACAATAACCAGTCAACTTAAATTCTTGAATGTGTCACCAAAGGCTAGGCACCTTTGGTAATGCCCAGTTATTAAGAACTTTGACAAAAGGTATATTACGTGTTGTGTCAAGGGCATATATAGCTTTGTTATTCCATTTGTAATTTCTACAATATTCATCTTAGACATCTGCCTCTGTCTTTGCCATAATTCGTTTGTTAAATACTACTTATAGATATAATACGCCTCTTGATATAATCGGTCAGTAATCAGCAATGTTTAAATTAATGTTTAAGTTTAAGTTTAAGTTAAATTTCTTTTAAATATATATTTTCAAGTTTCTCAAGTTCCTAAATAGTTTTTGGAGACGATTATCACTTAAAAAAATCATACGACTGCTTCGGTGTTTTTATTAAAATGTTTATAGGAAAATCAAATTTTATTCGGCTTTTAGGCAATTGACAGAGTCAATACGAGTATTACAAAAAAGGTCTTAACTAGCACAATACAACTCACTGTAAAAAATATTTTAATATATGAAGGACGCCACTACAAAATAGCGTACATTAAATTTAAATATGGGTCAAATATAGTATTAAAAAATTAACCTCCATCAACCCCTTCTTGACTCATTAGAAATTTCCGAAGATATTTTTATACCCTTCACAGTGTGTGTGAGGGTATATATAGGTTTGTCATTCCGTGTGAAATTTCTAAAATTTTAATTTCCGACCCCATAGAGTATGCATTTTCTGAAAGCTTATGAAAAGGGAAGTCAATTAAGCACTGTGCGCCTGTCCGTGTGTATGTCGAAATAATCTTTTTAAAATCCCTAGACATTTTCAAGATCCATGTATGGTACCAAAATATTAGGAATTTTTGGTAGCAGATCGGTATTAAAAATCAAAAAAATCACTCTATAAACAAAAAAAAACCTAGACCACCTCTCTTCACACCAATACAAACTGGATAAACGTAGGTTCGAATCCTAGTTAAGGCCAAAAGAATTTCTTTAATTTTTTTTTATTTTTTTTTATTTTTTTATTTATTTTTTTTTTAATTTTTTTTATTTAATTTTGTTAATATTTTTTATATTTTTTCTTTTTTTTATTATTTTTTTTTAACATAATTGCATAAACTCAATTTATAATTTTACAATGGCATGCTTTTAAGCTGATAAAGTAATTATTAATATAATGAAACATAAATGTATGTACGTATTTCATATTAATGAGATGAATAGTGATACAAACAATTATTAGATTCGTTCGAACAGACATTTGTAAAAATTCGTAAGATTGAAGCAACAGCTGATGGCAAATAAATATAGTGTTGTTTAATGGCAACTATGTGCAAATATGTATTTAAGTATGTATACCTGCGCCAGATTCAGGCAGTTCCTTTCTTTCATCTGTAGACATTGTTAACTAACTTTATTTCACAAACAATTTAAATTTAATA
This sequence comes from Phyto melanocephala, assembly GCA_941918925.1. NCBI lineage: Eukaryota > Metazoa > Arthropoda > Insecta > Diptera > Rhinophoridae > Phyto > Phyto melanocephala. The sequence goes on from OW799237.1 coordinate 67,480,101, forward strand.
ATATTTTGCACGTTTGTTTGGATTTTCCTTGTTTTTAATATTTTTTTCACAAATTGTATACTTTTTGTTTGCTTACTTTTGTTTGTGTACCTTTTGAATCATGTTTCTTGGTTTTGCTAAATCTTACTGCAAGAAATTTCTGTAGTAAAAATTTGCAAATACTCAGTGAAGAACTGTCACTTTTCGCTCTCTATTTGTGCTCTCATTTACTACAAATTTGTGTAAACGAACGCAATTTCGTAAAATGCAGTCAAAATTTGTACAAATTTGTGAGTTCTCGAACGAACCTATTATTGCATGACTACACGTTCTGAAGGGTTTATAAGATTCGACACGGCCGAATATAGCACTCTATATCAAGCTCAGTTTGAATACAAACTTATAACATTTAGAAAAATTCATTGTTGGGGTGCTTTATGATCTGGCAGAATTATTGGTTTGTATTTCTTAATTAGGAAACTGTTACCGGTCACAGCTTGTTTGGGCAACAATTTAATGGCTGTAATGTGTGTGAGCTGTTGTTAAAATAGAACGTTGAAAAATCTCATACAGATCATGTCACAGTTGATTTATTAAAAAGAAACAATCGTTCAACAAATAATTTCGTGTAAATAATAGAAATTTGAAAAATGCTATGTGAATACCACGTATCCACGTGTCACAGACATACGGAATCCATTGACACAGAAAGTAATCGAAAATTGCATTTCCTGATTAAATTTTTTCTAGAGAGCCTAGGTGGTCATATGCTTATTATTAAAGCTTCATAAAAAAAACAAATAACACCTTTATACACGTGTTATATACCATATAATAAACAGATAGTGATATATTTCAATTTTTACTACCAATAACACCCTTTAGATTTCGTGAACTTCATATCCCTATCAGAAAAAACTGAGAAATTATTTTTTTTTTTTGGGTTCTAATACCAGAGCTGAATCACGACTGAAGAAATTATTTGAAAGTCGTTATACATCAATATATTTATGTGTGATGTAAAAAATTCTGGGATAACAAAATCATTTTTAGACTACCGGGGGCATGTTTTCTAGGTGAAATGTTCTCAGCTTGATGTTATTGCTAGTTCGGGGCATAAAGGTGTTTCCATAATCTCTGTCTGAGGCATTGAAGAATCCTTTACCTAGTTCATATGGCGATTAGGGAGGCTCAGGTGTCGATTTAGTGCAGAAATCTAGTAAAGGTCGAGGGGCTGCATCTCATGCTTATATCAAATGGATTCATGTAGAATGAAGGCATAAATAGTGGCATCAGTATGACTACTGAAACCTTGACCTCGTACTTAAAGAGGCTAGAGAGACTCACGATAGCATTGAGCGCATGGGTTGAGTTAAATTGGTCAAAGGGCTTATAGTTTATAGCAGATATATACATAAATGCTCAATTAGAGCATAGATAGCGATATCAGCGTCTTTACTGATGATGCATATGAGGTTCCTGGACCTCGTACTTGAAGAAATAAGGAAGAATAAGTTTGGCAATGGAGCCCAGGACTCGAGTAAAGGTGGTCAAGGGGCTGCATCGCATGCTTACATCCATGCACAATGAGGAAACAGATAGTTGCATCAATATGTCTACTGAATCCTGGATCTCGTACCTAAAAAGATTAGGGAGACTCAGATCGCGTTGTACTTAAGATCAGAGGTAGACACATATTAAGTGTAGATGTTAGTCTAAAGACGATGCTAGTAATTACTAAGAACTATGCAATTAGGATTATCGGCAATCACCAGTGGAAATTATGAAATCTTTGTCTAGTTCAGAGAAAATGGCTTGCAATGTCGCGGAATTCAGTGAAGTATGCCGATTGTGATTGATAAGGGTTGAAAAGGGACCCAACATAGTAAGGTATACTTCACTATTCCACCAACACGTATATGTATATACAACACATTAAAATTAAATTTAAAAATAAAATTTATTATACCTTTTCGGCAGCTTCTTGGGAACTAACAAAACGGTACTGATGATTTGGTTCAGACTTGTGTTTGATGAAATTTCCCATGGCAAAAATATTGGAGACTGAAGTTTGATAGTCTTCATCCACCAAAACAAAATTACTGTCAGTATCTATGTTGGATTTTTTAAAAACTATAAAATAAAAGTAATAATTTTTAACATTGATAATTAAATAAAACAACCAAAATACTTTTTTATATTCTTCATAGAAATAAGAATGTATTTTTTACTTACTCTCCAAGAGCGGCCCCGGTAAATATACCTCACAGAAGCTTACAAACAAATCACATTCCAGTGTTAACAAATCTTCACCAATATGTTTCTTAAAAGTGACCGTTTTCAAATTTTCTTCATCTTCGTATAAAGAATAATCACACAAGTTTAGTTTCTCGTAAGTCTGCACACCCAAATCTTCTAACATTTCCCTTAAAACCTCTTCAATATGTGTGTCTTCTGCAGAGTTATTTAGCATTAAGCCCATTTGCAAATTATCCATCATATAAGGCATAACAAAATGGATTTCCGCACCATTTATGCCATGTTTCAATAGGAAATTTACAAATTCGAAAGCTCTTACATGACAGCCATACACTACTATGGATTTACGCATATTGTTGGGCAAATCGTTAAGTAATATTTGTACTCTGTGATAGCATAATATCTTATCGAAGCGATTATTAATGTGAGAGTAATTGGGGGGTGTAGCAGCATCTCGGAAAATTCTCTCTGGTACACCGAAATCTGTGCCACACATCAGCAAAAGTTTTTCGTAGTAAATTTCACATTCCGATTCCAGCTTTATCAATTGATCGTCTCTGTGCTTATGTATATAGATTACTAATTGAATAAATTTTTATTTAATTGCAAACACTTACGTGTTAATAGTGTGAATTTTTCCGCTTACAAATCTTATCCAAGTTCGTACATCCATACGTTCACAAACATCTCTAATGAATGCATCACTATTTTTGTAGTTGACCCAACAAGTTTCATTTGATTTTTTCTTGCATGTTTTACATTTAAAGGCATGTTCATGATCAGCTTCCATTATACCGGGAGTACATATCACGGTTATATTTAAATGTGGCAAACAATTAATGGTGGCCTGGGTGTTATTACTGTAAATAAAAATGTATACTGGGAGTCACCATAATATTGCCTCACAATCCATTTTAACACTTCAAACGATGATCGGACTAATTCTTCTATCTTTGATGTATTTAAACGACGTTATATAAACATAGACAAACTGTTGTATGTGTTGTACAAAATATTAATTGATTAATTATCAACAAAAAGTATACAACTATTGTTCAATACGACGATATTCTACTTCTACAATAGGCTTTAAATTGGGGATATTTTCAATAAATTGTGGACACACTTATTACTATGATATGCGTTGGGGTTTATCGCAGAATTTTTTGTAGAAATTAGTAACTTACTGGCCAAGTTATAGGCAAAAATAATTTTTGGAAAAATATTTCGTTTTGAATATGTATTAGTTTAGGACAACCAAAAGAGACTCAAAATAACTAGCAGAATACTACAGTAAGCAATAAAAAATGTAAAACCTATGATGGCCGCCACAACAAAATGGCTTAAAATAATTTATTTTTTAGGTTAAATCTATAAATTATATTTTTCTCTTAAATCACTACTACCGGAATGCAGTAAATTATGCAGACATTAAAATACAAGATGGAGTCCAAAAAAATTGTTGAAAAATGCGTCAAATATCCTCTTAATATGAGTATCCAATGTGGTAGTGAATACTACAATAATTCTAGATCTAATTACTATTTAGGGATCTCTACGCGCAAAAAACAATGAAGTAATTATGTCCTCAACTGTAAAATTTTAATACCAAACTTAGATCTGTATTAAGGTTCAATTAGACGTACCATACCACTACTGCCTTAACCATTAATATAACTAAAATGGTATTTGCTTTATTCGATTAGTGATGCCATAAGCGTAAACGGTTTTTTTAATTTTTTTATAAATTTTCGCTATTCGTTTAACCGTTATTGTCCAGAACAATTTTTAAATAATAACAAGTAAGAGCACTATATTCGGCTGTGCCGAATCTTTTATATCCACCACCAATTTTGTGTACATTTAAAGCACAATATTTATTATTTTGTTAATCGCTATGGAATAATCTCTTTATAATAAATTATGTATCACTTTCTTTGTAGAGGGTGGTTAAATTTTAAGGTCCCATGTTGAAGGTGAACTACACCTAGTCTTTGAATTTGTTTTCTGCATTTCATTTGACATTTCTCAATCTCAAACTTACTTGATCCGTGGAAAGATATGCAAATGAGCAATGCTTTAAAGTTATTCAGGTTTTTTATAAAACTGGGCGTTCAAATCAAAATGCATTTTGTGCACTTTGTAATTCTTTTGATCAACATAATCGTTCAAATTCGTCCGCAATCAGGAGAATTGTAAAAAATATTTAAATTTCTGCAAAACAGGTCTGTATAAAATGTTAGAAAATCTGTGAATGCCTTCTTAGTTCGTTGAATGGGAACCATTGCTGTTTTTAACGATAGTGTAGCAAAAGAGCAGTCAACCTCGACTCATCATCATGCCCAACAATTGAGCATCAACATTGTCATTGAAAATTTGGACCATCAGATAGAAGAGTGGCGCCAAGGATGGGGGGGGTCATTTGGCCGATTTTTTGTTAAATACATAATTGAACCATACAAATATTATCATTATAAAAAGCAATGATAATAATTTCTTAAATAATTTGTGTTTTATTTAAAATCAACATCGGCCCTTAAATTTTAAGCACACTTAAAACTTCGATATGATAGTAAAATGTTTTCGTAAATTTAGTCTTTTAGTGAAAGTGGGCGTTAAAGTAGGCGTGTCAATAAAGTTTCTGCTGAAAAATACAACTTAGATATTTCAATATATTCCTTTATTTTCCAAAAAACTTTATTAATAGAGAAATTATATGAATTTCAGTTAAAACGTTATATGGGAGGTGGCCGTAAAAAGTGGACGTGGCACCTTAATTTTCTGGCACAGTAATGACATTGTCTAGAAGGATATACGTAGGAAATTTGATCATCATATCTCATATTTTGGCGGTTTTATGAGCTTTCAAATTTCATTAACGGTAGATAACGTGAAGGCGTGTCAAAGTTGTTTTTGCTAATGAGTACAACTTAGATCTTTTAATATAGTCCTTTATTATTCCAACATCTTTATTAATAGAGAAATTATATGAATTCTAGTTAAAACGTTATATGGGAGGTGGGCGTAAAAGTGGGCGTGGCAAATTGATTTTCCGTCACAGAAAAGCCTCTCACCATAAAGCAAAGTGTGCAAAATTTCAGAATCGTACATCTTATTTTGTCCGTTTTATTAGGTTTTAAATTTAAAATATACTGAAAAATACACTGCGCGGTATGAATTTTCGTACCTTTTTATCTATAACTCCTTTTCTAATGCATAGATGTAAACAATTTTTGGATAGAGATATTGTTTTGACTCGAGAAATATATATTCGAAGTTTCATGACTGTACGTTAATGCGTTTGGACACAATTCCATTTTATTCGATGTTCGAAGGACACGTTTTTTTCGACCTACTCTTGCATTACGAGCTATAACTCACTTCCTAATATTCCCATTTTCAATACCAAACAAACCTTGTCTATAAGAAAGACTCTGGCAAAATTTGAGCCCCCTAGCTTTTTCGGTGCGACCTCTATCGTGCTTTCAACAGACGGACAGACGGACGGACATAGCTAGATCGTCATCAAATCAAACCCTGATTCAGAATATATATACTTTATGGGGTCTGAAATGGATATTTCGATGTGTTACAAACGGAATGACAAAATGAATATACCCCCACCATTTTTTTGGTGGCGGGTATAAAAACGAAGAAAAAGACTAATTGAAGTCTATATGAATCACACTCACCTCAAATTATGCCAACTAAAAGTCATCAATCTTAAGAAGGCTTTACAGATATCGGTGAAACCCAAAATTACTAAGTTCGTTGAATTGCCAAAATGTGTAGTTGGACGTAAATTATGTGTAAACACAGCAAAATGATCATTAAGCAAATTAATATTGTTTTCAAAAACATGATCGCTAACATTAGGAGAACCGCTAGCGGAGTCATTACCTAAATAATTGAACCACAGTTTTTTGATACGTCGTGGCTCCAAAGGTTGCATATTGGCAACTAGATCGTTGGAGGTATAATTTTGATTCTAATTTAGAAAGTTAAAATAAATCACCAAGTACTTAAAAAAAATTAAAGTAAAGACTTACAGTTGGTCGTAAGTAGTAGAAATAAGTATAGTTGGATAATCGGCTTAGTTCACGAAATATGAAATCCGCTTGAAAATGAAAAAAGGGATGTAATTTCAACAAGAGTACTTCAGCTTTTTGAAAATTCTGAGACACATCTTCGCTGTTAACATGATAATGCTTCTTAAGGTAACAACTTAAATAAAAAGGTCTAAAAAACATTAATAGTTAATTTTCTTTTTTCATGATCCTTAATATACAATATATACCTTATAATAACGAAACCCACAAGGACATTATCATCAATGGGATTTGTCGAATTGCCACATCTAATGGTAAAACACTTATAGACACTAAACGGATCTTGAAAAATATTTTCTAAAATCTCTGAAAGTTGTTTTAGGTCATACTGATTGGCCGTTATATCCACATACGAATCAGAGCGCATCGAAATGTAAGATTTAAAAGAAATGCGATCGGCTATTGTTGAAATACGAGACCTGGCAGTGCGTTTAGGGTTTGGATAATTATTGGGCATTTCTTGCTTTACTAGATTTTTAATTGGATCTAGATCACTGGATCGAACTGAATATAGACATATATCGCCAAAAACTGCACTACGATGGGTAATAAAAAGATGTTCATCTATGCGACAACCAGGACGAGGTATAACACGCTTAACATAAAATCATTTAATTTCAGAATATCGTATGTATTTAATGGGTCTTTAAGATAAACTTACTATGAAATATTTTAGCATTTCGAATACAGCCAAAGTCATATGATTAGCTACACTAATGGACATCAAGCAATAATCTTTATTGGGAAATGCTGCAAATGCAGTCGAAAGAAATCGGAATATACGCCGGGGATCATGTGAACCCATCAAACCAAATAGTTGTATAACAAGGGCATTCAATTTGGCATCACAGGGCGCAGAGGTCGTACCATCTGGAATATTGTAGTAAAAACCATATTGACGTCTACGCAATTGTACATAATAATCGTAGGATTTTAAGCCTGAGTGTGATAAGAATTTCATATAAAACAGAGCTGTCTTAAAAAATAATATTTAGTATTTTATTAATGTGTTCTTACGTACTTGCATTTAGTTCTTCCCATCTTTTTAAAACCAACTCACGAACGAATTTCTTCTCGTTAACAGTAACAATATAACCCTCATGACTTTCAATATGATGAGAAGATAAACTGTTAAAGCAAATAAAAGTCATAGTAATATCGGACGATAAGACTATAAATATTTTTTTTACCTTAAATTACTAATATTTTCAATATTTGTAACTTCTCCTACACGTTTGTAAATTTGATTTACCACGTCTATGGTAAAAAGTTTCTCTAAGGGACGCTTCTGAGCAGTTCTATATAAGAGAGAAATTGTTCAAAGATGCCTTTGTAATTAAACCTCCAATAGGGCTTACGTGACGTATAAGAGCTTTTCCTTAAATCTTTCATTGGAATTGAATTTCAATAAATTTCCAAATGATTGAAGATTATAATTTTCCAATAATGGCAAAAGATGCAGATTGTCATTAAGCCATATAAAGCCAGCAGTAATGTGATTTATCTTTGAATCAAAAAACAAAGGAGTGAATAGTTGTTCAAGAGGAAGGGAGGGAGAGAGAGAAAGAGTGAAAGTTAAGGACTTACTTCGGTTACAATAAGCAAACTTTTGTCATTAGATAAAAGCTCCTCGGCTATATAATATTCACCCAACTGTTCTTTAAGGTCAGGACGCTCAAAATCAACTACTTCGACAATATCATCGTTGTCTTCAGGTCTGAAAGATAGAAGGTGTTCTTAATTATATTTCTCTTCATTATTTTAAGAACATACAAAGCTTTTCTATATCTCATTTTAGGCAAAATTCGGTCACGCTCAATAACATGTAGCTTTTGCGTAGTCGAACAAGAGACAACACTAAAACACTTGGGGTAAAATACTATAGAAAAATCTTCCAAACAATAATATCTTGGATAAGCTGAATTTCAAAATATTTAAGAGAATTAATATATTTTGGTTTCAATATTTAACAGTGCTTACGTTTCTCCGGATAACGCCTGTAAGCTGGACACTCCGCTGTAACTACATACCTAAGTTTATTATCTCTGTAGAATATTTCACACAGAAGCTGTTTAATCATTTGAGGATTATAGTCCTTGTTATATACGAATGTGTTCAAGAAACACGTATTAGTGGCACTCAAAGGCAAATTACAGCAATAGTGAAAATCTAAGAAATCCAACCATAAATCCTCAGGCAATGCTGGTATATATGGAGCATTTGATACTTCTGCATATCCAATGACGTAGGGATTTGAGGCATTACGTTGAATTAAAATACGATGGGTTATATAGTTTTTAAAAAATATATCATCCAGCTTGGCTTTTCTTTGATGTCGTCCAAAGAATTGGGTCTTGTCTGAAGCGAGTAGTTTGGTTATGGCATTATAGTCGTCTGGGCAGGCATTCGCGATAATAAAATCCTCGGAGGAGTTCATTTATAATGGACTGGATATTTTTCGGATAATTTAAAATGTCTATTTTTTTATTTTTTGTTGCTATAGTGACAGAAATTATAAAAATCGTAATAGAATACACTGGTAAATAAAATTGATTTATTTTAACATAGGGTTTCTAATGCTCTATGCATTATCAAAATAATAATCAATTCTTTTAATATATAGTCATTTTAAGGAGACTGTACAGAATTATATATTTAAGGCTTTTAGTAAAAAGTATTTATAAAAATGTGTTTACATGTTTTGCACCGAGATATTAAAAAATTTTGAATTTTTTATTGGTAATTTGATGATAAAGGAATTAAATTAATAGCCTATTGACTCCAATGCGTTATTTTTTTGTTACTTCTTTCGGAAATTAAATATTCATAAAAAACAAAAGTATTTTGATAACGAGCAAGGTGAACTCCTACAAGTGATTTTATTATTAGCCCAGTTAATAGGGGAGGATTTTGTCAAAATTTGTTGAATGCTCCTTGATTTCATTCATTAATGCAGGGATGAAAAATGAGATTTTGGTTTCGCTATTAAAAAATTAATTTGAGTGTACTATTTCGATATAAAAAAATGTAATAAATGTACATATATATATTTGTTGCTTCTGCAGCATTTAAAATATATATCCTTTCACAAATATATATCCTTTTTATTTATTAAATTAAATTTTATTTATAAACTAGCTGACCCCGTCCGTGTTGCTGGCCCTAAGCAGAAGTTTTAAAATTTTGTTATTGGATCATTATTAACAAAGGTTTTTTGTAAATATCTTCGGATCTACATAACCGATTTGATATCTCGTTTTGAAAAACATGATAACGGCTTTCAAAATAAAATAAAAATACCAAACAAAATAAATATATGTATATGTCATTGGTGGTGCAATATGAATATTGGATTTTGCCATGCCCCTCCGCCCTCAGACCGAAAATCAAAAATCAGGCTTCACAGTGTCACCCGCCTAATTATTCTGAAGATTTCCTGAAAATTTCATCAAAATCGGTCCTGCCGTTTTTGAGTCCATACGTTACATACATACATATGTACATACATCCTATTTTATATATATAAAAAATTTATATTCTATTAAATTTATTAAATTAAATTTTATTAAATTATATATGTATGTATGTATATCATAACAACTTTTTAATATCTGATATACGAATTGACCTTGACAGGAAACATCCTCTAAAAAGTTAATTTGTTGTAGAACAACTTTTCCATCCCTGATATACGAATTGGCTTGGACAGAAAATATCCTCTAAAAAGTTGCTTTGGTGTATCAATTCGCCGTTGCGTATATCTAGAAGCTGGGAACACATAATAAAGTAGTATTTAGCAGCTGATCATCAGCTGTTTTTCCTTCTGAAAAAACAATATTCTATAAGTTTTCTCTCTCATAATTTTAAATGATCAATCTTCATATAAAAAACAGTTTTCAAAAAATTTTCTCCGAAATGCAATCAACATATTTAATTTTTTGTTTGTTAATTTATATAAACAATAAGTAAGTAATTTGAGATCAGTTTCGCTCTTTGTCTAAGAAAATTACATTTGAGTGGAACTTATCATACGTATTAGCAGATTTGCCTTAATTAGCTTATGCATATTATAGTTAGGGCTTTGATTATAGCTAAATACATCAATTCTTTTAAAATTATTCTATTAAAAAGAAATCTGATTGCTGCAAGAAAATTGTAAAAAAAGCAATTAGCCTTATTAATATATGTATATATATTTTTATCAAAAGTCCACAGATACATATATTTTGACGTTTAAAATTACATTAAGAAAAATATTTGGAGTTTTGTCAAAACTACGTAGATTATCACAGCTTCAAATTTGGATAATTAAAATAGTCTTTTAACCAAAAAAGGTAATATTGTAAACAAAAATTTTTTTAATCAAATTATGGATCAATTAATCAAGTCGCACAAATAATTACCTTATATTAAAAAAAAAAACACCTGTCAAATAATTGGGTTAAATTTCGATAAATTTGGAAAACAGAGAACAGCAGAGTTTCTGTCACTATAATCTTCTAACTTGTATCTTCCTTTACACAGGATGCATTTTATTTTAATTTTTTTTTATCTAGTGAGAGCTTTTTTATTTGTTGTTTATGTTTTGGCAATTTCTCTATTTCTAGACGCAATAAATAACGGGCATATATCTTTGGTACTGAATTCCGTAGAAAATAGGAAAACTATTACACACACTACTGCAACCCTGCAGTTTTTGAAAATTTTGCAATTCGTTAAAAAGTGCTGCATACATTTTAATTTGAAGTGTATCCCTTCCTAGATAAGTTTTCTGTTCTAAAGTTGACTTTAGTCATTAGGCTGCAATGCCGTCCATGTCCAAATTTTTTGTATGAGGTTATTGGTTATTTGATTTTGCTATTTCTTCTGCAAATGTCACAATTCTCTCAGCTTGTCTAAGCGATCTCTGCGATCTTAAAAATTTAAAGGCTCTTTTAAGATCTATACATATCTACTTGCGATACGTTTTTGTAGAGGCTTAAACCTTCCTGGCAATGCACCTACTTACAAAACCACACAAACCGTCATCGTTCCATCTCAATAGAACATTACGACTTGATCCAGATATCTCAAACAAGTAGCCCTGAAATATGTGTCTTCTTTTATTCGACTGCTTGTGGAGAAGATGAAAACTATTTCCTTTTTTTCCTATTGTTTTACAACTGCGACAAAGTCAGCTTGCTTTACTATAGAACTCTGTCTTGTCAATACTGCAAGTAACCTACGATCTATACGATTACGGTTTAAAGCTACGTTATGTCAATCTAGATACCCTATGTTTCACCAAAATATCAAGCGAAATTTCGATGAACTTTCTATTAAAATTCTATCAGTCTTAACAGAACTACATTGACTTAGAATTTTTATAACAAAAGAATAATTTGACTGTTGATAAGGATGTCATTTCCCACATATATACATATATATCTGGAAAAAGCTATATTTGTTAGTATGTATGAGACCTAAGTCAAGGTCATCAAAGAATATTAGGTATATCACATACCACATTCTATTGAAACCTATTTGTGTATATTCCCATCTGTAGGGTATAAAAACTTTGAATGTTCTATTGAAGTTAGTATATGGAGTAACTAAGTTGGAAGTTGGGTTTAGTATTGGAAGCAGTATGTATTGTATGCTTGTGTAACCAAATATTATTGACCTTCAACATCCACATGCAAGTACGGCACTATAGGTAGAAATATACATTATGAAAAACTAAACGCATCGTAGTTGTCAGTGCCAAATTTGAAATATCACTGGTCAATGGAAATCGCTATGAGCCGAAGCTTTTTGTGACGGAAAATTTACGATTTAGGCGTAGAAAATATGTGGTTTCAACAGGATGGTACCATTTGCCACGCATTGAGATACACAATGTTTCTTTTAAAAGAAAAGTTCGAAAATTGAATTATTTGTCCTAGTAAATTGGCCACTAATATCGTGCGATTTGACGTCTTTATACCATTTTTTTTATTTTTTTATGTATGGAGCAAAAATTGCACAATAGTTCGAGAAGATATCAACCATTGGCAAAAGTTTATTAAAAAACTTGATTAAAGTCTCAAAAGAAACCCCTTTTATTTATTAAAATAAAAATGATACCTAAATTTTGACACCATTTACTAGTTCAGCTAACCTGCTGTTCAAACTAAACTCTTTGAACTATTTTCGGTATATGTGTATGTATAAATGTATGTATGTAAATATATAAACTATATGTGACCAGTTTTTCTCTTTGCTTAAGGAAATGACATTTGACTGAAACTTGAAACTTGTTGTAGTTCTGTACATACTATTTATTTATATAGACATGTTCCCATATTTGCTTAGACAAGCTTATATTGTCTATTATTATTGCTCCTGAACTAGACATAATTGATATTTATAATCGACACTTATAAAATACATTCGCCTTAATTGCAATTATAGTTATTGCAATAAGATTTTTTGTGTATAAATTGTGAGTTAGCTTTTTAGAAAGTATATGCTAAGGAATAGAGGTCTTAATTAACAAAAGTTTTTGTGAGCTAATTGTATAACCAAGGCATACTTGTTCATTAGAAAATAGCAGTTCGAAGAGAATTATTTTGTTTATGTATGTTATATTTGACCTTTTTTGAGAAAAGGGACCTATTGTGTTGAAAAACGTGTTTGGACTTAAGAGTAGATTCTGGTACTTAAAAGGGTGTAGAAATGAGTTAGATTTCTGATAAAAATTTATTTACCCCATAAAAACGTTACGTCGGTCACTGGTTGCGGCTTAAGAATCAAGTATCGAGATCATAACAAACAGAGCAGCAACAACAGCAAAGGTATTGTAATAATCAGCTGACGAATCAAGACTACCTGATTAATAAATATACCTTGTGTATAACGCTGCCCCTTTTATGTTAATTAATTTTATGCAGATAGTATTCGTGATACTTGCATTTTTCTCATCTGGCAGCACTAAGAATTAAAAATTTTATGCAGCAATCAGCATGTGTAAACGGTGTGTTTTTTAATTCTAATAACTTTTTGATTGCCTACATATAAACGTAGTATATAACAAGTAATTTTTACCTGTTATTATTTACATCCTGTAATTGTAACTTAACTAGTAAACTACATCTTTGAGCTTTGATTAACAGTCTTACTATAGTTTCAAAAACTGAAGGGAAACTTTAATATACTACTTTACTCCTACAATTGCAATCTTCGTTGCGTAGTTTGCTTCCTTTAAGAGACTATAAAAAATTTTAAACAATTTTTCTTTTAAAGAAAAATAAAGAAGTTACGGAAATTTAGTTAAGAGCTTTTTTCTTTTCCTTTGCAATATTTTATGAGTTGTATGTATAAGCATAACGTAACCCAGCAACATTTAAAAATGTGTGAATGATGTGTTGAGTATAATTAACACTTTTAATGCAAATAAAGGATATTTTAAAATATTTTTTTATTCTAAGTAATTACTTCTCATTACAGTGGATGTAAAGAAAAATATAAAATAGTTAAAGGGCCGTTATTACAACTTACCGTTAGTGAAAGGCAATATTTTGTCGGACCGATAAATGGCTTTGCATTATAAAGCCTTCATTTATTATTTTTTCATCCATTTAATATTATTATTAATAATAAAAAAAATACAAAATGTAAGTTATAATAATGCAAAGTTAAATAAATGCAAAATCCTGCATTTAACTATCGGCAAGTTATAATAATGGCCCTAAATAGTTTAAGTTTTTATATTTTTTGTTAGTTTATAGTTAATTTGGATGTAGTACAATAAACTTGTTTTACAAAATAAAATACAATACAAAAATAACCTAATAGGTACAAGCAAAAACTATATTCATTTCTTTAGATTCAATATGGTTTTGCTGGGAAATGTTCGTAGTGTTGTAGGGATATGTAGTTATTGCTGTTTTGGCATAATGATAAATATTATATGTGTGTTAGAAAATAACGCATAAATACACCCTTGTTTATATACTTTGCTTCTGAAAAATATAAATTTATAAATGTGAATGTATTTTTTTTTATACAAATAGAATTATATACTTATTTTTTATGGAATAAATTGTTTTCAGCTATTTTTCTATCATATTTAGAAAATTGAGATGTATACTTATGTATATATGTTTTTTTTTAATTCGTTGAAATATAGAGTTAAATTAAATTCCTTTTTTTTAGTTTTGATTCAATAAAAAAAAAAACTTTAGATTGGGATGTAACATTAAAGTTTTTCTTTATTTTTATTTTATTATTACATGCATTTATCTATAGTAAAATAAAAAAATCTCTACGATATTTTTGTGACAGCTTAAATTGCTTGTATTACAATTACTCGTTATTGACCAAAACTGAAATAAAATTACAATTACAAAAAAAAAAAAATAAAAAATAAAACAATTATTATAGTGACGTTTGTAATGATGATGACAATGATATTCAACCATTGGAACTATTCAAATTTTGAACAACATCAATGCAAAAAAGAAATAATAATAAAAATAAAAATAAAAAAATCATATACGCTTAACAATTAGGCGTATTACATCACAAAAATATGAATAAATATGAATTCCAATTACAAAATAAATATTATTGAAAAAAATATTATTTAATTTTGCTCCAGTCATATAAAATACTACTACATATTAATTTAATAAAAATTAATTGCTTAATTTAATATAATAATGCGAAAAATATCAATCAAAATAGTATAAAAAAAATACAAAAAATTAATATAATTTTTAAAAATTATTTTAATTAATTTAATCACACTATAATTTAATTAAATTTTAAGTAGTTTTAATAAAGTGTTTATTATATCGGATATAAAATATATTTAACCAAATAAAAATAAAATAACCTAAAAACATACAACAATAAAAGCAGATAGGTGGACTCGTTAGAACATCTGCCAAAGAACCAGGATGTCAAAATTTCTTTTTTTGTTTGTATTTTTTACTTAATATATTTAATGTTAAAAATATTGGAAAAACAAGTTAAAAAATAATGTAAAATTAATAACAATATTACCGGCTA
Organism: Phyto melanocephala; assembly: GCA_941918925.1. NCBI lineage: Eukaryota > Metazoa > Arthropoda > Insecta > Diptera > Rhinophoridae > Phyto > Phyto melanocephala. The sequence goes on from OW799237.1 coordinate 67,495,481, forward strand.
TACGCAACAAAATCGACAAAAATCCAATAAAAAAGTACCGGGGCAAAAAAAAGCTTCCGTGGAACGCTAGGCATGCAACAGCAACAAACAAATGATGATGTCAACTGGTCAAGTCAGTCTACAAGCGAACTTCGTACAAATGTATCATCCAGAAGATAAAACTTTATAGCTAAAATGCAGGTGATGCGAGCAACCTAACAGCCGGCTGTAGCAAAATAACCCAACTATGCAGCTCAAAGACCTTCAGCTCCTCTCCAAGGATTTTGAATAACCTAATACCTATTAAGTTGGCAATCCTACGTATAATGCCGGGATTCAAGAAACATTGACTGAGCACTCATCTACAATGAAAATGAAACTCTTTATAATATTTTTATGTATAAACTAACTAGAACTTTCTTCTGCAGCTTGGCCACAATTTTTATACCCTTCACCTGTGGTGCACAAGGGTAAATATAGCTTTGTCATTCCGTTTGTAATTTATTCAATTTTCATTTTCGACGCCATAAAGTATATATTTTCTGAAAGCTTATGAATAGAGGAGTCGATTAAGCCCTGACCGTCTGTCCGTGTGTTGGTTGACGTCAACTTTTAGAAGAAACTACATATATGTTCATCAGTTCTGTGTATGGTATCAATCTTTTGGATATATCCGGGAATGAATCGCTATTGAAATTCAGTACAATCGACCCATAACTTTCCGAGATATGAGCAAAAAACCACGACCACCTCGTTTTTTCACAAGAACAACAACAACATACATACAAACGTGATATACTGGTTGGAGTAAACGTGGCATCGAATCCCAGCTGAGCCAACAAAAATTTTTTTTTTTAAATATTATGTATTATTATGTATTTTTATTATTTTTTTTATAATTTTTTTTTTAATTTTTTTTTTTTAATTTTTTTTTTAATTTTTTTTGAAACATACATTATAAACTCAATTTATAATTTTTCAATGGGATGCTTTTATATATGTATGTTTTTTATATATGTATGTTCGTATTTCATATGAGGTGAATGGTGATACAAATAATTGCTATTGCATGACTACATGTTGTGAAGGGTATATAAAATTCGGCACGGCCGAATATAGTTGAATATATAATTGATATTAAATTTTTTGAAAAACTTTTGTTAGTTGAAAAAGTATATTGAAAATACAATTAAAAAAATTAATTTTTTTTTGTCAAGAATTCATTTTGAAGGGAAGGTTTAATACAAATTTGACTTATCATGTGAAATATGGAGTTTAATAATTAAAAAAAAATATGACGTTTGGTTATGCCACCAGTTCCTTAATGTGTAATATCGTATGCTTTGTATTTTCGTATGTTAAAAATAAATATATAAAAAATTGTTCCATTTTCTTTTCGGGTTATTTTATTTAAAACCGGTTCAATAATATATGTTGTTGTTACAATAAATACTATATTTAAATTAATCCCATATTTTAATTACAGGCGTGATTAATTGAGTCAAGATCATTTGTTAAAATTCTAGGAATTTTAATTAATTTCTTAATACTGTTTTGTTAATATTTTTTGCAATACATTTTCAATTAAAAGTATTAATTTTGATTTAATTAATAGTAACATTTTGATGATTGAAGCAAAATCAAATAAAATTTTAATTAATAGTATTAATGTCGTAACTGAATTCCATATTTATTTTTTCTATGATACTTTAATCTTTATATATTTTTTTTAACTGTCAGAAATTATATTAAATTTAAATTAAAAGAAATTAAAAAAATTAATTAAATTAATCAAAAATATAATTGAAGTTTAAAAACAAAATAAAAAGTCAATTAATTAAAAAATTGTAAACAATAATTTGTTCTGTTTATCGTGGAAAGACTAGTTAAAATTAGAAACTCTTTGCGAATGCTGCTCACATAAGTGGTTTGATTATAGTCAGCACCGGCACTTAGTGCCATATCTAACGATGGTCACACTACGGTGTTGAATTTCTGATTTTCAACAGCCGTTGAGTGCCATGTCTGTAATGCAAGTCATGTTATACAGGTGACAATTTTGTATACAGTAATCTTATGATTTTACATGTTTAAGAGCTCGGGCTATCTAAACACTTCTTATGAGGTAAACTCCCAACTTTACACTTTGGAAAATATCGAAGAACCAATCAGTTAATTCTGTTAAAAGGCAATAGACATAATTGGTTCAACCTTGCTTTCAAAGAAGGTAAAGAAAATCAACATCGTTGTCTCCAATGTTATCTTCATTAATATAGATGGTATTCATATGATAAAGTATTGTACATACTTTTAATTAATTTTTAAAATTTTAGGATATTATGAAATTATGACAATACGACATGATGGCACTTTTTGTAAATTTATAAATCATCCACAAGGAACATTGTTCAATGTTCCACTTTATAAAATCCTTAGTAAAACTGACTCTTTTATGAATTTTGGGCATAATTTCATTTTTGTTGCTGATGGGGTTTATTTCATTTTCATCATTTCATATGAAATAACTCCCAAATATTGGTGATTGTTTCGTTCTCGCTTTGGGGTTCATTTCATTTATTTTTCGATGTTTTTTCATTTACTGTTCTTGGGTGTTATTTCCAATTTTTTGGGGTTTACTTCATTGGGGATTGTTTCCTGGGCGTTATTTCATTGGGGGGCTTTTCATGGAGCGGAATGGACCACGTTGGTCGTAGCTTCGCGGATAACTACCGGAAATCATATAAAAAAAAATAAATGTCATAAAATTACTTACTAAATTATGATAACATTTATTTTATTCCAAAAAGATTTCTGCCTTAAATTATCATTTAGGTTCTCTTGCGAGGCGTATATTTAAAACAAAATCAAGGAAACAAATAAGGAATTCTATTTAACTTTTTGTGCAAACAACAATTCAGCTAAAGTTTTTTTTCGTAATTAAAGATTAATCTCATATAAGTATGTATTATTTTCATTAAACTTAATTTTTAATTTATCGTTTCTTACTTTCGTATAGCCCATCCCTTGTGCAAGCGATATTTTCTCTTGTAGATTATTAACAAACCAATAAAGCCGTCAACATTAAACACTATTAATTTCGTTGTTCACCTGTCGCTACAGCTAAAAATTAATATAGTAAATTTGTTACAAATCTTGTTACTGACAAATGCATAAATATTTAATTATAAGAAGATAATTTTAAGTTTAAGCAACCTAAACTTAAATTTGAAACGGCTATTTATTAATAATTAATTTAAAAAATGTTTATTTAATGTAGATTTTCTACGTAAAATATTTAAATTGTACTTAAATCTTTAGGATTATAACCTTATCCTACTGTTTCATCCAGTTTGGTATTTACGAAAGAATAATGACAATTTAAAAAGTCTCTTAAAATTGTAGCACATTGAAAATCCTTCTAAACCATTTAATTAATGTCTTGTATTTCTTTTCCTAGACACGGTTTCGCATAAGTTTTTTTCCCTTTGGCTACACTTTTAATTTAAGAATGTATGTGTGTGTGTGTGTGGGTGTGTGTGTGGGTGTGAGTATAACTGAATTCCAAAAAAAATTTATTACAAGCCTTTCGCAAAAGTATTAAGTAGTAGTTGAGACTATAAAAGCCATTAAAATGTGAAAAATAACAAACTTTATATAATTTTTTTTTGTGTACCTGCATTTAGTCACCACCTAAACTCCCAACGAAAATTTACAGCGCAATAATTGTCTTGTTTTCATTTTGCACCTTCCAAAAGTAGTTGCAACATCTTCTTGTGGATTTAACCTAAACTACTATTGAAACTAGCACTTCTACCACTACTACCTACAATATTAACGGTGAACATAACGGCCCTTAGCTAAAGCTGATGCTGTTTTATTAATGGTAAAGCTGTTGAAAATGGTTTCAAATCCCTATAAAATACCATTGTTTTTACAAACACATTTCGAAAAGAGTTAAAAAAATATATTATTTAGTAGAAACTGCTAAGGTATTTTCAGTTTCTTAATAGCTTCGGCAAGTAGCAGTGTGCATGGGTTGCTGTAAGTGTTTGTATGGTCTTTATTGACGATAATCATTGTGTCTTACGGCAAATGTTTTTGCAAGTTTAAATCCGAATTATGTCGTTAAGTTCGTGCGAATAGTTTTGTTAGTGTTAGTAAACAATTTCTACACAATCATTTAGTTTTTTAAGGTTAGCAACAAACAGAAACTGAAAATTAAAGATAAACTTTTTTACAAATAATTTTTAAGAAACACCATTCTAATTAGGGTTACCGTTTCGTTTCGCTGTTAAGGACTTTGTCAACTTACATAATGTGCGCCAGGTAATGCATCAATATAAGGTAAGACTACTATAATCGCCCGTGTCAGATCTGATTATACCCATCACCATAATGTCCATTCATATGTATAATGTCCGCAGCGCAGCCTTGATTTCAGATTTAATATTTTACGCAATTTTGATTTATTGTACGCCACGCCATTTTTAATTATAAATTTTTACCTTCTACTATTTAGTCAAACCCTTTCATGTGATACAATGAAAAAATATTTTCCTCCCTTTTAGTTTAGTCGCCATCTTGGATTTTACTCTTTTTCATAGTTTTTTATATTGTATTGAACCAGTCCTAACATTTGATACGAATATTGAGGGTATCCAGCCGTAATTACTATATTTGAACAATTTATCCGCCATTTTATTTCGACGCCAAATACATATATTTAATGTACACCACCTTGTAATGGCGACTATCATGGATTTAAAATTTTTTATAATGAATTATATGCTATTAGTCAAGTTCTTTGGTTTGATACCCGTATTAATTCTGTCGATTATCTAGCAGCTAAAAGAATTTTATTATTGTTTGAAATTTTTTTAAGAAGAACATGGAAGCAGTTGTATTTTGATGTTTATATCTCAGCCAGTTTCAAACCGATTACTAAATTTCTATCAGGACTACTTTTCGAGACTATTGTTTATAATTTGGTGTGGTGTCCAAAATTTAATAAGCAGCTTTTGAAATTTGAAATATTTTAAAAACGTTTCAATTTTTTTAAAATTTTTTTCCCTATAACGTTGACGATAAGATTAGAACATCTCGAGAGGTATATTATATCTATAAATATACGTATTTAATTTATAGAAAAATGTATCTACCTAGGGCTGAAAAACGTTGACTTTTGTGATAATAAAAACAGAGGCAGTAGTGCTTATTTGCTCATATCATGGAACGTTATAAAGTGATTCTGCTGGATTTCAATATTACAATTTTTGTAATCACTTATAATAAATTGATGCTACAAACAAATTTGTGGGATATATGAAAGCATCAAAAAGTTAATTTCAATACGGACAGACGGACATAGCTTAAGCATCTTCACTATCTATAAGGATTCAAAATATATACATAAGAATATATAAAAATACTTTATGGGGTCTGATTTAATATTGTAGAAATTGCAAACGGAATGACAAACAACCACAAGGTTTATGTTTGATGCGAATTTTAAGCCGTCGAAATTTTTGGCCTGTACCTTTTAAAAGAGAAAATCATGATAACTCCTTAAGTGAAGCGTTTCTTATTAATGATAATAATTTGATTTCGGTACTATTCTTTGACACAAGTTGGCGTTGTTTTGTGGGTGGTGTTATTTTACAGATCCCGTCTGAAAAACGTCACCTATAAAATACAAAGTTCTGGGCACTTGCCTATCTACGCCAATTGTCTTGTATGGTAAGTTTAATGATATTGTTACGTTTATACCTTTTATAAACGTTGGCTTATTTCCTTTAAATAGACCGTGAGTTCTTTTTTGCAATCAAAAATATTTGAAATCCGTTTAAAAATTAAGACAAAACTACTGTAACTTAAACTACTACAACTAAAATAAAATTATAATGTAAATAAAGCTATTTAAAAATAAATCTGTAAAAATATGGTTATTTTTAGCAGAGTTAATTTGAGAGAGAAATTTGTCGCACTACTTGCTAGTAGGGATTTTTGAATCGCCCAACAATGGCAACAAACCGCATTTGATCAATCAACATAATCCAAGATATCGCTTAAATATGGCCCGTTCTATACGGCAAATTCATTAAAATAAATATCTGAGTTCTGTTCCAACATACGGAGCCATGCTGGTTATTTAAAAAATGTTATAGTGAATCTTATCACAGAAAAAAATATTCTTTAAATTTTTTTAACTAATTCACTTTTTGACTTGTTTTTAAATTCTAATTAAAATTTTATTTAATTTAATTGATTTTTACAACTGATATAAAATATTTTCTAAAAACATTGGGATTTCTGTCAGTTGAAAAAATAAAAAACGTTATTGTAAATGACATTTTTTGATAATTTGCTTTCGAATGATAAATTTAATATTTGTTATCCAAGGAGCAGGATAATTAAAAATAGTGGGCAATAGATAGTTCTGGTAGGTGCACACATACATATAATAAATATATCTTGTTTTAAATATAATAAATTGTTTCAGTTTCATTATAGAAGTGTCCAAAGCCAATGTTTCTTGTATTCTAGTATTTTGCTCAAGATTATCATTTTAATAGGTAAGTCAGTAGTAGTCTATACTCTGATCAAGCTTTTTTACCGGTAAATATTCCATTATGTCTAGGTTATTAATGCTACCAATTATTTTCAGAAATCCGGCGTTTGACATGGCCTAGTATGTGTATTTGTGGAACCCTACATCTTATATTAAATTATTATATAAGTAATGAAATGTTATTAAGATTTTTGTTAAGAAAAAATATTAAAAAAATTATTTTTTTCTTTTTGGGTAATTTTATTTAAAACAGTTTTAATAATATAAATTACTAATACAATAAATTCTTTATTTATATAAATCACAAATTTCAACTATGGGCATGATTCAATCATCATTTTTAAAAACTAGGAAAATTTTAATTAATTTTTTAATACTGTTTTAATTGATATTTTTCGCAATATTTTTTCAATTAAAACTATTAATTTTTATTTATTTAATAGTATCATTTTCATGATTGGAGCAAAATTAAACATTGAAATTCATATTTATTTTTATAAAAGATAAATAATTAAATAAAATTTTGCAACTATTTTAAGCAACTCCTACTATAAAGCAAGTAAATGTTAAATTTTAAATTAATTTTTTTTCAGTGTAGTCATTTGTTTAACGCTTTTTCAAACATAATTGCCATTATCAGTGTATATTCTTTACAGAAATGGATATGAAATACATAGATATTATTTCTTTTATATTAATCCATTTGTATTCAACTTAGCAATCAAACAATGTACCAACATTTTCAAAAACTTTTTCCAAACAGCCATTACACCTTCCACAAAAAGATGAGATTAGTCTGGCAGGCAATCAACCTATTCAAACACCAACTTTACAATCGCTTCTCTATCGTTAACTCATCCCCACAATTGCACAAATGAAATTCATATAATTGTCTTAATGTATAAAAGAAGATTTAACATTAGAAATTCCAAAAAATTTTTTCGAGCATACCAACGGGACCAATTTGAAACTCACTGCATGCGGGAGTCTCATATGCATGAGAGGGGTATTTGCAACTAGAATTTAAAGAGTTGTAAAAATACTAAAGCTAAACTTTCAAAACTAATCATAAATTATATCCTTAAATGTGTATAAAGAGAAGGCTAAAACTACATACAATAATTTAGAAAGTTTGTTTTTAGAACATTTTAAATAACTTGAAAGAGATAAGTTGGTGAAAACGTACAAAAATATAGATGTTTAATAGAAGAGGAAAAAATACATTGAAATGTTATCATAAAATATAAGTGATTATAAAATGATTTTTTTTTTTAATTTTAATAACTTTAAAATTATAAAATACTTTAAGAGTTAAATGAAAATGTTGTAAAATTAAATTGCAGGATTGTAAAGGACATCATTGTATATCACATGTCAAACTTACATAAAATCTTCCTGCTTATTTCTACATTTGTTGATTATGACTTGCAAATTTTAGATTTTTTTCAGTACACCAATACCTCGCTTTGAGTCGTTTAGTTTTGCGTTTTTTCGAAGTTGCGTCGCTGCTGAATTAGTACTAATTTTCACTGTGCGTCGTTAGATTTTCGAAGTTGCGTTGTTTTGGTCTTTAATTTATTTTTGAAATTTTTTTTTTTTTTCTAAAATATGGCAACGACTTTTATTTCTACATAATTGAGCCATGCCATAAAAACTCGGAGATTCCCTTTCTAATTGAGACTGACATAAATGAATTGCTAACCTCGCACAACCAAGAATTGTCTAATGAAGAACTATTGCAACTGGAATTGCAATTTGCTAATGAAGATGACAGTGACCATTCAATAGAAATCTCCGAAGAATTTGATCTCCAAACGAATTTCCAAAGCGATGTGTTTGATTGACGAAGCTATGGAGATATTTTTAAAAAAGTGTCCCAGACGGTAGCTACGAATATAAATTGCTACAAGAAAATTTATTTTACGTTGAAAAAAAAGCTGTTCAGCAAACATTGAACCAATTTTTGTGAAAGAAAACCGACTTATGACAACATCCACTATGGACTCATCAGACAGTGATTAATTTTTGTTTTGTTTTTATTAATTAATTGAATATTTTATTTTCTTTTAATTTGGTTTTTTTTTTGTTTTTTGTATGTATGTAATAAAATTTTATATTATTTTTTTTTTATATGTTTACTTTGTTCAATTTTCTTTTTAAAATGTAGTATTTTCGTAACCCTGGAACCTATCTTCGATCTTTACATGGTTTGCTATAGAAAATCATAATTCACTTTGCGTCGTTTCAATTTGCGTCGCGTTTTTTGGGAACGTAACCACGACGCAAAGTGAGGTATTGGTGTACTATGATATAACTCCCAAAAAAATAATTCCCAATAAAAATAAAATAACTCCCAATATTTAGGGTTCACCTGATCGAAGGTTATATAGTAGCCAGTGGTTCGAATCCATGAGAGCTTTAATATGCTGCAATACTATAATTATCAACAAAAGCACATCACGAACAGAAGGTTGATGCCCTATTGCAAAATAATACATTTTTGAAGACAACTATTGCCAAGACACTGAACTGCTGCCAGTTGATCCCCCCATGATGTAGACTTTCATAGACTATTTAAGAACTTTAAGAACTATTTTTGTAGAAGATTATTCTTTGCCATCTCGTAATAGGGAACGATATATCGAAGAGATGGAATATCATTAAAGGTCAGTTTACACTATGATACAAGTCATAAGACATGTCGTGTAGAATGAACAAAGTAGAATAGTGTAAAAGCAAATTGAATTCAGTAGAAGAAAACATGAGAAAATATGTGAATGGAAATTTGACAGTGGACCGTATTTTTTTATTTTTTTAATTGTTTTAAAAAATGGAGGATTTCATTTCAGATTAGAGTTTTATTTTAATGTAATCATTGGCAAACACATTAAGGGTGTGCTAGTTATTCTATAACAATTACAAGAACAACATGCAAATTTTTCGATTGTGTTATAAAAAGTAAAAGAAAATTGTTTGTTGTTTCTGTAGTTTTTGTAGAACCACAAACAGCATTGTTTTATTCATCAATCATATTCAATATCAAAAATAAAACTTAAATATTTTTCAACTATTTCTTATTTCAACTAGTGCTTATTTCGTGAAATGTAACATTAGCTCATGTCTGATTTGACAGATAATTAGTTTTATCCTTCCGCTGAACGAATATGGTTGTAATATATACACTTGAACAACGCTGGGAAATATTGCGACTCTTCAGATGAAGCTCATTTTGATCTTGGCGGGTATGTAAACAAGCAAAATTGTCACATTTGGGGCACCGAAAACCCGCACGCATACATTGAAAAGCCGATAAACCCAAAACGAGTCACTGTTTGGTGTGGATTTTGGTCCAGGGGCATAATTGGGCCATTTTTCTTCGAAAATAAGCAAGGAGTGGCGGTAGTCAATTGTGATCGTTAACGGGCCATGTTGAACGAATTTTTATTTACAAAAATTGAAGAGGAGAATATTGGCAACATTTACCCCCATACCTAAACAAGAGCGTTGAGCGTCAAGCGTTGGAATTTTACATGTGTTTTGTTTTTGTTACAATAACAAAATATGGGCCTTAGTTTCAACAGGACGGCGCTACGTGCCACACAGCCGAAGCAAAATTTTTTTTATAGCATTTTCAAAAAAAAAAAAGTTATTTGGCGGACCCTTTACAACCGATTTTAATAAAAGTAAGTTAGAGTGTTATATTCTGCCAACAGAATCTGATAATACCCTTCACCATCTTGTACATAGGCATAATGACTACATTGTAGCTTAGCCTCGATGTCAGATTTCATGCTACACGCCATTTTTCTTCTTTTTTTCGATGCCATCTTTAATTTTGAATTTTTACATAGTTAACTGTATTCTTACTTACACTTACACGCAAGCTGCTGAAAGTTTCATTACTTTGAAATAAATCATATTTTAATTTTGTATTCTTTGAAAAGTTTAAAATTGTTGAGTAAGTTGCCCTTCTTTCTTGTACGTATTCTTTTAAGTAGAGTTTTTCCAATTCATAACTTAATTTGCAATCCATTCTTGAAATTTCTTTGAGCAATAATAAGAGCCGGCATTTTCTTTATATAGATTCATATTAAAAAAAAACTTTAACTGTTACACTTACTGGGTTTTAAATAACTATTATTTGTTTTACTACAGCAAATTCTTTATCATTCATTTGGGGCAATTTTAAATCTATTAATGCTTTTTCAACTTTAAGGGTATCGCAATTGACCTAACCCAACCTATTATACTGCTTATTTTCTTTTAATTTTTTATTTAAAAAAATAATAAACAATAAATTGTCAAATTCTATCTATGTATATCCATAAAATATTCCGAGTTCTTTTTAAAAAAATATTAATACGATTAACTAAATGCTATAAAACGTTGTGCTTCAAAAAGTTCAATGATTTTCCTATAAATTAAAGATTTCTAAATCATCTCTATGTGTATATACTTGTACAGAGGTATGTATGCATGTATGTAAGTATGTTTGGATTTGCGGTGACAGTTGCAAATACTCGACGAAAATTGTATCACATAAAAAGAATGTAATTTGTAAACAAATAGTTTTCTATCACTTCACAGTATAATTGATAATCAAATAAAACGGTTAAGATGAAGAAAACAAGAAAATAAGGAACCAAACAAAAACAGAATTAAACTCTAAAGTGATAAAGAAAATTACTTCATACGCATCTTAATGGGAAAAATCTTGATAAATGTTGCCACAACAAAGTAAAAGCAAAAATGCAACAACATAAACCATGACAATGGCAAATTGTCTATGAGTATCTGTCTTTTTAAAAAAAATCTAGGACATGTCTGTTTAGTTGGTTTTGTTGTCGTCTTTGGAAGCAATTGAAACAAATAAAAAATGGTGGAATAAAGATTTCTATAAAAACAGATGTGTTCGTGTTAGCTTTAAAGATTCATTTCATACGAAGAAGTCACAGCAAAAGGATGATTTTTTCCAAGTAAGAACATGTGAAGGATTGTAAGTCTGTGTCCTGGGTGATTTCTTGCTTCAGTTTTATTCGAATGTGGTTGGGCATGATTGTCAAATGCTGTCAGGTTTTTGTCATTTTTTAATGTCACACTTAAGGGAAAAAATGAAAATACAATTTAGTGCGTATGGTGATTGCAAACAGAAATTTGAAACAAGCAAAGTGAAAATAAACAATTTCAGGAGAGAAATATACACAGTGAAATAAAAAGTATCGGTTGTGAGTATTAGAATCGTTGAAAATCGTATAGTTTAGTTATGATATTAGAATTTTACGGTTGTATCTACAGAATGTTGTTTCGAAATATCAGTGTAAGAAATTGTAATTATTGCAAAAGAGCAAGAACTGAACCATGTGATTGGTAAAAAATTTGAAACATTAAGAAAAAACTTTAACAAAATTCATTGTGACCGCAACTCAAAAATGTTAAAGCAGAGTTGCGTCCGTCTATAAAAGCAATTCGAAAAAATATGACCCTAAAATAATTCACTACTAAGTTTATAAATTAATTTTATTTTGTTATTATTTTTCATTTCGTCAAATATATGAAATTGTATTGAAAGTATTGTTGAGAAAGTTAGTTAGGGCATGCGCAAATACGCTATAAAAATAAAATAATAAAAACAAGATTTACGCATTCCGACTTTTAAAAATGTTTTCGTTCTGCACATGTACGTCACATCTGCTTCGCACTCAACAAAAGCTTCCTCAACCTCGTAACTTAAACAAGTAAGAGCGCTATATTCGGCCTAGCCGAATCTTATATACCCTTCACAACGTGTAGTCATAAAATAACAGTAATTTGTATCACCATTCATCCCATATGAAATACGTACATACATATTCAAAAACATACATATATAAAAACATCCCATTGTAAAATTATAAATCTACGTATGTATGTTAAAAAAAAAACTAAAAAAGAAATAATTAAAATACTTATAATAATAAATATAAAACAAAAAAACATAACAAAATTAAAAAAAATAGAAAAAAATTAAAAGAAAACTAATAATACAAATATTAATAATAAAGGGTGTTTTTTTAAGCCCGATAGAACTTGAAATTGTAAAAAATAACACAAAAAATTAAATTGTAATCAAAATTTTTTTTTTATTCGAAAGATCAATACGTGACATTAACATTTGAAAATGATTTCGGGCATATGGGCACCGCGGCTGTTCTTGACGAAGCGCATTCTGGACGTCCAATTTTGGGCCACTTTTTCGAGCACTGCTGGCCGTATGTCACGAATAACACGAACAATGCTGGCCTCCAAGGCGTCAATTGTTGCTGGTTTATCAGCATAAACCAGTGACTTCACGTAGCCCCACAGGAAATAATCGAGAGGTGTCAAATCGCACGACCTTGGAGGCCAATTGACAGGTCCATTTCTCGAAATCAACTTATCGCCAAATTTTGATTTCAATAAGTCGATGGTTGCGTTCGCCGTATGGCACGTAGCGCTATCCTGTTGAAACCACATCTCCTCCGGATCAATGTCATCCATATTTTCAAACAAAAAATCATTGATCATGGTGCGGTAACGATCTCCATTGACCGTAACGCGAGCTCCGGCCTCATTTTTGAAGAAATAAGGTCCGATGATGCCACCAGCGTGAAAACCGCACCAAATGGTGCATTTTTCTGGATGTAATGGAGTCTGTAGGGTCTCTTGTGGATTGTTCTCGCTCCATATGCGGCAATTTTGCTTATTAACAAACCCGTTAAGCCAAAAATGCGCCTCATCACTGAACACAATTTTGCGATAAAACAACGGACGTCCAGAATGCGCTTCGTCAAGAACAGCCGCGGTGCCCATATGCCCGAAATCATTTTCAAATGTTAATGTCACGTATTGATCTTTCGAATAAAAAAAAAATTTTGATAACAATTTAATTTTTTGTGTTATTTTTTACAATTTCAAGTTCTATCGGGCTTAAAAAAACACCCTTTATATTAAATAAAAAATAAAAAAAAAATAAAAAAAAAAATAAAAAGTATAAAAAAATGTTGTTATACCCTTCACACAGTGAAAAAGGGTATATATAGGTTTGTCATTCCGTGTGAAATTTCTACAATTTTCATTCCGACCCCATAAAGTATATATTTTCTGAAAGCTTATGAATAGGGGAGTCGATTAAGATCTGTCAGTCTGTCCTTCTGTCCGTCTGACCGTCTGTACGTGTGTATGTTGAAATCAACTTTTTGAAGCCCCCCGAAATCGCTTGGACCCGGGTGAGGTAGTAAAATATCAGAAATATTCGGGAGTAGATCCGTAGATCAGAAACATCGGTTCATAAACAACTGAGATATGAGCAAAAACCCACGACCACCTCGATTTTTTTCACAAAAACAACATTACAACAACAACATACATATGTACATACAAACTTGTATATTGGTTAAAAGAAACGTGGGATCGAATCCCAGCTGAGCCAAAAAATTTTTTTTTTATTTTTTTATATATATTTTTTTATTTTTTATTTAATATATTATTTATATTTTTATTATTTTTTTTCAATTTTTTTTTATTTTTTTTTGTTTTATATTTATTATTTATATTATAATTATTTTTTTTTTAATTTTTTTTTAAATTTTGTTTTTAATTTTTTTTTAAATTTTTTTTTAAATTATATTTATTTGGTTGTTGGGTTTAAGCTGGTTTATATGCATTTCACTGGTGCTTATGCCAGATCATCAGTAAACCTTTACTCTTGAAAAAGTTTAAAGTTTAAGTTATATTTTTAAATTCTCATTAACAAAATGAGAATTCAAAAATAAAACAAAAAACCTATAAAAAACTTTTTCAAAAACCCAACCAACAATTTTTCAATTTTAATATATTTTATAATTCTACCAAATAAATATAATTGAAAAATTATGGGAGCATATCCTAAATAATTTAGTAAATTTTTTTTTAAATTTTTTTTATATTTTTTTTTTATTTTTTTAACATACACATTGCATGACTACACGTTGTGAAGGGTATATAAGATTCGGGATGGCCGAATATAGCAGTCTTACTTGTTCACTGTGTGAAGGGTATAAAAATACGGTTTTGACTTTTTCATATCAAACGATTGTTTAATGCTTTAATTAAAAAAGATTAGTATATTATTACTACTAATATACATAAATACAATCAATTCCTTAATAATTGTATTTAAACTATTAACCAAACACCAAAGTATAAAAATATGAACCGTTTTTTTTTCTCTCCTGAAAAATTTTATTTTTTATGATACGAGGTTGAGGAAGTAAGGCATCGATATAGTGGTTGACATGTAATACATAAACAAGATCTCTCTCTGGTTCGGGTTTTTCATCTTTTCATATTTTAACAGGAATTTTCAACAGGAAAGATAAGTTTGATTTCGTTTACACCTAATTCTTTTTTATTTTTCTTTTCTATTAAGTTTTCTTACAAAGTAAATTAATATTTGGGGAAAGTATTGTTTTTGAAGTGGTTACAAATTTAAGACATTTTTAGTTTTGATACTTCAATAATATATTTTTAATGTCTAATTTTGTTCGATATTTGTAAGTTCATTGGTAAGTATATTTTAAGTGATACTAGCAAAAATGTATACAAAAATTTATCATCAGGAATGCGAAAAGGACAAAGTAGTTCCGAAGAGAAAAGGTGGGTAATTCTTGATCTCAAAGGCTCCGGTAAGACGATAAATGAAATTTCCCAGTCACTTGGTTGCTCTGGAGGAAAAATTTATAATGCAATTAAACATTTAAATACATTTGGAACCTGAAATAATGTAACCAGAGTCCCCAAACTTCATAAAACAATAACCAGGAAAGATGAAATAGTCATAATAGCATTTAAAGCTGACCCATTAGCAGTGCCATACCGTTTTGATATATCATCTAGGACTATAAGATGAAGGCTTAATAAACTGGGATGCATCGCACAGCGACAACCGTTCATCTCCACAAAAAATTTAAAATTCAAGTTGAATTCTTCCAAAGAAAACGTTAACAAATCAATGAGTTTTCGGAAAAATATTTTATAGAGCGATGAATCTAAATCTAAAATAAAATAGTGTCCAGTTAACCAGCAAGACAATCCGAGGTATAGTACCATAATAATTAAGCATGTGGGCGAAAATTTTTTCGTGTGAGGTGGTGCGTTTTCTTCGCATGGTATTGGACCAATTCTGAGGATCAAATCAAGAATGGGTCAACATGTTTACAAAAACATTAAACAAAATACAATGATACCACAGGCGGAGGAACATTTATCATTAATGTGTCACTTCGTGCACGATAATGCCCCTAAGCATCACTTCACAATATTTTAAAATGGCCAGCGCAATTCCCTAATCTCAATCCAATTGAGTTCTTGTGCAGTGAAGTTAAAAGAAAGGTTAAAGGTAAAAATCACAAAAATGCTGATGAATTGTACCAAAACGTCGAAATGTATTGGAAGGCTATTCCTCAATCTCTCTGCAGGCAGTTATGTATGTAGTTGAGAGTTCGCCAAAAAGATGAATAAATGTTATTAAAAACAAAGATTACCCCACGAAATATTTATGTTAAGGGCAAACAGATAAAAAAATATTGCAATTCAAATAAAAATATAAAATGTTTTCATTATACGGCCAACCCAATAAAATATTTTTTTAAGATTTTTATCTCAACAGAATTTTGAATTATGTATTAAACGAGTCTACTTGAACCTGTTTAAGCTTTAAATTTAAGATTTAAAAACAGAAAAAATAATTTTGTTTTTTAATTTTGAAAATAAAGCGAATAATTTACTTTCATTGAGAAAGTGTTAATTATATGGCCTCCACTGTATATACAGTGATATAGATTAGAGAAAAATAAAAGCATTATAGTCTATTTTAAAGTAAAGTATTTATCGTTTTAAAGTTAATTTTACAGAAAAAAAACACAATTTTTCGTTTTATTTATTTGTTATTAATAAGTTTTTATCTATCTATATATATAAAAGTGAAACTCTGTGTGTGTGTGTGTGTTAGCTATAGACTCTGAAACTGTAAAACCGATCGGGCTCAAACTTTGGTAAGTTGTTGTACACATACCGGGGAGTGTTTATGGATGAAAAAAAGTGGGCGGGGTCACGCCCATAAAAAATTAGTTATCAGTTTTAGCTACTTGCACTTGACCGATTTTTCTGAAACTTTGCACACATATCGAGCTGTCATGACTAAATAATTTCGTGATAAGAAAAGTGGGCGGGGCCACGCCCCTAAAAAAGTTTTAATTTTGAGGTACTTGCACTGGACCGATTTTTCTGAAACTTTCCACACATATTAAGCTGTCGTGACTTTATAATTTTGTGATTAAAAAAGTGGGCGGGGCCACGCCCATAAAAAAAGGCTATTATTTTGAGGTACTTTCACCAGACTGATTTTTCTGAAACTTTGCACACATATTAAGCTGTTATGACTAAATAATTTCGTGATTAGAAAAGTGGGCAGTGCCACGCCCATAAAAAAAAGGTATAATTTTGAAGTACTTGCACTGGACCGATTATTCTGAAACTTTGCACACATATTGAGCTGTTATGACTTCACAATTTCGTGACTAGAAAAGTGGGCAATGCCACCCCCATAAAAAAATTATAATTTTTAGGTTTTTTCACTTGATATTCAATTAAAATTCAGAATGCATTTCGATTCATTAAGGGGCGTAGCAACGCGCGCCGGGTTTGGCTAGTAATCTATATATATAAAAGTGAAACTCTGTGTGTGTGTGTGTGTTAGCTATAGACTCTGAAACTGTAAAACCGATCGGACTCAAACTTGGGAAAGTTGCTGTACACATTCCAGGGAGTGTTTATGGGTGGAAAATAGTGGGCGGGGCTACGCCCATAAAAATTAGTTATAATTTTTAGCTACTTGCACTTGACCGATTTTTCTGAAACTTTGCACACATATTGACCTGTCATGACTGTATAAGTTCGTGTGAGAAAAGTGGGCGGGGCCACGCCCATAAAAAACTTATAATTTTGAGGTACTTGCACTGAACCGATTTTTCTGAAACTTTGCACACATGTTGAGCAGTCATGCTTTTATAATTTCGAGATTAGAAAAGTGGATAGGGCCACGACCATAAAAAAAATTTATAATTTTGAGATACTTGCACTGGACTGATTTTTCTGAAACTTTGCACACATATTGAGGTCTCATGTTTATACAATTTCGTGATTAGAAAAGTGGGCAAGGCCACGCCCATAAAAATGTTATAATTTTTAGGTACTTGCTCTGGATCGATTGTTGTGAATCTTGCACACATATTGAGTTGTTATGACTATACAATTTTATGATTAGAAAAGTGGGCAGTGTCACGCCCATAAAAAAAGTTATTATTTAGAGGTATTTGCACTGGACCGATTTTTCTGAAACTTTGCACACATATTGAGTTGTCATGATTAAAAACTTCTTGATTAGAAAAGTGGGCAGTGCCACGCCCATTTAAAAAAATAATAATTGTTAGCTTTTTGCACTTGCTATGCAATTTAAATTCAGAATGGATTTTCATTCATTAAGGGGCGTAGCAACGCGTGCCGGGCTTTTCTAGTTAATGATATATATTAATTATTCCTCTTAGAAGTTATTCACTTTTTTAAAATTTTACTTGTAATATCAATCACTTGTTTGCTGGTGTGACGTCAAGCGTGGTAAAGCAAAATTACAGCACATGCATGCGCAATGCGTAATCTTGTTTTTAACATTCTCGTATTTTTAATTAATATTTGTATAGAAAATAAATAGAACAATATAAGTATCTTCTATTTGGTTAGACAATGGGTTTTTGACACAGGAAATGATTTGTGTCATTGTTTGTTACAATTGTGACAACTACCATTGTGAATTAAAAAAACAAACAAATTTCGTAAAAATATAAGCGAAAAAAGAAGTCAATTACAAATAAGTTAAGATTTTGTTTATTTTATTGAAAATGTAGTTTTAAACATATTCATTTTCAGCTTTGCATTAGAAAGCAAAACTAAACTACCAAAAATTTAATATGTTGTATTGAGCGAACTAAAATCTCATTGCTACATACAAACGTTTGTATATTTGATATTGCGTATGTTGCACACTAAATACAATAACGTCAGATATCTAAAAACATTTTAAATTACTAGGAAATCAAAAAAACTGTTGATCGTGCTGAAGCAATGCAAATAACAAAAACAAAATGCAGTCATAACGGTATATTTTTAATCAAAATGATAGTGATGAGAAAGATATGTTTGGAGTAGATAGAGACGAGTATTGTAAATCATTTTATGGAAAAAAAATAATTTTGGAAAATTTGGAGTTGTGCCGTTTTTCATTTGGCCTGCGATATGTGTGAATGCGTACAAAATAATGTTGTTGTCATTGTTGTAGAGAATTAGTGTAATAAATAAAATTGAATTGTTAGAGCAATTGTTGAATTTTTTTACACTTAGTATATGTTGTAATGGTTATCGTTCTGGTTATTGTTGTTGTTGTTGCTTTAAATGTCCTGACTAAATTTAGAAATGTATTGCATTATACAAATCTAAGTACATGTCAGTGCATGAATGTTTTTAAAATGATTGAAATTCATTTACATTTAACTTTAATTTCAGACTAATTTGTGGTTTTAGATTTTCTGTGGTTGGTTGCAATTCTATTTACGATTATGATGGCAATTCCAAACAATTTCGTGATTGTCTCTCTAGTTTTGTCATAGTAGTTGATTTAAAATGCATGAGTTTATGCATTCATATTATGAATATTTATTTCTGCAAAATTTATACATGCATAAGCTGACTGATGTGATTTCATGTAAAAAACAATTTAAATAATTATGATATGAAAATGTTAAAAGATTTATTAGCGTACTTGTGGGTTTCCAAATGTGCGAACTGCGAATTATGTTGAGAGAAATTTAAGATTTTGAATTTATTGGCTGGTGATAACAAAAATTTTCCAAAACTGAAAACCTGATTAAAACGGCCATGCCAAATCTGATAATACCCTTTACTATCATTTGCATGGGTATAATGATCACATCGTAGTGTAGCCTCGATTTCAGATTTAATGTTATACAAGATTTTCCTTTATTATTTCCGTCACAATCTTTGATTTGAATTTTTCCATGGTTACTGTATTCAATACCCCAAGCCTGTTAATCTGATACTCAAAATATTACACTTTTTCATAATTAAATAATTTTCAAGCCATTTGATTTGATACCAACATTGAAGGGGTAAATTTGTTGTACGCCATTTTGAAGTGGCATGCTGGCCGCCATTAAACTCTTTAATAACAAATTTTATTTTGCTTGTCAAGTGTTTTTAGTTAATATCAAAATAGACCCTCTAGACTGTATAGAAGATTTTTTTTTGTAGATTTAAGGAAAAATACCGGAGCAGTTGTATTTTGGTGCCGAAATCCCATATCGTTTCAAGCCGAACGACTTACAACTTCTCGGAAATATTTTTTGAGACTACAGCTTGCAATTTGGTGTAACCAACAATCAATTACGAGCTAAGAATCTTATTATTTATATATATATATTTTTGAAATGATTGTTGCCTATAACTTTGCTGATTAGTCACCGATTTGTGCAAAAAAAGCCCTAAAGGTACTTCGTATATAAAAATAGTAACCAACATGTCTATAAATTTTCAGGGGGCTGGGAAATGATATTTTTTGTGGTAAAAATACGAGAAAATACAGAGGCAGTCGTTTTCTATTTGCAAATATCTCAAAAAGTTATGGAGCGATTATGCTGAATTTCAATAGCAATTAATTTTCCAATATTTTCAAATTATTAATACGACACCCAGTGGTATTTCTTCATAAGGGTGTTTTTTTAAGCCCGATAGAACTTGAAATTGTAAAAAATAACACAAAAAATTAAATTGTAATCAAAATTTTTTTTTATTCGAAAGATCAATACGTGACATTAACATTTGAAAATGATTTCGGGCATATGGGCACCGCGGCTGTTCTTGACGAAGCGCATTCTGGACGTCCAATTTTGGGCCACTTTTTCGAGCACTGCTGGCCGTATGTCACGAATAACACGAACAATGCTGGCCTCCAAGGCGTCAACTGTTGCTGGTTTATCAGCATAAACCAGTGACTTCACGTAGCCCCACAGGAAATAATCGAGAGGTGTCAAATCGCACGACCTTGGAAGCCAATTGACAGGTCCATTTCTCGAAATCAACTTATCGCCAAATTTTGATTTCAATAAGTCGATGGTTGCGTTCGCCGTATGGCACGTAGCGCCATCCTGTTGAAACCACATCTCCTCCGGATCAATGTCATCCATATTTTCAAACAAAAAATCATTGATCATGGTGCGGTAACGATCTCCATTGACCGTAACGCGAGCTTCGGCCTCATTTTTGAAGAAATAAGGTCCGATGATGCCACCAGCGTGAAAACCGCACCAAACGGTGCATTTTTCTGGATGTAATGGAGTCTGTAGGGTCTCTTGTGGATTGGTCTCGCTCCATATGCGGCAATTTTGCTTATTAACAAACCCGTTAAGCCAAAAATGCGCCTCATCGCTGAACACAATTTTGCGATAAAATTGGACGTCCAGAATGCGCTTCGTCAAGAACAGCCGCGGTGCCCATATGCCCGAAATCATTTTCAAATGTTAATGTCACGTATTGATCTTTCGAATATAAAAAAAATTTTGATTACAATTTAATTCTTTGTGTTATTTTTTACAATTTCAAGTTCTATCGGGCTTAAAAAAACACCCTTTACATCTAACTGCAAAAAATAGAAGGAGTAATCATACAACGACGAAATTTTGCACACATGTTTAATTTTAAGTAGAAAAGAAAAATTCAAAAAATGTTTAAGATCCCTCGACTCCTAGGGTGCCCCCCTTAGACCGCCAGTTTTTTCACGAATTTTTGTCCTCAATGTATAGGTTGCAATTCTTAATAAAATTTGACGAATTTGACGTCTGTTAGTTGATCCAAGAAAGAGCTCGACTTATTTTAGTTTGAATTCGTCATCTCCTAAGGATACCTCCCCTAGACCGCCATTTTTTCACTTATTTTTCTTTTGAATGTATAGGCCATAAACCTCAATATAATCTGATGAAATTTGGCAACCATCTATAAATTTTTATAAGAAGTGTTCTGCTTATTTTAGTTGAAATCCGTCTACTATTAGCGGTATCTCCCTTTTACCCCCATTTTTTCGCTTAGTTTTTTTCTCAACATATAAGCCGCACTTTGCAACGGAATTTGATAAAATTTAGCAGATGTCTATTAGTTGATCTAAAAAAGGAGCACTATAAATTTTGGTTGAAATCCGTCGACTCCTTGGGTTCCTCCCTTGGACCATAATGTTTTCATCATCATGGTCATCAGCAAGTAATACTTCGAATACATCTAAAAAAAATTTCATAATATTCAAAATGAATTATTTTTAATTAATTTATTTTTTAAAGATGTATTTACTTTCTAATTAAGACGCATTTTTCCGAAATAAATACGATTTGATTTTGTGCACTTCTCCCCAACGATTTAAAAAATGACCAAAAGCCCGCTTTTGAACTGCCTTTTTCACTATTTCAATTTTATCAATAGTAAGCACCGAATTTTCCTGTTTTATAAAATTTGTGAACAAATCGACATTGCTACCACAATCAATAAGTTCCTGGCACAATTCACTATATGACACAGAAAATAAAATCATTTTAAAAATTATACTTTAAATTTTATTACAATACTTATTAACGTTATATCACAACGGGACCCTCGGAGGACCCAAGTGAGCTATGCCTGCGGGCGGCTGCCGGATCTATTAACGTTAACTATTTACTCGTTGCAAATTTTGTTTACAATTTAAACGGTTTTCTTATATACATTTTTTTTATTAAAACATATGATTTGGTTTTTTTTATTCTTATTCACTTTAAAAAACAGCTGTCAACAATTTATTAACAAGTTGTTGTCAAATTTCTTTAAAACGTTAAGCAAAAAACGTATGCAAAACTTTTTTATTACAAATACTAGCGTGCAATATTCGTGACTTTCTTTTTACTAAATTTTGATTTTTTTCAAAAGATTGACAAAAGTTGGTGAATTTTTTTAACTAATTCGAAAGAATAGCCTTTTAGCTTTCATTTCGATATTCTGAGAGCACGGAGGTAAACCGAGCTAACTAACTTTTTCTCCAACGAATACAGTCAATGCTGAATTTTTAAGGACAATTTTGATGCATTATATCTCCCAAACTATTTACGCAATAACTTTTTCTTTTTCTTTAAATTAAAAACAAGCATTCGGTTTAAAATAAAATCAACGTTCAGATTCTTCCGCTCAAAATATATTCGATATAAAAATTTCTGAATTTGAACAAAATTGCCTTATATTTCCCTTTCACAATATTAACCTGAATTTAACCGATCTTTTCTAAGAATATATATACATATATCTTAAAAAAAATGCAGATTTTTGTTTGCCCGACTCTTCTCTATAAAATAGCATCATTAGATTTTTTATCAATAATAGTCAGTCTTCTTTTGCAGCAGAAATACTATAGTGCGTCATACAGGTCTGTGCAACATGTGTAACGGACAGTCGGACGTACGAACATTCGTTAGTAGGCTCCTATAGTCATAAGCTTTTGGAAATTATTTTTATAGAGCGGTAATGAATACTACAGAAGATATAAACGTAATTAAATGTGTGTGTACCCTTGGCACCACAGATGAAGGGCATAAAAATGTGACAAATACACACTGAATGCCCTTAGACACCCTAGAACGTATAAGTAATATTTGCATATAATTAAATATATGTATGCATACGTATGTATGTACAATTTTTTCTATTATCTTGTAATTTTTAGAAAAAAAGTATTTGTACACACAATATACCAAGGTGGATTAATAAGGTGACCTTATAAAAACAGCTGATTCATTTTTTTTACTTTTTTTATTTTCTTAGAACATAATTGTCAAACCAATTCGCCTTGATTATGTTTTAATATTTTGTTGTCATTAAAAATAATAACTGAAAATTTTTCAAAATCAAATATAAAAAAATTATTGATATTTCAATTAAAAATACATATTATGTATGTATGTTAATATATTAAAAAAAAGGTCATAAAACTGTGGAAAAGTTCGTTTAAATAAAAAAAAAACAATATAGAAGGGTGCAGACTTAAAAATAACTAAATATACGCCCAAAAAAAAGGTTTATTAAAGTGAAATATAGTTGTGTGAAATGCCAAACTGTGGAATATGAATTTGTATAGAAATTAAAGATTAATAAGTATGTGATACTTAAACGTTTTGCCCCTTCAAATTCTTTTGCGCCTCAAAATCTGTTGAACTTTACGTCTGTACTTCAAATTCTGAAGAAAATCCAATGGAAAGATACAAACAACACTTTACAACAATTTGATAAATAAACGTTATTTTTTTACTATATAACTAAGTTTAATTAAGTATTAAGTTATTATTGTAATTTAAAATTACTATTACCAAGTGGCTAAAAATAACTTCACTTAAATAAAAAAAATTTACTTCTAGCTAAGTACTTTGTAATTATTAAAACTTATTTCAAAAAGAATTATGTTCATTATTTTTTGCTGCGGATGCAAGTTTATTTAATATTATTATATTCAAAAATATTAAATGTAGTTTATTTATTTAAAACTTAAAAAATTAATAACCAAATGTAAAAGTTATTAAGAATAGTTAAATTGTAATGTAAAAAACACAAAAAAAATAAATAATTTAAATACCGTTATTACCAAATAGACATGGCATTTTTAAGCCTTCAACAGTATTTATTGTATGTATGGGCAGTAAGTTCAAGATTGTTTCCTTCGAATCAAATTGCACACATATGTAATCAACTTTATCTTCTAAAAAACATTATTCGTATTAATTCCTATTTTTATGTTATTATTGTTGATGTTGTATATTTTTATTTTTGACTAGTTTGCCTCGACCGCGAAGCTGTTCCCAATAAATCCTTTTACGTTTTCATTCGAAGATAGATTTAAATAATGTCAGTGCAAATTTTTCTATATTTCTCTTTCAGTTATTTCTGTACATGAATTTATAGCTTACTCTGGAACAATTAAAATATTCTAATTTCTCATTATTTTCTATTTCCAGTTAATAATTAGATATTATCCCGCTATAAAAGATACCCTATATGTCAACCTAGGTATCCATATATTTCCGTGTCAAATTTTATCAAAATCCAGTTAGTAGAATTTGAGCCTTTTGTGTTCAGGTAGAAAGACAGACAGACAAACATTATTGTTCGTTAGTTATCGCACATATCCTTTTATTGAATAACGCATCAACAATATTTTCTGATTAAAAACAAACAAAATAACAGAACCGTGTTATGTCTACGAGTTAGGAAACCAAAATCTTTTAAAGAAAATGTAGAGATTAAATAAAAACACGATATTAAAATACTTGCTTTTGTGGCGTTTTATTAAAATAAAAATAATAAGCAACATATAATTTAAGTTGTAATATAAAAGATATTCAGATATGAGATGGAAATCAATTTTGAAACAGAATCGACTGGAAATCAAAAAAAAGATTTGTGGCGCACTTATAACTTCTTCTTTTTTGGTTTAAAATTACATAATAATGATTTTTGGTCGTTTTTCAAGTTTTTTATTTAATTCTTGATAATTATTAACTTTTCATCTAACCTTAATTTTGTGGAAAATATTTACGTATTAGATGAAATTTTAAAATAGATTACAGAATTGTTTTCGATAAAACTTCGTATGTCTTCAGTTATGAACAAAAATTATTTAGTTCACGTTCGAGGAGAACAACGTCCGCCGAATCTGTTAACTTCTAATCATCTATAACATACGTAACACAACTTATATATGGTGTATCTATAACCGCTCCTTATGGGCAGGGCACCATATTTAAAAAGGTGCTTCTTGCTTTTTAATAATTACCCTTAATTAAATTAATTTTATGTAGTGCGTAGTCCATTTTTTTAAGCATTGCTCAAAGCAGAAACACCAGGCAAGGGTTTTTCCTTTCAGCAATTCCAAAAAACCACCACCGCCAGTAGAAACATGAGAAAAAATATTGGGTATTCTAAACAAAATCAAAATTATTAAAATCAATAAGCAAATAAAATTCTAGTAACACTTACCTTCATACAAACCTTTTCTTCCAGGTAATAATTGGTAATGATTTAATAATTTTAAACAAATTTAATTTAATTGAAAAGAAATTAAATATTAGTTTTCAATTCACAGGGCAAATTATTCTTTGTTGTCAAAAATTGACAAAGACGAATTTCAATTCGCCTTTATATTGACAATTATGTACGAAAACACACTAACAAAATGCCTGTTGTTTTTTTTATTGTGTTTGTTGTAGTTATGCAGTCACCTTATGGATTCGCCTTGCAATATACACATATAATATTCAAGTTGGCAAAATTGTCATAGACTACGTTGTATTTAAGAATTTCTTTCAAGATTTGTTTCAAGGCATATCCATAAGGTATATGCAACGGCGAATTGATACAACAAAGCAACTTTTCATGGGATGTTTTATGTCAAGGCCAATTCGTATATCAGGGATGGAAAAGTTGTTTTTACACATTAAATATAATAAAATTTGATTAAAAACAGAATATAAATTTTTTAAACACATTATTAATGACGCAAAAGCAAAAAATATACATAAATTAAGCATTTATTGTCAAAAAAGTACACTCAAGTTAATTGTTTAATACCGAAACCAAAATCACATTTCCTATCCCTGCATTAATAAATGAAATCAAAGCGAATTCAACCAATTTTGACAAAATGTTTCACAATAAGCTGGGCTGATAATTTCACCTGTATGAATTCGCCTTGATTTGTTTGAATATTTCATGCACGAATTTTGTACAGAATTTTCGATAACGTAAATATAGTGGAATCCTTTGCTAACGATTACTCTAACGACAAATCACTCAGCTGATCATGTATCATACACCGTTAATAACACATTAAGTGACACATTTGTTTATTGTCGTCTATTAAGTGTTTTACCAACATATTTACAATTAAATATAAATATATGGAAATGTACACAAAAAAAAGGATATAGCCGCTTAAACGGTCACCGATAAGCGACATGTCTTGGGTAATTTCGTGGCGATTTATTTAATAATATCGTCCACGATTTGGTTAAGCTGTTCTTAGTATGTTTTTCACAATTTGACATTTTCTTGTATTTCTCGTTGAGGATATTTATTTATTTGATTCCATTACAACACGATTTTAAATCTTATAATTATAGTAAAGGATTGTTACATTGACAGTTAAATAATGGTACATATATGTATGTATATATATATATTAGAACTACAAATCAAAAATAAAGAATAAAAAATAATTTACTAAAATACAAACTTTATGAAACATTTAACGGTAACATTGATTTGACCTATACATTTTAAAAACTTTCTTTCTTAAATTGCTTGGCGTTGCTTATATTCCTTAAATTTGTTGGTAAAGATATATGTATTGATAACATGGCCAAATGGGATATTTTTAAAAAACTTCAAAGAATTGTATACTTGCTTTATGTTGATTTGAAATAAAACACAAATTATTTAGGAAATTATTGTGATTTCTTGTTATTATAATAATATTGGTATGGTTCAATTATGTATGGAATAAAATATCGGCCAAATAGCCGCCGCAACCTTGGCAGCACACCTCCATCGGATGGTCCAAATTTTCAATGACAATGTTGATGTTCAATTATTGAGCACGATGATGACTCAAGGTTGACTGCTCTTTTTCGAAAAATAGCAATGTTTCCCATTCAACGAACTAAGATGGCATTCACAGATGTTTTCACATTTCATACAGACGTGCTTTGGTAAAATTTAAATATTTTTCACAGTTCTACCGATTGAATCTCCAAATTTGAACGATTATGTTGACCAAAATAATCACGGAGTGCTCGAAATGCATTCTGATTTGAACGCCCATTATCATAATAAGCCTGAATAACTTTAACGCGTTGCTCGATTGTGTATATTTCCATGGTTCAAATTGAGTTAGTCTGAAATTGAGAAATGTCAAATGAAATTCAAAAAAAAAAATTTAACGTTAAGGTTTAACATCGGCCCCAAAAATTTAAACCCCTTTATTTTGTTTTATTTTTAATTATACCCTTCACCTGTGGTGCACAAGGGTATTTTATATGAGATGAATGGTGATACAAACAATTGTTATTGCATGACTACACGTTGTGAAGGGTATTTAAGATTCGGCACGGCCGAATATAGCGCTCTTACTTGTTTTAATCTGTTATTTTTTACTGTTTATGTTTCCATGTAAAATTCTTCTTGTAGAGAAACTACAAAAGCATACAGAAAATTGCATTTAATTTTGTACAAAACAGGACATCAATCGCATTATGGAAATACAAATTTATTTTATATGATACATATCTGTAAATGTAGAGTGTTCCGAGGCGACATCCTAAAAATTGTAGGTTTTTTTTCAAATAAGTATAATATAAAAGGTATTTAAGCTTGAATTTTCGTACATATAACTTTCTAGTCAATGTCGTTGCTATGCCAGAAAATGTAGTTGACACGCCCACTTTAACGCCTACCTATCATATAACACTTTATCTTAAATGCATATAATTTCGCTATGGACAAAGTTTTTGAAAGAATAAAGAACTATATATAAATATCTCAGTTTTATTTATTAGCAGAAACTACATTGACATGCCTACTTTAACGCCCACTTTCATTGAAAGACTAAATTTACGAAAACATTTTTTAATAGTATATCGAAGTTATACAAAGAAAGTGATACATATTTTAGTATTAAGAGGTAATTCCATAGCGTTTACTGTTAATAACAAAATAATAAATTCGGTGATATAAAAGTACATCAAATTGGAGGTGGGTATAATAGATTCGACACAGCCGAATATATTGCTCTTCTTTTTCATTTTATAATTAATTTTTACATTTTTTATAACCAAAAATGCTTTAAATTTATTTTCTTAGAACTGTCAAAACATTTTGGCGTTTTTTTTGGGGCTTGAAATTCTTATTTTTATATTTCATTAGCAGTAATGATATGATAATAGCATGATACTGTAATTAAACCTAATAATGTTAACTATGTTGTTCTTAGATTATGATGTATAATATTTTTGTTTAGCTTTTTTGTTATTTTGATGTTATAAAAAAATTTGTTACTGGGTCAGTTGGCGTGCAAGTTTATTTGTCAATTTGTCAAACAATTCCAAGTCACTTTATTTGCAATGAAACACGTAAAAAGCTTTTAATAAAAATCTGTCAAATTTGATATTTGTTCAAAAATTTAAAATGACAGTTGATTTGAATGCAATGACATGACATAAAAATTTTAATTTCAAAAATGCTATATAATTCGAAATGGTTGTGGAATATTAACACAGTTTAATAATATTTATACGCGAATAATCAAAATGTCGCAACCAACAAAAGGCGCTTTAATAATAATGCGCCTACTGGTAGTTGAAATCATAATTATAATGATTCTAATAAGGACTAGCAACTCGTTGAGATGTCGAACCGAAGATGGTCCTTCGGATGGAGAGTTGAAACGTGTAGCCAGATCTTGTATGCGCAAATTCGGTGAAGCAGCATCTGTTCAACAACATCAGCAAATGCAGTTTCAGGGTAAACATCGACAGAGTGTGGTGAACAGAGAAAATGGTTATGGTTACAGTTACGATAACAGTGATGAGGATGACAACGATGATGACGATTTTGATGATGAGCGATACTATAACAACAACAACAATAGAAACTTTTTTCGACAACAGAACAGCAATAGCAATAATAATAATAATAATAACAACAACAATGAACGCTTTGGCAATAGTGGCAACAATGCTGGAGGTTATAATGAAGATCGTCAACATAATCAATATAATCGACACAATAACAACAATAGTAATAACAGATCGAGTAATGGCTATCAAAATAGCAATAATAATTGGAATTTTTTAAATCAAAGAAATAATAATAGAGGAAATAATAACAACAATGGCGATAATAATAGTAGTAATAACAGAAATAGAAATAACTACAACAACAATAGAAATAATTCCTCTTCGGATGCTGCCTGCATTGTTCATTGTTTTTTCGAAGAATTGCACATGGTATGTTATAGGGCCCATACACAACACCATAATAATTGTGCATTCAAGTTACTGTGCCAGCTGATTGACCGTGTATGAGATTGTGGTGTGATTGTACCAGCTGATGGTGCTTTATCAAAAATAGTTTGATATTTTTTTGATTGTACCAGCATGATTTAGTCGAGTGTGGCAAAATTAGCTCATAAAAGTTAAATCGTCAAGGCGTAAACATAAAAAAAATACAAAATTTTAAATATAAATTCAAATTCATAGCCATTTCTTCATCCAAACCCGTTTTTTTTTTGCTTCTAATTAGTTTTTGTTTTAGGATAATAGTAATAATAAGTGCAGCACAAATTTTTTCCTTATTCATTACAAACCTTTCCACGCAATTTTTGGGTAAAAAATGGATTTTGTACGACCATGCTGGTGTAGTGTGTGCTTAAAGCTTAATTGCACAAACACTTGATTGCACAATTTTATGGTGTTGTGTATGGGCCCTATCGATATTTCCACATATTATATGCATTTAATTTGATGTTTTCCCCAGCTAAATAATAATAATTATCCGGATCGTCATAAGATGTTATTTATTCTAACGAAAGACGTTAAGGATCGCGATCTACGCAGTTTTTATAGCGATACAATACAGGAGTGTTTTCGTTATTTGGAAAGTCAAAGAAGACGTGATGTATGCCAATTTTCCCGTAATTTAATAACATGTATGACCGAATACGCTAAAGGCAATTGTGATGATTGGAACGAGTTTAATATGATGTTTAATTAAAAGTTCAGTCAACTTAAGTGTTAAAGTTTTTTTTTAATCATTTACATATATTTTTAATTTGAAAATGGTAAAAGTAATCTCATAACTGGGTTTAGGTAGTAGTTTATATTCATAAACATAACTTTAAATGAAAATCAATAAAAATGGATTTGATTTCAGCTATTTTAGGTGGGCATTTGGTATAAGTACATACACGCAAACAAAATCCATGGTTGCGGCTATCTAATCTAAATAAGAGCAATATAATATATTTTAATTGTATAATCGCGGTTAAAACATATTATGGTTGCAAGCCATCATTATTATTTTTGATTAAAGTATAGTGCAATTATCATATTGTTAATACAAATGAAATAACCAGCCTTTGATTTTTTCAAAAAAAAATATTGTTTTTGCTATTACTTATATTGATTGCGCTGTGGTTGTACAATATTTTTTAACATTTTATCAAGGGTATTCCCACGACTTCATCTCCAGGGTCATCAGAATATAGCCTTATGTTAAAATAATTTCAGTCTTTCTTGCGTGATTGAGTGACAAATTTTCAAATATACAAACATTTAAGTAGAAGGCATTTTGTTATTTCTTTAATTTTTTTGAATTTATGTATATTATTTCACATATGTATGTATGTGATACACAAAATAAATTATTATTGAAATTCATAATAACATGATTGGTTTGTAATTATTCTGTTGCTTCACCTAATATTTAAAAATTACACAATGAAACAAGGTTTTTGTCGATTAAGAACTAAACGCTTTTTAAGGTTATTTGGGACGTTGTATCCAAATCTGCACTTGTTTTTTTTATCAGCTCGACTTTTTGCGATTTACCATTATGTTCCCTTTCACTACACATATTGGAATAACTCGGAAACGGTTCATCATATTCCGGTTAAAAAAATTAAAAACTCGTCAACAATATTATTAAAAGTCGTGCTTATATTGGATTTAAATTTGCGTAGTAGTTTCAAAGATATCGATTTTTGTACTTTTGTCATCATTATTAACTTTCAAAAAAAATTTTCGCTTTTGTAACACTTATTAAATAGGAAAAAATGCGAGTGAATATACCCTTATAAATACTTCGAACTTTTTACTGAAGAAAAATATGATCGATGTCTCATTTTGTTTACAGGAGCTATGATTTTAAGTGAAGGTAATAATTTAAAATACAAAATTTTATTATTTTCTTGAAAAATTATTACTCAACTTAGTGAGTTTCAAAACGTAGCAATTAAATCTTAAAAAGAACAAACAATTCTGGTAATCGCTTAATGAAGTGTAAAGTAGGTATTTATATTTTATTTGAAATTTGTTTTTTTTTTAAAGTCAAAAATATGATTAGTATCTGTAATTTAAAAATGCAAGCTGATGGACAAATGGATATAAGATTTGAAATCAGCGGCCTCAAACTCGTAAAAATTGCAACAAGATCCAGTTGACACAAAAAAAGTTCAATTTTGTTCCCTTGCGTTATTTGTAGTTGTAAATTATAATAAATAGTTTAATTTTTGACAAATAAAGGGTTTCATAAAGGTTTTATAAAGGGTTTATCATTACAATTTTCTAGAGCGTACCATTTTTAAAGGCCAACCCGGACAAAATTTTCATGAAAAGTAGACATTTAAAAATTAAAGTTCAAAAACTTGATTATTGTGACGAAATATATAATAAAACTAGAAAAGCCCGGCGCGCGTTGCTACGCCCCTTAATGAATAAAATTATATTCTGAATTTAAATGGAATATCAAGTGCCAAAAGCTAAAAATTATAACTTTTTTAAAGTCATGACAACTCAATATGTGTGCAAAGTTTCAGAAAAATCGGTGCAAATAGCTAAAAATGATAACTAATTTTTTTGTGGGCCCACTTTTTTCCACCCATAAAAAATCCCTGGTATGAGTACAACAACTTGCCAAAGTTTGAGTCCGATCGGTTTTACAGTTTCGGAGTCTATACCTAACACACACACAGACAGAGTTTCACTTTTATATATATAGATGTATGGGAGCTACCACGCCCACTTTTCCGATCCCGTCCATTTTCGGCATGGCTACTCACATTAATAATAGAAGGCCTCGCATAAATTTAAGAAGCTCTCCCTGTCATAGTACTCAGGATATATGATATTAAAAATTCACTTTGTATGGGAGATACCACGCCCACTTATCCTATCCCTCCCATTTTCGATATGGCTACTCACTTTAATAATAGAGGGCCTCATATAAATTTAAAAAGCTCTCCCTGTCATAGTTCTCAAGATATATGATATTAAAAATTCACTTTGTATCGCAGCTGCCACGCCCACTTATGCGATCCTCCCCATTTTCGGTACGGCTACAAATAGTAACACCAGAAATTATCGCACGAATTTTCGAAGCTCTCCCTTTCATAGTAATCAAGATATATGATGTTAAAAATTCACTTTGTATGGGATGTACCACGCCCACTTCATTAAGGAATATAAAAAATAGTTATAAACCTATTCTCATATAAAATTTCATTGAAATCGGTGCAGCCGTTTCGGAGGAGTTTGGTGACAAACACTGTGACACGTGAATTTTATATATATAGATATCTATAACTTGTTTTTGATAACTAGGTATGATTATCGAGAATATAACAGTCGTGATGAGAAGTGATCATTGCGTACCCATGATTTTTCTCTACGTGAATGTATGCCATATGTTAATCCGTGTTGTAATTATATAAGGTGAAACTTATTCGTTTTCGAAACCAGCTACGGTTTCATCATCATCATCTTTGATCGGAATGTCTTAGTATTGGGTGTAAATATCATCTATGTATATAACTCAAATGTATATAAAGGTTTGTCATCCCGTATGAAATTTGTACAATTTTCATTTCCGACCCCATAAAATATATATTTTTTGAAAGCTTATGAATAGAAGAGTCAATTAAGCCTTATCCGTCTGCCCGTCTGTCCGTGTGTTGGTTGAAATCAACTTTTAGAAGTAACCATGTGTTCCTCAGATCTGTGTATGTTATAAATCTTTTGGAAATATCCGCGAATGAATCGCTATTGAAATCCAGCACGATTACCCCATATTTTTCTGTGATATGAGCCACTGAACACGACTGCCTCTGGAGATATTTTTAAAAAATTTTCGACAAATCGATTATTAACCGACAAAGTTATAGACAAAAATAATGTTAAAAAATATATTATTTAAATATATAAAGTTATTAAAGATTCTAAATAATTTATGGACATATCAGAAACAGCGAACTATAAGTGCTCAAAAAAACACTGACAAATCAGATTATAACAAATGCTTTGTTGTTTTCCTAAATTTAAAAAAAAAATTGTTAGCTTTTGTACGTCACAGAGAAACAGATTGACTAGAAAAATATAGGGCACTAGAAAAATTAAAATTAAAGATTACCGTCGCCACAAAATGGCGTACAATTAAATTATGCATGCATTAATTTGTGTATTTATGGGTCAAATCCAGTAATCAAATATGTACCCACTTCAATCCCCACAATATGGGTATTAAATAAAAGAGCTTGATTAATAAAATACAGTAAACTATGAAAAAGTTAAAATCAAAGATGGCGTCCAAAATAAAATGGTGGATCTGTAGTTCAAAAAGAGTAATTATGGATATGCCTCTTCAACCCCTACTATGTGGGTATCAAATAAAAGGGCTGGATCAATAAAATACAGTATACTATGAAAAAGTTAAAATCCAAGATGTAGCTCTAAAGAAAATGCTGAATAGTATATTTTTTTCAGCCCCATAAATATGCGTGTCAAATGAAAGGGAATCAAAATTACAACGGAAATAATAAAACAAAATGAAATAAAGGCTGAGTTACGATGTGGTAACTATAACTACATACGTACATGATGGTGAAGCGTAGTAAAAGATTCGACACTGCCGAATATAGCCTTATTACTTGTTTCTTCTTTTCTTGTTCTTTTTACTTATCACATTTTATTGTTGCTTTCAACCAGCAGTCTGATGGTAATGAAATTTTTGTTGTTGTTTGACAATTGTTAATTACGGGACGCTACACGAGTGATGACATTTTTCCGTCTGAACCAAATTAAAAACTATAAGCTCATGTAAAGTTCGATGTAAAGTTTTTCTCATCTGCTTATTTTCACGCTTGGATCATTCAAATTCTTCTTTGTTTGTATAAGGCTCTGTTACTTACTTTGTAAAAGTACCTACAATATACAGCAAATGTTTTTGCTTAAAAAATTATTGAAAAATATTTTTGTATTAAATTTATATTATTTATCTCTATCTAAAAAAAGTTTTTAAAAGAAATTTTAGTTTTCTGGCTTTTGTTACAATGTAATGAAATTCTAGGTAATGCTGGGAATTTATTATTTCATGCTTTAAATTGATTTATAAATAATGTTTTAATATAATTGTTTAAAAATTCCAAGGCAGCGTGCCCTCTTTCTTTAAAACAACATAAAATATTTTTGCGTGTATTAACATTGTTCGTCAATTGATTGATTTAGAAAAAATTCCATCATTAGTAATGGAACGCCTCATTGTTTGTTTTGTTATTGCTTTTGTTTCCTATAGATTCTGAATATTGAAAGTGAAAACCATTGAAATGCATAATAACCTTAAATTTATAATAATGATTATTATTTACAAATATTTTCCTACTACTCCCAGCTACATGTCGTCGTTTTCCTTAGATAAAGGAATAAAATTCTCATTTTTCATTTGATGTTTTTTCTTTAGTTACAGGTTTACTTGACTTCCTTTTCGCTTAAAGTTGAAAATTGAAAGTGTTGGAAATCATAGAAATTCTGGGAGAAAGGCGGCAAAAAAATAAGATGAAACGACAGCCAACGTTTCTGTTTTATCAATGAATTATGACCGTATAAAAATTACATTTGTCAAATCATCATTCTTTTCGTTCGGGATGTTCGTGGTCTGATACAAAATAAATGATACTTTTAGCCAAGTTGTTAAGCAACCAAATCGCATTTCTTGCCGAAGAGACGGTAGATATGAATGTTAAGATAAAGAATAAAAATTGTATGTTTATATTAAGTACTTTTAAGTCAATTAGATAAAAGAAATATATTCGATATTTAGAATAAAAAAAATGTATTTGTTGTTGTGGTTAAATCCTTGAAATATGCTTTAATTTCTTTAAACTATTTAATTGTAATGAAATACATTTACTGCCTTGTTCACAAAAGTTATTTAAGGTTTATACAACTGATTTTTCCAGGAAATTTTACAAAAAAACCTCCTATAAAGCTGTTTTGATTTTTATGAATTAGACTGTTACTACTTTTTTATGGGTTTAAATTAATACGGTGCTTCCGTCACTGGTTTTAATTTTGTAATATTGCGAAAATGCAAAATTTTTGTCAAATATAATCAGAACTATACCCACCAAGAAAAATAAATAAAACTGGAAGTAGTACCAAGCGAATTACATTTACAAGACTTCTAAATCAATTGTGTAAAAGTAATAATTATGAATGACTCCCTAAATGCGAAGCAATTTGTCAAAAATGGTGTGCTTAAAAATAAATGCAAAATCATGCAAAATATCTTAAAGAATTCATGTTAACAAACAAATTCAACTCATTAAATATCCGATGCTTTTCACCAAATATGCATGAGTTCCATGCATTTATTAGAATGGAGTTCAGGTCATTAATATATTCATGTTAACACATGATTTTCAATGACACGCTAGTGTTAAAATCATTAGTGTTTTCACTTAATTTTAAACACTTCTTCACCAGTTTAAATTCTGCAAATTCACGTTTTTTTGTCATAGATTTTTTGTTGGGTATAGGAACTGATATTACGTAACTTTTACCTTTTAAACTAAATACTTCTACTCGTAACCTAGCGCCTAAGCTTTGAGCAAAGATTCGCACAAAACATACGGTTAATTGCGTTGCCAGTTTTCTAAAAAAGATCGTTGTTACACAGAAAGAAAAATGATGTTCTAAATCCAAGAATTAAATTCTTACTTTAAGCCGAAATCGTGCTTAAAAATTCAAGTACGATTTATTTCTGGTTTTTTTAAAACAAGTACAAAACTGGATTGTTTTACAAAATCAAGTACAAGACTATTAAAATAAGAATTAACTTCTTAAATTAAGTCTTATTAAATTAAAAACAAACTTATATTTTTTTAGACATTTGCTTAGATAAACACACTGTTTAAAATTTCAAGTATTTATTTATTTATTTATTTATTTAATAGGTTATTTTCTGTACAACAAGACTTTATCTTATATTTATAGTACAGAAACGGAATGCGTTAAACATAAAAAAACAAAAACATTTGCAATTATTCAATTCGAATTAAAAGTTAATAATAGAAAAATAAATTAAACATATAGTTAAAGAGAAAAAAAAATAATAATAATAATAACAATAAATAATAATAATAATAAGAAACATATATGTATATTAGAAGATTGCACACATTTTTATTTAAAAGAATTAACTACAAATTTTTTGAAACTACTAGCGTTGCCATTTAATTGTTGACATAGTGGAAGATTATTCCAAAGTCTAGCGGCATGTACATAAAATTGCCATTCTGAAACTAGGCATTGATGTCGAGGTATTATAATATTCCGATTTCGTGGCGATTGAAAAAAACGTAAATTTTCAAATATGTATTTGGGAGTTTTAGTATGTATTATCTTATGTAAAAATACCAAAGTGCGTATTTTGAGTAGGCTATCGAAACTGACCCCATAAAGGTTTTTAGAAACAGAGGAAACATGATCAGATCTTCTCAATCCATACACATACCGTATAATATTGCGAAATAAAACATTTAGTTTTCTTCGACTAACAGAGTCGCAGTTAGCAAATAATTCACACCCATATAATAAGGAAGGAACCAAGTATGACTTGGCAAGCAAGATTCTAATTCTGATGGGTGTAAAGTATTGTGTAGACCAGAGCGATCGTAATTTAATATACGACTGACCAACCAATGAATTTACATGATCTGTCCAAGTTAAATGGTTATTAAAAATTATACCCAGATTTTTCGCTCTATTAACGATTTCAATTTTCTCACCATTTAAAACGATATCCCCAGAAATAAACGGACCTATACGTTTTTTGCAGATTACAATACATTTAGACTTTTTAGGGTTCAAACAGAGGCCATTTGCACTAGCCCAGAGATAAATTTGATTTAATTCGTGATTTAAATGTGAGATACCAATGGCAATGTGTCTAGCTGGGATACTTAAAGTAAGTTGTATGTCATCTGCATAAAGATGGATGTTACACTTTGAAAGTATTTTTGGCAAGTCATTTACATAAATAGAAAATAAAAGCGGACCTAAAATGGAGCCCTGAGGCACTCCCCTTTTAAGTGTAAGCTTATCAGACCAAACATTGTTTACAAAGACCGATTGTGTTCGATTTGACAGGTATGATGAAATAAGGTTAATTGATGTTGCAGAAAATCTGAAAAAATGTTTTAATTTATTAATTAATGTGGTATGGTCTACAGTATCAAATGCCTTGGAGTGGTCCAGAAGTACTAAGAAATTTATATATCCATCCTCCAATCCCTGTCGTATGTGTTCACCTACTTCAACAAGGGCAGTTACGCAGCTATGACTCTCGCGGAAACCAGATTGTTTACTATAAAGCATGTTGTTAATATTTATATATGAAATCATTTGCTTATATAAAATTCTTTCAAGTATCTTCGAAAGAAAACACAAGATGGCTATTGGTCTGTATTCGCCATTTTCTTTTGGTAGTGGAATAATTTTTGCATGTTTCCAATTTGAAGGAAACGTAGAAGACATAATAATATTGTTTAAAAGGTAAGTGACGTACGGGAGAATTAGTGGCATAAGTATTCTAATAAATTTGGGATTTAAGTTATCAGTTCCCACTGCGTTTGATTTTATTTGTAAACACGTAGACATAACATCAAATTGTGATATACATGAAAATCGAAAATAATTACTGTACACATCGGTATCTGTATTTATCGCGGATGCGGAAAAATTATAAAAAAACGGGTTTGTTTGGATCAGAGGAGCACTAGTGAACGTTTTATTAAGTATGTTTGCGTCCACATTGATGTCTATGTTGTTCAACTGCTTGCCAATACCTATTTCACGGATAGTATTCCATGTTCGTCGAGAATCTATTGCATTACTGAATCGTGTGGAATAATATTCAGTTTTAGCAAGTCTTATATGTTTATTAGCATTCTTTCTAGCATTTGTGTATTGCAATTTCAGTTCAAAAGTTTTATATCTTTTCCACCTGGCATATGCTAAGTCCCTTTGGTGTATAGCCTGCCTTATACTGTTTGAAAACAATGGTGTACGCTTATGTGTTATCTTCTTATGTTTGATTGGTACTGCTAATTCAAAAAGATATTGGATGTTGTGTTCAAGGAAATTAGACTGCTCATCAATAGTTGGCAAGTATGTTTTTATAATTCTCATTTTGTATGTATGATAAACTTTAGCCATAAGTAACAATATTTACGACAGCAAAGCTGTAGCAGTTTCCGAGGCAACTTAGCTTTCATAACTTGTCCGTTAGTTTTTATGAAACTTATCGCAAAGAAAATGTCAAAGGGTAAGTAGTGAAAATACTGTGCTATACAATGATCAAACCAAGTTACGAATTCTTTAAACAAGCGCATCTTTTGATTAATTCAATCTTATTTATACTTGAATTAATCGGCTTAAATATTCCTAGAATTAAGAAATTCGTACTTGAAACATTCATTCTTAAATCAAGAATTTTATACTTTGTTTAAGGAAATCCGTACTTACCGTATTTCTGACACCACTAAGGATTGATTTAAGTACGGATTACTTGATTTGTTTTTTGAGTGTACGTAAAAAGTAATATATATAACAATTGTTAATACAAAAATCAACACCAAAATGAGAGCTGTGGCAAAATATACATACGAATATGTATTTAAAGAAAAAAAATATAAAAAAGTAATAAAATTTTAGAATATTTAGCAGGCAATAGAAGGAAGAGTACGGCTTTCAAACGCTTCCGAAATTTCACTCAAACAATCAAGTTCGCTGTGCAGTTGGTATAGAAATTCCAATAAGAATTATAAAATTTCGATCATGTAAAAAATATATTAAATTTTAAGAAACCTATAGCTTTCATGCATTTGAAGTTGATGCGACTTGATTGTTGCTAAAATGGAATGTGGGGTAGTTGAAGATCTATTTTAAAAAGGCAGAAATATGGGGTTAAACAATAGGTGGATATCTGGATAATGGATAAATAAAATATTTAATTTAATTATTTATAATTTTTATTATAAAGGGTGGCTAAGTTTTAAGGGCCGTTGTTAAATGTTGTTGAACCATGGAAAGATACACAATCAAGCAACGGCTTATTATGAAAATGGGCGTTCAAATCAAAATGCATTTTGATTCTTTTGGTCAACATAATCGTTCAAATATAAAAGAACTAAAATTCAGTTTCATAGTTTTTGTATAAGTGTTAAGCTCTCTTCTAGTTTTTAGCTGATCACGAGATATTTTAAAATTGTCCCCATGAACACAACAAAAATAATAATCTACAATGGCAACGCTGCCAACTTTTATTCAAAAAATACAAAAATTATATTTAAGAATCGCTTTTTTAATTTTTTGATTATGTTATTTAAGTTATTTGAGGAATTTAATATTTATATTGTGGAGATAAATTTATTTTCCATTTTTTTTAAATTTTATTTGTCTCGCGAACTTGATTTATAAAATTTGGAAAACAAAATTAATCATTCGTAAGAATATGAAAAGTTTCATCATCACACTAGTTCTGTCGGTTTATGAGCTTTTAAATTTCATTAACGGTAAATTATGTGAGAAGTAGGTGTGTCAAAGTTGTTGATAAAATCAACTTAGATATTTCAGTATAGAAACTTTTATTTTTCCAAAATCTTTTTCCATAGAGAAATTATATGAATTTGGGATAAAGCTTTATGTTATATGCGGGCGGTAAAGTAGGCGTGCCACCTTAATTTTCCGTTGTTGCAAGTATTTAAATCAAAAAGCAATTTTTAAAAATTCAATTATTTCAAATCATCTAAATCAGGAAATATAATTACGAACTTGTATCACTATACGCCAATGCTTTTGGACACAATTGCATTTTATTTGATGTTGAAAGGACGTGGTTTTTTGACCTACTCTTGCATTACGAGCTATAACTCTCTTCCTAATAGTCCGATCTAGTCTATCTTAAATACCAAAAAAACTTTGTGTATAATAAATATTTTGGAAAAATGTTAGACCCAACTTTTTCGAATCGAGCTCTATCGTGCTTTCAACAGACAGACAGGTGGTCGGACATAGCTAGATCTTCCTAAAATGAAACCAGGACGCAGAATATATATACTTTATGAGTTCTAAAATGGATATTGCGATGTGTTACAAATGGAATGAAAAATTAATGTACCCCTACCATTTTTTTGGTGGCGGGTATAAAAATTATTTTTTTAATTTTTTAGAAAATTGTACAAAAGTTAGCTGTTCAATAAAAACGGTGTGCTGTCGAAAAGTTCTGTTGCTCGGTTTTAGTCGTCTGAGTAAAAATTGATTATTTGTTTTTGGTACCGAACACATCACAGTGTTATTTTCAAGGTATAGTAAACTAGATAGCCTCAATTCATCACCTGCTAATTTTTTACATTTCCTATAATTTACAATTGACAAGCTATCACCTTATATATACCACGGTTACTTTTATTGCGTTTAAATTTTTTTTAACACAATGTAAAATATAAATGATTAGTCGAAGATCACACACGATGATTTTAATTGTCCAACTTTTTCCATATTTTCTTTTGAACTTGCTTTTATGTTCACACACGACAATTTCTTTGGCGATTTTTCTGTTTTGTTTAGCTTTTATTTTCTTACAATTTGTCATTTGTGGTTTAGCCTTAAATATAATATTTTCTTTGTGTTTTTTTCTTATTTTTAAATATTTGAAACGTTTAATTTATGACGTTTTTAATTCAAAATTTAAATTACTTACACACCAAGAAGCGAATCATCAAATGAAATGAAATGTCAAACAAATAAAAATAAATAAAAATTGTTTCAAATAGCCGAGTACCGGCGATTATTTTTCCCTTTTTTCTATTCACCTAAAAAGGTAAAAGCATCTATAAACCCAAGAATTGGCCCACTATAATTGTCGTGTGTGACCATAGTCTTAGAAGTACTTAAATTTCTACGTAAAATTCATCAAATTAAGGCAAATTTTTCCATTAAGACTGTAAAACTGTATATGAATTGATAGCTTTGACGTAGACTGCATACAATATTAAAATAATTTTATTTGTAGTGGTGCTATTCTCATGAAAACAACTTCTGCAAAACAATAATTGCAAACCGCTAGTCGTAAATTCTACAATAAATACTGAATTAAAATCTGTACTCGTTTTAGTTCAAAATTGATTGTAGTTTACGAGATATACCGTTCAATATAAAATAGGGGACGTCTCATAAGTAATATTTGTATGTTAGTTTAAATCTTAAACCGTTTGCCCAATTTAGTCAAATAGAAAGGTATGACATCATCGTTTCTTTCAATTATTCCTTTAGGCAGATATATTTAAAATGAAACAAGTCACATTTCGTTAAAATTTATGTACTTTTTAATTCAATTAGTACTTGTTTGAATTATTGAAATAAGCCAGTGATTAAAGTTAAGAAGTCTTTAGTAATATTTTGTACGTCTTATTTTTACTTAACAATACAGAAATACTACACAAGAAGTCAGGCAATTTTTAAACAAATCTACTGGTGTTTAAAGAGTTGGAATTGTATTTAATTATTTTAATGCACCTCAACGAAAAATTATGCAGTGCTAGATGTCTGTGAAGCACATGGGATGCTTTTATTTATCTATTCACTAATTAACTATATCTTAGACGGTATGTAGTAGTTTTATTTCGCTTCCCATTCACTAGTTATATTCTTTTATATTTGGGGGATTCAAACAGTATGCTATCAAGCCATATTGTCATAATATGCAAATACTAGTTTAAAAATTCTTTATTGCTCTTCAAAGAAAAAAGTCCTCAAATTTTAAGACTATTTGTTCTATGTTTATTGTTTTGTCGTAACTTT
Source organism: Phyto melanocephala (assembly GCA_941918925.1). Taxonomy (NCBI): domain Eukaryota; kingdom Metazoa; phylum Arthropoda; class Insecta; order Diptera; family Rhinophoridae; genus Phyto; species Phyto melanocephala. The sequence goes on from OW799237.1 coordinate 67,538,120, forward strand.
TAAATAGAAATCTGAGCCGAACGGCCGAAAATCTTTATTCGAGCCGTCGATAATATTCACACGCCCGTGTCATTGATATATGATATATGTAGGTGTGCAATATGTTTGTTAGTATGCCTTATCCTATTGTTAGTTGTCTTTTTCGTAATTTGTAGTCTTATTTCTGAGCGATCTATATACCCAATGCAGCCCGACATATCATCCTCAGTTGTACATAAAATTTATTGCCGTTCTCTATCATTAAGCTAGTATAAAAATTTGTCTTTTAATTTCAATATAGCTTTGAAAACACATTTTGTGACATTTTGAGTTGTGCCGCCATCACTTGCATTATAGAGCTAAGCTACTTTGCGAATTGAAAATCCATCGCTAGAAGAGATTAACCGATAATGTACGATTTTTAAATGTATATCTATTGGAAGCTGTGCTGTTTTAAAAACATCATAGTCTTTTTGTAAATCCATTATCACCTACAAAAAGTTTAATTCAAATTTAAACAGATGCAATTTCGTTTATACCTACTTGAGTCAGTCATTACAATGTCCAAAATAAATTTTTCGTACAAACCGGTTATTATTTTCGTCTTTTCACTCGTTTTAGCATTTTTAGTTTCTTCTTCTCTCTAGCTGGCTCAAATTTGAAACAGCACACTTAATTATGAGGGGTTATTCACAGCAGTCATATTTTTTCGTGCTTTTATATTAAAACATATGACTTTATGACAACCGTTTGAATCCCCCAATTATTTTTGAAATCCCAAATTAAAACGGATTACAATTCGTTATGGCAGAACAAATTAAAATTCTTAACGAACACTAGCTTTACAACAAACTTTTATTATCTTTAAATTGTAACTAAATATAGGTTCTACGCCTATAAAAAGCACACATATCACCAGCATCTTCTGTTTCTTTTGCTTGTAGTTTATACTTTGTTGGGTATACTTTTGCATATCCAAAACTAATTTGATTCTATAATGTTTTTGTTTCTTATAGAAAGATAGAACAAAAAATTAAGAGAAACAATTGCTGCAATTCGTGTCTCACGTTTTATTATTTTGAAATGGTTAAGAGAAAAAACAAAACTTTGAACATTAAATGCATAAAACAAAAAATAAACGGTTTTAGTAAATTTGAAATCGCACTTGTTTGCCACATGACTCTCATAGTTTTTTTGATCGCTTGTTTTTTTTATTTTTTATTTTTACTCCTAAGGACGTTAGCCTGCCGGTTGTGGCAAAAAAAAAAAAACTAAACAAAACTATTTGACAGTGATTCCAAATATTCGAAACATCGTTGAAATGCTCACAAAACTTTTACATGCCAAGACAACCATTTTATTTGTTCTAATGTAGGTGGAACCCAGGATTAATAGAATAAAGTTGGCGACATCCCGAGCATAAAATTAAAATTTTTTTTGCGCATGTTGTGCCAATGGCGTCATTAAAACAGTGTTCCTTTTGGCTAATCGTTTTAGAGTGCCAATGATTTTAATGACAGGGTTGCAATCTCTCAGATAACATCTATAATTTTCACAAGAAATTGTAAATAAATACTCGGGAGATCTTTAGTGTGTATATGTTGTAGAGAGTTTCTTGAAATTTGTAATTCTTGTCTATTATGCCGAATTAAGGTTTCTGGATTGTTACCGACACTATTATGCACTGCTTCGATATTGACAATGAACGTTTTAATATTTTTTATAATATTAGTTAATAGCTTTAATATTTTTGTAACACTTTCAACAAAGAGTAAAACTTTTTTATGTTTTGTATGTAAGAAATATAGCCTTATGAAAATTGTTGTTCAATTAAAAATTATTTGGTGTCACCAAAGAAGAGAAAAGAGGCAGTAAAAATTAAAAAAAAAACGCACGAGCACCAATTCGAATATTTTTCGCTACAGAAAATTATAAAAAACACTAAAACAGTGGTAAAAGCACTAAGTTGACAACGCTGACTACATGTGTAACTTAGACTCATTTGTTTAATTTAATGTTCATTTTAACACCACAAGCAACCACCTTATTTTATCAATTACTGCATTCACATATTCAAAATGTTTAAATCAAATGTTCTAAAATAATAACATACACAAATATGGCTGTTGTGAACGACCGTTGCTAACTATGTGTAATATATCACATTTCAATAGCCAATTTTGCTAAATTTTTTTTTTGATAACAGATCTTTTTAACGGATATTGGAGGGGCGGTTGACAATAATTACAGACGGCTTGGCCTAGCAGATTCTTAACAGATCGCCGTAGGTATGTGAGTAGTTTTGACAGCACCATACACAGCAGTATTATTTTAGGACAGTTTTTACTTGAAAATCAACACAAATTTTTTAAAATTATTGTGAAATCCGAGAACATTATTACAATATGCCATGATAGGACACCTTGTAAATACAATTGGGTGATACACAAGGTGTCTTATCATGTCATATTGTCATATTGTTCTAAAATTTTACAATGGTTTAAAAATGTTGTTGTTGCTTTTCAAACAAAAAGTGTCTTTTAATAATAGAACTTTGTACGTATTTTGTATAATTTTATCGGGCCGACATCTAAATTTAAGCGCAGTTGCTAATTTTTGATAACAAATCACTGGCGGCGTCAAATAAGATCGGCCAAGGACTCTGCTGTTTTTGTTTATCAAACAAAATTTAATTTATTTGTGATTTGCGCAAAACTGAAAAATGGAAAATATTGTGGTAAGATCTAATTTAATAAATTCATGGATTAGAATTAAAAAATGTTTTAATTTAGCCAAAGCCGAAACTGATTTAAGTTCAAAATAGAACACTTAATTATGAGGGGTTGTTAACAATAGTCTTAATTTTTCATGCTATTATTATAGGACATATGACTTTATGACAACCGTTTGAATCCCCCAAATAAATATATTTTCATTTGCTCATGAAATTTTAATGCAACACTCGTTTTATAAGATCGTCTAAAACAATCAAACACATGGGATATTTAATCAAAATTAATAAATAAAATTTATAAAACAATTTGTTTACAGGAATTCGATTTTAGTGGTAAAAAGCTTTATGTGGGCGCACATGTACATGGTGTAAAGGACATAGTCAAAGTAGTTCATATTTAATTGATAAAAATGTGGATAACAGTGAAATTTTCGGGAGAACCACAAAAGCGTTTTAGATTAAGCTATTAGTTAGTTATTAAGCTTTTTAATATTTTTTTTTACCATGAATGGTAATAAATAAAGATTTTACAATTTTCTGGTAAAATTTTATAGAAATATTTAAAAAATTATATCATAGCGAATACCAAAATAAACAAAGTGGTACAAAGACTAAAAGTGTGTGCAGACAAAACAGCGTATGTCAACATAGGTGGTTCGCATTGAATAAAAATGTTAGAATGAATTTTATACACAAGTAGTTTTGTGTTCTATTAAACTGAAAAGTAATCAAAAAATATTTTTCAAATGTGTTCAGAAATAATAACGTGTATGCAAGGCTAATTCATTCAGGTGAAATTATCAGCCAAGCTGCTGGGGAAACTTTTTGCCAAAATTGGATGAATTTGCCTTGATGTTATTTATTAATGCAGGAAGGAAAATGTGATTTTGGCTTCGGTATTAAACAATTAACTTAAGTGTATTTTTTTGATAAGAAATTTACCAAATGTGTGTATATTTGTTGCTTCTGCATAATTTATAATTGGGCGATTCACAGTAGTGTCATAAAGTCATATGTCATATAATAATAGCATGAAAAATTAAGACTATTGTGAACAACCCCTCATAATTAAGTGTGCTATTTTGAATTTAAGTCAGCTGATGTAAAACAATTATAAAAATAAATATTTTCTTTCATAATGCCAAAAACAAGTAAAAAAAACAAAATAATAGCCAGTTTATGCGGAAAGTACATTTTAGATGTTGTAATGGCAAACTCAAGTAAATAAATTACAAATAAATTAAATTTTGTTTGATAAACAAAAACAGCAGAGTCCTTAGCCGATCTTATTTGACGTCACCAGTGATTTGTTATCAAAAATTAGCAACTGCGCTCAAATTTGGATGTCGACCCGATAAAATTATACAATGAACCGCGACAGCTTACAAAAACTGTTGCGGCTTGGCTTAGCCGGCTTAGCCGTTTAGCACAGGTCTCTGCTTATTAAATATGACAGCACAATAAACATAGCGTACAAAGTTCTATTATTATAAGACACTTTTTGTTTGAAAAGCAACAACAACATTTTTAAACCATTGTACAATTTTAGGACAATATGATAATATGACATGATAAGACACCTTGTGAATCACCCAAATTTGTTTTACAAATATATATTTCTTTTTCAATTAAACCTAAAATAACAACTTTTCCATCCCTGATATACGAATTGGCCTTGACAGAAAACACCCCTTAAGAAGTTGCTTTGTTGTATTAATTCGCCGTTGCATATACCTGTATGAAAATGCCTTGCGTATGTGTTTGTGTGTTTTTTAAATGGAAATAATTTGCCATTCAGCAATTGTAAGTCAACATACTGCGTTATAGCAGAACGCATCTGAGTCCATCTTTTCCAAGAAATTTCTATAACTAAGTAATAACTCAAAATTAATTAAATAAGAACAGGTCATATAATACTTAAGAACCTCTGCTTTTAGTCTGTAAAAAAATACAATTCACTTTGCACTCCAAATGCTAAACTTCAAAAACTCGTTGAAAATAAAATAAACTTCTTGTATACATTAAGCACATAAACATTTGCCATGAACGATTGCGCCTCAGGATAAGGTACTTCCCATTTCATTATTGTCCATATCGTTGGTGGTAAACACTGTTAGATCCTTTGATACCATGAACATTTTATATCGCAATAAAAAAATAAAGTGGAAAAGGGGCATTTTAGACTATGGGCTACAAAAAACATAAAATTACAAACTAAAACAATTATACGTTTCCTATGCGAGCATCTACCTTTCATTTATACATTTCGTTTAGTAATTGTGTTACTTTTTCTACTTCAATATCGACATTGTGCATTATTTTGTAGAAAATACCTGCGAATATGTGCAACATATAGAATGATCCTTTAAGAAAATTCTATTTTTGCATTGTCTCACTGAGATTATAAGTGGCATGAGTAGATTATATAGAAGAGATACTTCATAAGCAAGCATTCAATCAAGATTTTATTATCCAGCACGATCGCTTTTGTTTTATCTCTTTTAAATGTCGTTTGTCTTATGACCTCTTTTTATATAAATAATTTACTAGGTACCGATTTGTACAAACGTAAATTTTATATATATATATATATATAAAAGAGTAACGTGACTGACTGACTGACAGATTCATCATCGCACAGCCCAAACGCAAAGAGATAGAGACATGAAATTTGGACAATCGGTTCCTCTTTCATGTATAGCTCCACTTAGAAGGGATTTTCGGAAATTCGCACTTTAATGGGGTAAAAACGGGTAAAATCGGTAATCTTATATCAGCTAAACTAAACATGATACAAATTAAATTGAAAAAGAATTGTAATTTGCACAAAAAATAAGCGGACAGGTGTCTGGCCTTTTTTTGAATTTTCAAGCCTAAGAGGAAAAAACGGGTAAGAACTATAATTTGGTACTTTTTTGGTACCCTATGTAACTTGCAAACACACAAAGCCAGGAAAAAAATTTAAACTGCATTAGTTAATTCGTGAAAAAATATAAATAGAATTTCAGCCATTTTTGTTTAATTCACACGTATAAGGGATAAAAATTGTACTTTTTTTGGTACTTTTTTTAAAAGAAACTTTTCTAATATTATTCAATGCGGAAAAATTTAATAATAATTATTTTCTAATAAATAGAATATGGACAATTATTTAGGTGAAATTTTTGGAAACTTTTTTGGGGACAAAAAAGGTACCAAAATGGGGAAAATTCCGGAAAATATATGTAATTCCTAATTAGACGGCCAATTATCACAAAATTTTTAATTGGGATTGTAATTTAGTTAAAATTGAAACACATTCATAACAGGGTAGAAAGGGAAAAAATCGGGAAAAGAGTTTGGTACTTTTTGGAACATAATAACTTTTATACAAAAAAGAGTAGATTTACTGACTTTAAATCATGTCTATGAGAATATTTTGTTACATAGATACTTCAACATTTTAAACTTGGAATTTGAAACTTGGACCAAAAATGTACTTTTTCACATTTTTATGGTACTTTTTGTATTTTCTACGTTAATAAAGGTAGAATTGTAAAATAAAGGACTATTGATTCCAGGTGAGACTAAAAATTTTATGGGCGACCAAAAAGGTACTTCTTGGATTTTTTATGGTACTTTTTGTATTTTTAACGTTTGCGAAGCTATAATTTTAAAATTAGTGACTACTGATACAAAATGAGTCTGAAAATGTTATGGTCGACCAAAAAGGTACTTTTTTAATTTTTATGGTACTTTTTGCATTTTCTACGTTTATGAAGGTAGGATTGTACAATCATGGACTATTGATTCCAGGTGACACTAAAAGTGTTATGGGTGACCAAAAAGGTACTTTTTGAATTTGTATGGTACTTTTTATATATTCAACGTTTGCAAAGCTACAATTATGAAATTAGTGACTATTGATACAAGGTGATACTGAAAATGTTATGGGCGACCACAAAGGTACTTTTTTTGAATTTTGATGGTACTCTTTGTATGTTCGACGTTTATGAAGCTAAAATTGTGAAATAAAGGATTGCTGATTCAAGTTGAGAATTAAAATGATATTGGCGACACAAAAAGAGTATTTTCGTATTTTTATTGAACTCCTTGTATTTTCACGTTTTTGAACATAGATTCTTAAAATTAATGTTTATTGAACCGAGGTCTATCTCCTAATATTATGGACGACCACAATTACTTTTTCTCATTTTTTTTTTGTATTTTGTATACATAGAATTCTGAATGTAGGTAATAATAAACCAAGTTGATGTTTTTATTGAAGGAAAAAATTTAACTTTTTTATACCCACCACCAAAAAAATGGTGGGGGTATATTCATTTTGTCATTCCGTTTGTAACACATCGAAATATACATTTTAGACCCCATAAAGTATAAATATTCTGAATCGGGGTTTGATTTGATGACGATCTAGCTATGTCCGTCCGTCTGTCCGTCTGTTGAAATCACGATAGAGGTCGCACCGAAAAAGCTAGAGGGCTCAAATTTTGCCAGAATCTTTCTTATAGACAAGGTTTGTTTGGTATTGAAAATGGGCTAAATCGAAATATTAGGAAGAGAGTTATAGCTCGTAAAGCAAGATTAGGTCGAAAGAACCGTGTCCTTCCAACATCGAATAAAATGGAGTTGTGTCCACCAGCATCAACGTAGAGACATGAAACTACAGATATAAGCCACCTCAGCAAAAACAATATTTTTACCCAAAAATTGTTTAAATGCATGAATTAGGAAGGGAGTTAGAGATCAAAATGTATGAAAATTTATACCGCGCAGTGTATTTTTCAGTATGTTCAAAATTTTAAACCTAATAAGAGTGACAAAATTTGATCTACGATTTTGAAATTTTGCAGGAATTGCTTTTTGATCAAAGGCTTTGTTCTGACGGAAAATAAATGTGACACGCCCACTTTGACGCCCACCTCCCATACAACGTTTTCTCTCAAATTCTTATAATTTCTCTATAAATCGAGATTTTGGAATAATAAAGGACTATATTGAAATATCTATGTTGTATTTATTAGCATAACGCCCACTTTTCACATTATCTACTGTTAATGAAATTTAAATTTATAAAACCGACAAAATTAGAGGTATGATGATAAAATTTGCTACGGAAATCCTTCTAGTCAATGTTATTTCAATGCCAGAATACTTAGGTGACACGCCCACATCCTATATAATGCTTTATCTCGAATTCAGATAATTTCTCAATGAATAAAGATTTTGGAATAATAAAGGACTATATTGAAATATCTAAGTTATATATATTTATTAGCAAAATTAGCAAAAATTTTACTGACACGCTTACTTTATCGCCCACTTTCACTGAAACACTAAATTTACGAAAACATTTTAGCAGCATATCGAAGTTATAAAGGGTGGTGAAATTTTAAGGGCCGATGTTGATTTTGAATAAAACACAAATTATTTAGGAAATTATTATCATTGCTTTTTGTAATGATAATATTTGTATGGTTCAATTATGTATGGAACAAAGTATCGGCCAAATGGCCTCCGCGACCTCAACGGCACACCTCGATCCGATAGTCCAAATTTTTAATAACACTGTTGATGCTCAATTGTTGGGCACGATGATAAGTCGAAGTTGACTGTTTTTTTGCCACACTATCGTGAAAAACAGCAATGGTTCCCATTCAACGAACTAAGAAGCCATTCATAGATGTTCTAACATTTTATACAGACCTCTTTTAAATTTAAAATTTAACCACCCTCTACAAAGAAAGTGATGTTTATTTTATTATAAATAGATTATTCCAAGCGATTAACAAAATAATAAATATTTTGCTTTAAATGTACACAAAATTGGTGGTGGGTATAAAAGATTCGGCACAGCCGAATATAGTGCTCTTACTTGTTATTATTATTAGGGTTATTTTTGCAAATTCTGAATTTATGAATCTTAATTTTTGAAACTCAATAGCATTGATCTTGGTATTAAGTAGAAAATATATGCCCGATATTTCCGAACTCTATTTTTTACTTTTCTAACTAAATTGAATCAGAGATACAAATTTTCATAAATTGAACCAAAAATATTAAATAAATAAATAGGTTCTTCTTTGCAGAAAATTTGTAAGCCTTCCAAAAACAAGCTTTAAAAGCATTTATTTTGTTTAATTATTCATATTTTTTTAAGTTAGTCCCGACTTTGTTATTAATATTTTGAGTTTAAATAAAATTTGTTTCTTTAAATAGAAAACTTATGAGAAAGCTTTTTAAAAAGTACTTACTGTAGTTACCACAAAATTCGTTTTAAACTCTAACAATTTCTTCATAAATATTTCTTGTGAATATTAAATTTTCCAAGGAAATAAATAAATAAAACGCTTATTACGATTTTTATCGAATGTTTTCTTCTTTTAAACTTTTATTTTTTTTGGACTTAAATTCCGGACTTGCAGCTGCAGTTGTTTTCTTGAATTTTACACTCTTTGAGTGCCATGCAAACGATCTCACCAAAATTTCACAGTTGGAAAAAGAAAAGAAATGCATTTTTTGAAGTCATGGTAACAGTAAAGTTTTGTTGGAATATTGTTTTTTTTTTTTGCAAATATGTATTGTATTTTCTCGGTATGCATGTGACCATTTCTAATGGCGTTTCCATTGTTAAAGATTCATTTACCAGCTAGAAGTATGAACAAATGCTTTGTTGTGCATTGAATTTGAAGGTTTTTTTTTTCAAAATTCTGTCCTAAGGCCACACATTTTTGCAAGTTTAGTTGCAGCATTGAAATAAAAAAAAAAAAAAAATAAAACTGATATGTATGTATGACAAAAAAAAAAAAAAAAAAACAAAATGAATTAAGATTACTAAGTTTGAAAGGAAAAACATTCTATTGCTAATTTTAGAATTAAGCTTAAAAAGATTATCCCAAATTTCATAAGCTAAAGAACTTAAATTGTTATGATCAATTCGCTATTTCAAATCTAGATAAGCTTATACAAATTTAATGATAAAAGAAAATCATTAAATATATACATATTTGCTTTCACGAGTGGTTCAAGGACCTATTTTTCTAAAACTGAATTTGCATATGGAATTAGTAGTGACTTTATATGTAAAATATGGTATTTTTTCATCTCGTTAGATAAAAATATATTTTAAAATCTACATTAATTAAGAAATTATATTCCAGATAGCATCAAACATTTTTTATTGCAATTTACCTTTAACCTCTATTTTCTTATTATTAAACATAAGAAGGCTTCTTGGTAGCTTTGATTTTCCAAAAAAAATTTCGAAAATAAATGAATTGTGCTGCAGAAAATTCTAAGTCAAAAAATTTTCTTCCAATCATAAGGGTTAATTCCAGCGTTGTTAACTCGGTGATTTTGGCAATAATTTTAGTGATTATTGAAATTTTTGTCGCTGTAGATTTTCAAGTCAGTGCTCGGTGTTCTTAAGGCTTTTCTTTTTTTTTTTGTGGCACCAAATACTAAATTTCAAATTATTTTTTGTTTGTTTTTTCATAAGGAAAGTTTAGGATACAAAACAATAAAATATTTACTCATTGTAAAATAAAATGAAGTTGAAAGTATGGAAAGTATTTTAAAACTTTTAATTAGGAAAATGATAAAAATTACTAGTATGTACACAATGTTTCTATTACTATTGTTTTGAACTAGAAACCACTAAAAATAGTTAAGACTGGACTATATATTTTACATTATATATTGTTATTTAATTGCGATACTCGTTTCTTGATATATATTTATTCGTCAGATAATCGTAGTTATGAGAGACATTTTTTGTTTATAATTAGTATATAAGTATAAAGTTTGACATTTGAAATAAATAAGAAAAGAGAAAGAATTGTTTTTTATTTATGAACTTTGACAACTGAGGTTTAAAATAAGTAAAGAAAAAAATAATCAGCTGAATACCTACCTGATGAATAGGATATCCTGTATGATTTATAAGGGATACATATATATTTTTACGAAAACTTATTATGTAAGTAAAGTTTCAAGTTGATCAAACGTATTGAATATATAAACAATTTGAATATTAAACGTACTTTTCAGTTTGTCTGAAGTTGTATTAAAAAAAAATTAAAATAAAAAAATGTAAATGCAAAAACTTTTTATTTTATGTTTTGGCCAGATGATAGTAATATAATATTTATAGACTTATATATCGACTAAATATTTAAATAAATAATTTGAAATAAGAATTATTTTAAATTTATCTGCTTCTTATGATTATTATATTTTTGTATAGAAATTTATAATGTTATGAAATACATAGAATAAAAAGTAAAAAATTTTAATTTCAGTAATTTTTTTAAATTATACGTTTTTTTTCTTGGTTTAGACCCACTTTCGCTAAAAGACAAAATTTACGAAAACATTTTACTATCATATCGAAGTTATTAATGGTGGTTGTTCCGTCAAAATACTAATATATATTTATTATTATTAACTAAATATTTTGTAACACTAACTTTTATTAATTTAACTCTTTTAAACCTCTTGTTGCTCTTTCGTTTATTTTATATACATACATACACTTGTTTTTGTATACAAATGTACATACCCAGTATAAATACATAAAATACTAACGGGATTGCATTCTTTGCATTCCTTAGACTTTAAGCTAGTAACATAAATTGAATTTAAATCATTGTCGAAATAATTGTGAAACTATAAAGAACAATAAATTTATCGTGGTACAATTCAAAAACTAAAATCAATTTTCGTTTCTTTTATGGTTCAACATAAAAATTGGCGACCGTGACAGGACATATTTAATAAAAATTAAACAAAATAAAAATAAAAAATTAAAAAACATTTATATTGTAAAAACAATAAATTAAAAATTAATTTAATAAAAAAAAAAAAAAAAAAAAACTAAAACTAACTAGTGTCAAAAACAATAGAAGCGTTCAAATAAAATTGTGTGTGCTGAAATAAAATAATTTACATAGGTATTTTAAAATAAAATAAATAATTATCGTCAGCAACATCATCATCGTCGTTTATGTAATCACCACCAAGCAGCAGTTCTTTGAACAACTTCATCGTCATCGCAAAATTCTTCATCGCAAACATCATTATCATCGTCATCGCTACCATCATCATTATCATCGTCACCGCAAACTTCATCATCATCGTTATCATAGTCGTCGCTCTGCATTTGCTAGCTACCATCCTCTGCTGCAGTTTTTAAAATTAACATCGTCATCATCATATAAAGATCATCATAAATAATCAAGTAAGTGAAACGAATAAATTCTCTTACATTGTCTGCACTCATAATAATTTTGTCTTTTCGGTACATTGTGTGTACATACATACGAACATATACACAAGCATACATTTTTTGTTGGTGCATGAATTGAACAACTAGTGTTGGCACTTGTTATCAGTGTTGGCCCACCTGAATAACATTTGGTACTTTTTTACAACGTATGGTACTTTCTTTGTAAATGAAAGTATTTTAAAATTTACTGGATTTTTATCGAATTTTATCAACTTTAATGGAAATTTACTAGAATTCAAATCAACTTTAATCGAAATTTAAACAACTTTAATAAAATTCTAGTCAACTTCAATTAAAATTAAATCAACGTTAACCCAGCTTTAGCCCATCTTAAACAACATTAATCAAATTTTATTGCAAAATGAGTACTGATAAAACTGATGGTACGAACGCCGATACAGGAGCCAACATGCTTTCGTCTTTAAAACAACAACGAGCAACAATGAAACGAAACATCACCCAAATGAAAACTAAAATAGAAAAAGATGGTGGTTCATCAGATTACACAATTCTTGAATGCAGACTTCAAATCCTCGAATCGTATTTTAAACAAATCAGCCATATTCAATCACAAATTGAGAAGTTAGATGAGTTTGATACCAGTCGATCAGACATTGAAGAACTTTTTATATCTGCCAAGGCTCCATTGGTAAGTTTTATGAATAACAAACGTAGTTCTAGTGATATTGAGCAAAGCTTTTTAAACATAACTCAACCATTAATGTCGCATCAAAATCGTTTGCCACAAATTAAATTACCCAAATTCGATGGGAAGTATGCGGAGTTTTCTCGTTTTTTAAGCACATTTAATACTTTGGTTCACAATGAATCAAGCATACCTACAATTGACAAATTTAATTATTTACTTAACTGTCTATCTGGCCAAGCATTGGCAGTCATAGAACCATTTCAAGTTGTTGAGTCGAACTACCAAAAGGCTTTAGATAGCATAATCGAAAGATATGATAACAAATCATTAATTTTTATCGATCATATCAATTCATTATTTTCGATAACACCTATGACTAAACCGAACGCTATTTCTTTGCGCGCAATTCTTGATAATGTTTCGGCTCTTCGTAGTTCTTTGCTCTCTTTGGGTTCTGAACTTGATGTCATGAATGCAATCATCATTCATATTGTTTTGTCGAAAATTGATGGAGAGTCAAAAAGGGTCTATGATGAAAAACAAGATTTTAAATCCCTGCCATCGTGGGATCAATGCCATTCAATTCTAAGTCGTCGTTGCCAGTTTCTAGAAAGTCGTTCTACAGAAACACTTTCATTTCAATCTCGTGAAAACAAATCCAAGCAAATATCAAAACATACAGGATCATCTTTCGTAGTTTCAAATACACTTTGTGAATATTGCAAATCAAAAGATCATTTTATTGGAAGCTGTTCTAGCTATTTGTCGTTACCTATAGCTCGTCGTTTTGATTTCATTAAAAGCTTAAAGCTTTGTATAAATTGCCTTAGAAAAGGTCATCTAGTTTCTCAATGCCAGTCAAAATCTCGTTGTCGCACTTGTCGGATTTCGCACCACACATCTTTACACAATTCACAATCTAAATTAACAAGTAATACAAGTATTTCGTCCAACTCACCGCTTCAAGAGCATTCGCCTTTAAATTCTTCGCTGCAACATAGTTCTTCTATGAATTCATCTTTTCAACAACCATATCCTCCATCTTTTCAACCTAAGTTTTCGTCGTCACAACAATCAGTGTTGCCAACACAACCTAATCCATCTACTACTCATCTTACAAAATTTTCGTCATTTTTAACACGTAGTCGTCGCATCAATTTGCTTCCAACAGCTATAGTTTTCGTCAAAGATTCGTTTGGTTGTCTGCAACCTCTTCGGGCCTTATTAGACTCTTGCTCAGAAGTTAACCTTATCACGCAAGAAGCTGTAAATCGTCTTCGTTTAAAACAAAACAAATCGTTTCAAGAAATTTCTGGCGTTTCTGACATTCGAACCCAGATGAAATATATGGTACAAGCTACTATTAAGTCTCGTGTTTCTGAGTTTGAATGGACAACATGTTTTTTGGTTACAAAATCAATTTCGTCTCAACATCCAGCTGAACATATTAAGGCAGCCAATTGGAACATTCCTAATGGCATTGAACTAGCAGACCCACACTTTCACATACCTCAACATATTGATATTTTAATTAGTTCTGAGATTTTCTTCGAGTTACTTCTTGATGGCAAAATTTCTCTCGGAAGTGGATTACCGTGTCTCATTAATACAACTCTCGGGTGGATCATTGGTGGCAGTGTTAGCACTCAACGTTCACATCGTGCATTATCGTGTAATGTCACAACGAAACATGAAGACCTAGATTCATTACTAAAAGCTTTTTGGGAAATTGAAGAATTCAATCAGCGTACACCCATCCTCACAGAAGAAGAACAAAAATGCGAACAACATTTTGTTAAAAATACAATTTTTGATACTAATGGCAAAGTTCAAGTGCGTTTGCCATTTAAATCTTCTATAAAACAACTTGGTAATTCATTCGAGACAGCTCGCCGAAGGTTTTTGTATTTAGAAAAACGACTATCAAAAGATGAAAACTTACGGCAAATGTATTCCGATTTCATGGAAGAATATATTCGACTTGGTCACATGTCTCCCGTTAGCTTCGATCACTTAAATTATTCACATTTTGTAATCCCTCATCATTCTGTTTTACGCCCTCAAAGCACAACAACAAAACTAAGAGTAGTCTTCGATGCTTCATGTCGCACATCAACTAACATTTCTTTGAATGAAGCTCTAATGGTCGGTCCAACTATTCAACAGGAGCTTATAATAACAATTTTATCGTTTCGTTTAAATAAACTAGCTCTATCAGCTGACATTTGTAAAATGTATCGTCAATTTTTCGTAGATGAAAGAGATCGCAACTTTCAACTAATCTTATGGAGAAATAAAAACACTGATCCAATCACACTGTATCAACTTAATACCGTTACATATGGCACATCAGCTGCTCCTTTTCTCGCTGTACGTAGTTTGTTTTTTATTGCTGATTTTTACAAAAATCAATTTCCTGTTGGTTCTGAAATTCTCAAACAAGACCTATATGTTGACGATCTGCTCACGGGGGCAGATAGTTTTTCCGAGCTCTCAACAAAAAAGTGTGAAATCGTAGAACTTTTACAAAAGGCTGGTCTACAGTTATCAAAGTGGAATTCTAATTGCCCAGATATCGCTCCTTCTAATGGTGAAATGCATTTAAAAACAAATGATGAATATATCACTAAGGCCCTTGGGATGTCGTGGAAACCTAAAAATGACGTTTTTTGTTTTCGTTTTGATTTGCCAGTTATAGAAGCTCCAACAAAGAGATCTGTCTTGTCAACTGTAGCAAAAATTTTTGATGTTCTTGGTTTACTAAGCCCTATCGTAATTTCTTGCAAAATTCTAATTCAAGAAATGTGGAAGCAGAAATTGAACTGGGATGCACCACTCAACGCACGTTTATCAAATAAATGGAAACAAATTGAACAAAATCTTTCATATATAAATCAAATCGAATTGCCAAGATTTGTGGAAACGTCTCCTCAAATGAAATTTGATATCCATGGGTTTGAAGATGCCTCTCAATTAGCATATGGTTGTTGCATATACATACGTGTCAATTATACAACCGAAGTCAAAACAACTTTGCTAATAGCTAAATCAAAGGTAGCTCCAGTTGTTCACCAATCTTTGCCTCGTTTAGAACTTTGCGCCACTTTGTTGCTCAGTCGAACCTGGGATAAAATCAAACATAAATTTGATCGTTTTACCTACCGAATTTTCTTTTGGTCAGACTCAAAAATAGTTCTAAGCTGGCTCACTAATCATTCGTCGTCGTATGTTTGCTTTGTCGCTAACCGAGTATCAGAAATACAAAATTTAACACACAATATTCCTTGGATGCATGTACCCTCGAAACAAAACCCCGCAGATGTGGTGTCGAGGGGCTGTTTTGCAAATGATCTAGTTAATACAATATGGTTTACTGGCCCTAAGTTTCTTTTGGAACCAGAAGCAAGTTGGCCAAAAAGCAATATCGAAAATACAGAACTACCACAACAAGAAACAAGAAAAGCTGCACTCAAAACAACTATCGTCATCGAATCTATTATCAATCATTTAACTTCTCGCCATTCTTCGTATCTTCGTATTCTTCGCATCGTCGCCTACATTCATCGAGTCTTCAACAAGCAAAATCGTGAAATTTTTGTAACCTCTGAAGAACTGCAATTATCATTTTATAGAATTGTATACAATATTCAACAATCAGCATTTAGAGAAGAAATTGATTTGCTCAACAAAGGAGAAAACTTAAAACCTAGTTTTCAGAAATTAGCCCCGTTTTTAGATAAAATACAATGCTGTAATTCAACTTTAGTAATCGTTCGAGTGGGTGGTCGGCTAGCAAATGCACCATTATCATATGATACAAAATTTCCAATAATTTTACCAAAAGATCATCGATTTACGAAACTTTTCATCGAACATCTTCATCGAAAACACTTACATGCTGGCTCCAAGGCGCTTCTTGGAATTCTTCGTCAACAAGTATGGGTAGTAAATGCCAGAGAAATCGTTAGAAAGATTGTTCGAAATTGTGTACACTGTTTCAAATACAATCCTCGATTATCGCAACAATTAATGGGTAATCTTCCTGCAGATCGTTTCAAGGCTCAGCGTCCTTTTCTCGTGTCAGGTGTAGACTTTTGTGGTCCTTTCTACACCTCCTATCGTATAAGGGGAAAAGCCCCTTATAAAACCTATGTCGCTATTTTTGTTTGCTTCTCATCTAAAGCTGTTCATATTGAATTAGTTTCTGATCTGTCAACTAATACATTTTTTTTATGTCTTAAAAGGTTTATAGGTCGTCGTGGCATACCTCAGAGACTATATTGTGATAACGCAACAAACTTTGTTGGCGCCAGCTCTAAACTGCAAGAGTTAAAACAACGCTTCTTTGATGATGCCAATGTCAAGGAGATAATGCACTACAGCACAGTCACTGGTTTCAAATTTTTGTTTATTCCTCCTCGTTCTCCTCACTTTGGTGGCCTTTGGGAGTCCGCCGTAAAATCAACAAAAACACTTCTCGTCAAGAACATGTCTCAAGCCAACCTGACATACGAAGAATTTCAAACAATCCTTATCGAAGTCGAAGCCATTTTAAATTCTCGGCCATTGACAGCTAGATCAGATGATCCAAATGATGGTGAAGCTTTAACTCCTGCACACTTGTTAATTGGTTCTTCTTTATTGACGCTACCAGACGAAAATATACATAGCTACAAAAATATCAACTACCTCAAGCGATGGCAACTTGTTACGTTTCTTAAGCAACAGTTTTGGCTCGAATGGGTCCGTGACTACGTATTAAATTTACAACAAAAATGCAAATGGTTTAAGGCGTGTGAAAATGTAAAAGAAGGTACACTTGTTATTATTCATGAAGACAACATTCCACCTCAGAATTGGCTCTTAGCGCGTATCATCAAAGCTATACCAGGTCGTGACGGAAAAGTGAGAGTAGTTGATCTAAAAACATCAAAAGGGGTTCTTCGACGATCCATTCACAAAATTGCACCTCTACCTACCGAAGCTGATTGAAAGTGCCTTTCAATGGGGGCAGTATGTTCCGTCAAAATACTAATATATATTTATTATTATTAACTAAATATTTTGTAACACTAACTTTTATTAATTTAACTCTTTTAAACCTCTTGTTGCTCTTTCGTTTATTTTATATACATACATACACTTGTTTTTGTATACAAATGTACATACCCAGTATAAATACATAAAATACTAACGGGATTGCATTCTTTGCATTCCTTAGACTTTAAGCTAGTAACATAAATTGAATTTAAATCATTGTCGAAATAATTGTGAAACTATAAAGAACAATAAATTTATCGTGGTACAATTCAAAAACTAAAATCAATTTTCGTTTCTTTTATGGTTCAACAGTGGTTAAATTTTAAGGGCCGATGTTGATTTTAAATAAAACACAAATTATTTAAGAAATTATTATCTTTCCTGTTTGTCATTATAATATTTGTATGGTTCAATTATGTATTTAACAAAATATCGGCCAAATGGCCCCCGCATCCTTGGCGCCACTCCTCTATCTGATGGTCCAAATTTTCAATGACAATGTTGATGCTCAATTGCTGGGCATGATGATGAGTCGAGGTTGACTGCTCTTTTGCCACACTATCGCAAAAAACAGCAATGGTTTTTATTCAAAGAACTAAGAAGGCATTCACAGATTTTCTAATATTTTATACAGACCTGTTTTGCAGAAATTTAAATATTTTTTACAATTCTCCCGATTGTGGACGAACTTGAACGATTATGTTGATCAAAAGAATTACGAAGTGCACAAAATGCATCTTGATTTGAACGCCCATTTTTATAAAAAAACCTGAAAAACTTTAAAGCGTTGCTCATTTGCGTATCTTTCCACGGATCATATTGAGTAAGTTTGAGATTGGGAAATGTCAAATGAAATGCAGAAAACAAATTTAAAGACAAGGTGTAGTTCACCTTCAACATGGGCCCTTAAAATTTAACCACCCTCTACAAAGAAAGTGATACATATTTTATTATAAAGAGATTATTCCATAGCGATTAACAAAATAATAAATATTGTATATAAGATATATATAATTTTATGTAATATCTTTTGTATTTCGGACAATATCTCTGATTTTGAATTTTTACATAAATAGTTGACTGTATTCTACCTGTTAAGCACTTTTATTTAATTTCAGACGCCATTTTGGATTTTACACTTTTTTATAGTGAAATACATTCTACTGTTCGAGCTTTTTTATTTGATTCCAATATTGTGAGGGTTAAAGGGTTACTTATATTTGATTCACATATTCACCATTTGACCTAAAACGCCGTCTTGGATTTTTTTCATAGCTAATTATATTTTACCACTTAACCGCTTTCATTTGATTCGCATATTGGCTCTATCAATTGTATGGAAACTGAAAATATCTTTTTTCTTTTGTAAATACCGAAGATGTTGTACTTTGGTGCTTACATCTCAGTTGGTTTTAAACCGATTTGTTAGGTTTTCTTAAAAATATCGTGTATCTTAGCGTGTTAAAAAATTGTTTAAGAGTTAAAAAATTTTGATATATTTAAAAAAATTTATATATTTTTTAAATAATTTTTTACTCTAACTTTGCCGATTAGTGACCAATTTATTCTATAAATTATCCTAGGGATCAAAAACTTTAATTTGTATGGTAAAAATGAGTGAAAAAACAGAGGCAGTCGTGTTTATTTGCTAGTATAATAAGGCAATAATGCTGATTTCTAATATCGATTTGCTCCCAAATATTTCTGATACCTTACGCGTGTCTTGGCAATTTCGGGGGCTTCAAAAAGTTGATTTTAATTTACACAGGGACAAATGGATAATGCTTAGTGGACTCCCCAATTCATAAGATTTCAGAAAATATATACTTTTTGAGGTCGGAAATGAATGTTGTAGAAACTTCGAAATGAAGAGCCTATGTACATATATATACGCTTATACTTACTGTGAATGGTAAAAAAAGAGACATTAAACTACTGAATTTTGAACTAGAATACAACTAAATGATATTATAGTTTCTTACACTCTTTTAAGAGAGTTTTTTTTTAATAGTCGTGTGTTGAACGTGAAAATGATAAAAAATTCTCGGGCTGCAAGGATATTAAGTAGCTCTCGACCCATTTTTATGCATAACATGCCCAAAAAAAACATCTTCATCGGATTCTCTAATTATATTTTTTTCACAACAGCTCCACAGGCTACTTCTAGTAGAGTTATCAAAATTTGTATCAGGTGTAGGAATATCCATGTCTGCAATAGTTTCGGAATGCAGAGTCACGTTAAGGTTAAATATCTCAATTAGTGGTTTTTGTTTGATACAATGTAGAAGACTATCGATGAAATATACAGGCGGTATTACTACAATCTTTGCATTTTAAAAATTACCCTTTTACATAATATTTACGTATGTATTTAATACGGCTTAATTGTATAATATTAGTGTAATAATTTTCATTAACGCTACTTGCTTACTTTGCTTAGCCCTATACTGTAATTATAAAAGACTTACGGTGTTTTTCTATAGAACGACAAATTAAAATAAATTTAAAACAAGTAAAAGCGCTATATTCGGCCGTGCCGAATCTTATATACCCTTCACAACGTGTAGTCATGCAATAACAGTAAATTCACGTATGTATGTTAAAAAAAACAAAAAAAAAATAAAAAAAAAATTTAAAAAAAAAAAATTTAAAAAAAAAATTAAAAAAAAAAAAATTATTATATACATATATAATATATATAAAACAAAAAAAAAAAAAAAAAAAAAATTAAAAAAAAAAAATAAAAAAAAATAATAAAAATATATATAATATATTAAATAAAAAATAAAAAAAAAATAAAAAAAAAATTAAAAAAAAAATTTTAAAAAAATTTAAAAAAAAATTTTTTTGCCTCAGCTGGGATTCGATGCCACGTTTTCTCTAACCAGTATACACGTTTGTATGTATGTATGTTGTTGTTGTAATGTTGTTTTTATGAAAAGAAAATCGAGGTGGTCGTGGGTTTTTGCTCATATCTCAGTTGTTTATGTACCGATGTTTCTGATTTTCAATACCGATCTACTCCCGAATATTTCTGATATTTTAATACCTTACCCGGGTCCAACCTATGTCGGGGGGCTTCAAAAAGTTGATTTCAACATACACACGGACAGACGGACAGACGGTCAGGGCTTAATCGACTCCTCTATTCATAAGCTTTCAGAAAATATATACTTTATGGGGTCGGAAATGAAAATTGTAGAAATTTCACACGGAATGACAAACCTATATATACCCTTTTTCACTGTGTGAAGGGTATAAAAATAAATTGAAATATTGGCTTTGTTGTCAACATTTTGGTGCATTTAGCAATAAGTGTAAAAGGTACACTTTTGTGGGAACTAATTTTTTAGTATTTGCTTTAAATTAATAAAACAGTAACTTTTACGAGACCAAATACTATTTACTATTTTCAATCTTTACTGTTTACAAGTACCCGGTACCCTATAAAAAATATTGGGTATTCATGTGCATCTGTTTAGCTTAAATCTTGAAAATCAAATTAAAAAAATTAAGTCACAAAAATTAAAATGATCGCGCACAACTGGAAAATTGAGAGATTTACCATAGACAATTACATTTAGAAATCGTCGTAAAAATCAGCGTGATTGAGTGCTTATTTTGATGCTCTAAATAGTTTGAAGTTCCATTATTTAACTTAGCAAAATATAATATCGAAAATGTTTTTATATTAATTACACTTTGAACTATGACCACTATTTTAGTATTATAAAGTATTGCTGTTCGATTTTCAATGCATTATCATTTAGATCTTAATCCAAATGCTTATTATGCTATGATTATGCTCCAGGAGATTTTACTTTAATATGCGTTTTCACTGAACGTTAATAAAACTCGTAAATGTACATAAAATTGTACATAAAATTACAAAAATTACTTCTAAAAGAAAATTTCCTGAAAACCCTACTTAAATTAGTATGACTCAAATATTAACAATTTTAGTCTTTTAATGAGTTGCTAATAATTCTAAATAAAAATCTAATATTTCTATGTTTGTAAATATGTTAGTATGGATGTGTGCGAGTTGAAGCATCTCAAGTAGTTTAGTAAATAGTAAAATGAAATATTGTTGACACTTCATGGGAACCTTATCAGATCAATTATCAAATGAAGTACTACATGGAAAAAAAATTTTGACACTGTGTATAAATATAGATGACTGAAGACTCTATTTATCATTATAAATTTTCTATTAGAAAAGTGCATTGAGACATTTAGCAAAAAATAAAATAAAAAATTTTTAAAATGAAAATATTTTTGGCGCTAACAATGGTGGGTCTGTTAAGTGTAAGTTTTGAATAAATTTGAAAATAAGTGAATTAAATACAAGTTTTTTTTTTAATTGATACCCAAAAATAAGTGAAATAAGTAATAGAACGAAATTGGTTGTTAATCGAATAATTTTATATACAAATTTATAATGCAAGAGCCGTGTTTTAAAAATTAAAATTTTGCATCTTTACATATTTCATATTTCTATCTGTAAATATGAAATATTAAAAGTTACTTGCAGAAACCTTCTATCGCTTTACATAATAACGTCAATTTAAAATTAAAAATATTTTACATACGTGCGAAATAAACTAACTAACAAGGTCAAATTGTTGTAATATTGTGAGAGATTTTAAAATCAAAAAGTCTAACTTTATAGACAGGCTCGAAGCTCAGCTAAACCGGAATGTTTTAGTTTTTGAGAAAAGTTGCCCGCCGCGATCAAGAGAAGAATTTAATGGGGGTATTAAATTTAATTCAACCATTAGATCACTAGTGATATTCTGTCTTTTTGTGAATTTCTATTTCTATAAATAATGATTCGCAGTTGTTCGACTACAAGAATCACTATGATAACAACAGTATTTCCAAAGCACTATCCCAATTAAGATGCCAATAACCTAAAATTAACTTAAATTATCAAAGACTTTTATAGTGTAGGGCCAATGCATGCGTCTCCATTAGATCGCCGCAAATTTTGTTTAACTATTCATACCTACATTAACTGTTGAAGAGATGAGCATATAAATTGGTGGCCTTTTCACTGTAGTACTCACAGATATTTTCTTCTGAACCGAGTTTTTAATCCTGTATTATTTTAAAATCGAACGAGATTTGATTTCAAAACAAATCTACGATAAAAACTATTTAACTATCTAAGTAAGTTATGCCCCGCTCATTAAAAAAATAGTCTATCGTCTATGTTCTGCATTTCGAGCCAAAGTCAATCATTCGGAATAGCCATTGAAGAGTTATCGTTAATATCAACAATTCTATGGCAATTCAGTACCATTTAATTTTAGTGGGAATATAGTCTCAAGATCTGTCCTAAATTTAAATAATTTTTAATTATAAGTATTGATGTTTCATCACTCCTGTATTAACATTCTTTTTAACATCTCTCATTATATTTTTCTTTTTTAGTTCTCCTCAGCAGCTACGACACCAGACCAGGCAAAGGCTGATATACTTGCTCACGTAGAACCTCAAATTTTCAATTTACTCTCTATACCCGGTATAGCGAGAGCTGGCGGTGGTATAAAGTGCTACGATAAATATTTGCCCCTTATAACTGCTGCAACCGAAAATTCAAAAACCGATACTGAAGCCTGCATTTCCCGTTCTGCTTCCCGGCGCGAGGATGAGTTGAACAAAGTTAAATCGGAGCGAGAAAACCTCGACAGTCAAGTGAAAAACGTAGAGGCAACTTTAACTGATTGTCTAAACAAGACAGACGATTTGGAATATCTTAAGTGTTTAAAGGAGAATGTAAGTTAGAAACAGAAAAAAAATATTTTTTAACAAGAATATTAAAGAAATTTGCATGCTCGTTTTCTGCCTTCAAATATCAATATGTTTGGTTTCAAATTTGACTGAACAAAATCATCAGTACTTTTTATACGAGTAATTTTAGAAAGCAAGGACAGAAAAGGGGCAACATTTTTTCGCAGAAAAAAAAACGGCATTAGTCTTGCAAAAATTAAAAATTTTACTTCTCTTGGCACCAGGCGTCTTACTTAAGAGAATTAAATTTTCAATTTTCTTGCTAAGTAATTTAACATGTTTGTATTACGAAATTTTATCGTTTTTTATTATTATTTGGCTTCAAGGCATATTAATTCATCAGGTAATTGCAGTTCGGAGAGAATTATTTTGTTTATATTTTTTATATATGAAGTTTGACATGAAATAAATAAGAGAGGAGGGGGGAGAACTGTTTTTTATCTACAGACTTTGACAGCTGAAATTTGAAATAAGTGAAGAAGAAAGTAGTCAGCTGTCGAAACAAGACTATCTGACGAACAAATGTGCCTTGGTTGGCTTTTTGAATAAATTCATAGAGTTCATTTTACAAAGCTGTTCCCAGTTTTTTTTGTTAACACCAAAAGAGACATTTAAAGTAAATTCATCCATTTGTTTCGAACAAATTTTATAGAAATAAGGAAAAACTGCTATGTCTCTTTTTATAGCTTTTGAGAAAAGCACTTTTATATTTTTGTGCTGATTTTAAAATTTTTTTTCCTTTAAAACTCTTGATATTGGTGGTGTGAAAGGTAGGAAGAATATGGTGGGAGTACAGAGACTGTTGTACTCGTAATTTTTTTTTGGTTTTTTTTATTATTCGCATATCTAGATATTAAAACAAACACAGATAATAGTATCGGCACACAAGTTAAAATTCTGAACACAAAAAAAAAAAAAATTTTAAAAGAGAATTCAAGAAAATTTGTCAAACTACAATTTGAACGTGTATAAAGTGTGTTAGGTAGTTTCAATTGATCATCAGCTTTTTACTCTACTTAGTTACGCCATAATCTACACTTTTAAGATAATGTGTCAGTAGCATTAAATATGAAAACAATAAATTTAAATTTTATAATTTCACGATTTACAATGCAAAGACTAATAATCTGGCAACACAGTTCAGCTATGTTCGAAACAAATTAAAATTAAATCAATTTTCTAACCCTACGTTGCCACATGCAAGTGCAAGTCAAAAAACCACACACCAATACACACTTTTGCTACCTGCGACTCAGCTTTTAAAGAAATTTTTAAGCAAGTACAATTTTCACACGTACGGCAAGTAAAGTGACAAGATGAAAAACAATGTTGTCAAATACTGTTAACTCACTTATATTTCATACGATTGTGGCAAATAATTTAGGCAATTTTTTGCATAAATACCTACATATGTATATGAGGAATATTGAGAAAAAGCAAAGATATTCGTTTACATTACTTGCAAGGAAATACTTGCTTGTGGCAACGTAGGGTTAGGAACTCATTTTCCTCTCTCAAAAATGAAGGGTTCAAGCAACATATTAAATGCGGTCCAGACAACAATTTTGCTCACAATTTTTGTTCAGACTATTATTCTTGCTTGCGGCAAAAATGTTTTAAGTTCAGAGAACAAAATTAAGTTAATTATAAGAAATATTTATTATTGGCGCTTTTTGTCCGCTATGATTGTCATACAAAAACACAGTAAATATTAATGGATTTTTGACGTTTTTATTGGAACATTGTTGTTTATTGAGTTGTTATATGGCATTAGGGTGAAATTTGGTAGGGCAAAATAAGCACAATATAAGACTTGATTGCCACATTAAATAATTGTGAATTCAAATGGTTGGAGCATAAAATAAGGCAATAATTGTTACTTTGAGGTAATCGTATGATCCTTTAAACTGACAACGATATTTAAGAACAAAATCAGATTAGATGCCATCCAAAATGCAAGGTGTGTAAAAATATTTTGAAAATATGTAATTGTTATGTGCAAAATAAATAAATAAATTTGCACTTTTGCATGACTAGAACCGGTGAAGCGAATATTTTTTTTTCTTGTTATATATTTTTAATTCAACAGGCCGCTAATTTGCAAAATACTATAAGCGAAGTTGGAAAGACTTCATCAAGTTTATCGGATAACTTATCTTTGTCGTATAAGAATATTGACAATACCGAGGATGCATGCATTAAAGCAGTTATTTCCAAATCTAAATCTGTTAGTGATGAACTCTTGGCTGCCTTACAAAACTGCTTGATGAACGGTTTAGATGGCAGTTCTGATGGTGATAGCGGTTCAGATGGTGGTTTAGATGGAGCTTCTGATGGCACCTCTGGTGGTTCTTCTGATAATAGTCCAAGTGAAGGCTCCGATGGTGATTCAAATAGTGGTGTAGATGGTGGTTCTGATGGAAGTTCGGGTGTAATTTCTGATGATAGTTCTAATGGTCGTACCGATGGAAATTCTAATGGTGGTTCCAATAGCGGATCTGATGGAAATTTAGATAATGGTTCCAATGGTGGTTCGAACAGTGATTCTGGTATTGTACCCAATCCAAATGCTTTGCCTGAAGAGGACATAAAATATTAAATATAATATAACAACTAAATTTAGAAAAAATTAGACGTAATTTTGGTCGAATTGAAAAAAAAAATAATTAAGCTACATAGATAAATTTCTAACAATAAAAAAGTAGCTGATAAAATAAATGATTTTGAAAATTCAAAATAGAACAAAAAACACCATATTTTTCTAATGGAACATGTTGAAGTACGATTTCGCCCATATAAGTGCTGCCATATTATATGACGTTAAAAAATGCAGTTATAAGACACTATACAACAATAAATGTGCTAAAAAAAAGAAAGCGTAGTATAGTTAAACAAAATAAAACTAATCGAATCTGTATATTACATATAGTATATATGTATATACATATGTACAGTTATTCGAATACAATTTCAATATGTCGTTAGATTAGCGTGCAAACTGCCCAAGTCATATTTTAACGAAATTAAGATTTTAATGCTGTTAGATGGCGTAATTTTAATTGCAACTTGGTGTTTTGGTATGGTATGAAAAATGGCCTAAGTCCCTAACTCTATGTCGAACTTTTTATTTTAAATTACTATTTAAATTAATGATGAAATCGTTGCTGGTTTCGAAAATGCATTCCACTAGGCTAATTTCGGAACAGTTTTTAAGATTCTAAAATGATTACAATTTAATTTAATTTTGTAAATGTTTTAGGAAATTAAAATAATAGAATAAATGAACTTGAGCCATATTATTTTTTAAATTTTCTGATTTTATAAATCTAAAGTTTTGATACTCCGATATTTCCATTATATTTATATTTTTCCAAGTAAAATGAAGCAGAGAAACAAGCTTTCATTAATTTAACGAAAAATATTAAGTAATTAGAAAAAGAAGTTGGGTATTCAATAAAATGTAAGAGGTATGCTATAGAAGAAGCGAGCAATATGCTGGTATAATATAACTTCACTGCATATTTTGTTTTATTTTTCGTTCTTATATTTTTACTAATCTAATTATATAAAAAATAATCATTTGTTTTACACTCAATTAAGTGTGGTGGGTAACATTACTGTTTGTCTGGCAAATATTTCGGAATTTTATACATTTCAACATCATAAGAATACAGCACTGTAGTACACATTGGTTTCTTCATACGTATGCAACTTGAGGGATATTACAGTTTGTTAGAATTTTTTTATAATCAAAAATATAAGTAATAGTAATAATAGTTAAAAATTTAAAGATCAAAAATTTATTTAAAAAGAAGTTCTCATAAAAAATGTTTTATTCAAAATTTTATATGCTCGGCCTATAAAAACACTACATCGAGACCTTAATACACCATAATATTGCAACAATTTGTATACTTGTTTTAAAATATCTCATCTCAAAATTTGATCTTTAGAAGAAATTTAGATAAAAACCCAATTTCCAAGAAAGTAAGTAAGTAAGTAAGTAAGTAAGTAAGTAAGTAAGTAAGTAAGTAAGTAAGTAAGTAAGTAAGTAAGTAAGTAAGTAAGTAAGTAAGTAAGTAAGTAAGTAAGTAAGTAAGTAAGTAAGTAAGTAAGTAAGTAAGTAAGTAAGTAAGTAAGTAAGTAAGTAAGTAAGTAAGTAAGTAAGTAAGTAAGTAAGTAAGTAAGTAAGTAAGTAAGTAAGTAAGTAAGTAAGTAAGTAAGTAAGTAAGTAAGTAAGTAAGTAAGTAAGTAAGTAAGTAAGTAAGTAAGTAAGTAAGTAAGTAAGTAAGTAAGTAAGTAAGTAAGTAAGTAAGTAAGTAAGTAAGTAAGTAAGTAAGTAAGTAAGTAAGTAAGTAAGTAAGTAAGTAAGTAAGTAAGTAAGTAAGTAAGTAAGTAAGTAAGTAAGTAAGTATGTAAGTAAGTAAGTAAGTAAGTAAGTAAGTAAGTAAGTAAGTAAGTAAGTAAGTAAGTAAGTAAGTAAGTAAGTAAGTAAGTAAGTAAGTAAGTAAGTAAGTAAGTAAGTAAGTAAGTAAGTAAGTAAGTAAGTAAGTAACTATACAAAAATACATTTTCTTTAATTTACCTAACCATCTGGCTCCATTTGTTTTTTTTTTTATATTTCGTAAGATGGTATAATAAAACAGGTAAGTAATTAAAAATTTAAAGAGGTTTCAATTTTTTTAAATTAGAATATTGATAATTTTTTGGAAATTAAAAAAAAATTTTAAAACGATTTTTCATTAAATTTTTAAAGATGTAACTAAGAAAATAACCTAAAAAATTTACAGGTTTCTTTTTGTAAAATTGACAAAAAAAAAAAATTGAGTTTCCATCTTGCGAAAGTAAGGTTTGTTAGGTGTTTTAATGATGGGAATTCTTACTTATAAAAACATGTTCATAAATATATTCTAATATTAGCGCTCTCGTGTTGCTTTAAAATGAACTTAAAATTTGTTGAAGTAATATATTTTTTAATTATATGATATTAGAGACCATACTTATTCATCGGGTAATTGCAGTTCCGAGAAAATTATTCTGTTCATATTTTTATATACAGAGTGGCTGATGAAAGCCGCCACCAAAAAAAAAACGAAATAACTTTTCAACCGTTTCATTTTTACAGATTGATCTTTATATTTAACGAAAATGAAGCATTTGGACAGTGAAAAAAGAATTTGGATAGTGCGCCGCTTTCACGCTTAAGAGTCCGTAGTTTTCGTCCAAAGAGAATATAGGTGCACGTTTTGCGGCACTCCTCCTAGCAGATAGACTATAATGAGGCTCGTAAATAATTTTTCCGAACGTGGTATAAACGCAAAAAGGCCTTATCATCGAGATCTTTTAGTTCGGAAGTTGGAAACTATCGCTATTTTAGCTGCTGCCATACAATCCGATCCTTGAGTTTCAACAAGAAGCTGATGTGCTCAAATGGATATCAGCAGACAGTCACTGCACACAATTTTGCATCAAGATAAAAACTTATTTCCATATAGGATTCAATTAACACGCAAACTGAACGCAATAGACTTTTTGGTTCGCTTGGAATCTTGCGAGAAGATCTTCGAAATGGCGGCAGAGGATGAAAACATCTTGAACTGCATTGTCTGAAGAGGTACTTTTTGATTTAAACGGCAATGTTTACAAACAAAATTGTTGAATATGGAGTAATTCTAACCCACAGATACTCTATGAGATGCAATTGCATCCGCTTCGCGTCACAATGTGATGTGCAGTTTGATCAAAGTTCGTTGTCGGACCTTACTTTATCGAAGAAAACATTCTTACTGTTATGGCCAAAGGAGAACATTCAAAAAATATTTGAGGCAATTCCCGCTGTAATCCTCCAGGCAGTAATGAATTACTTTTCGGTAAGATGTCACACATGTGTCAGCGAGGGTGGAACCCATTGAAATTCAATTATTTTTAAAACTTCATTAATTTAATAAAAATGTATTATTTTAAAACTGAATTAATAAAAAATATATTATAAAAATTTTACAAAAATTTACTAATTGTTTAGGATATTCTCCCAATAATTTTCAAAGTTTTAGTTTTATTGGTTGTTGGGTTTAAGCTGGTCTATATGCATTTCACTGGTGCTTATGCCAGATCATCAGTAGACCTTTAAACCATACAATTTATTAAAAAGTTTAAAATTATTACAAGTTTTATTTAAAATTTTTCATAAACAATATGAGAATTTTAAATAAATCAAGAAACAAAAATAAAAACTTCCTAATAAACGCAACCAACAATTTTATTCAATTTGCATTATTTTATTATTCTAATCCCTTATATATTTGGCTAACACATTGGTTAACACAAAATATACATTAAGGGCAACCGAATAATAAAATTTCTTTTATTAACATAAAAAATTTACTAATTGTTTAGGATATTCTCCCAATAATTTTCAAAGTTTTAGTTTTATTGGTTGTTGGGTTTAAGCTGGTCTATATGCATTTCACTGGTGCTTATGCCAGATCATCAGTAGACCTTTAAACCATACAATTTATTAAAAAGTTTAAAATTATTACAAGTTTTATTTAAAATTTTTCATAAACAATATGAGAATTTTAAATAAATCAAGAAACAAAAATAACCAATAAAACTAAAACTTTGAAAATTATTGGGAGAATATCCTAAACAATTAGTAAATTTTTTATGTTAATAAAAGAAATTTTATTATTCGGTTGCCCTTAATGTATATTTTGTGTTAACCAATGTGTTAGCCAAATATATAAGGGATTAGAATAATAAAATAATGCAAATTGAATAAAATTGTTGGTTGCGTTTATTAGGAAGTTTTTATTTTTGTTTCTTAATTTATTTAAAATTCTCATATTGTTTATGAAAAATTTTAAATAAAACTTGTAATAATTTTAAACTTTTTAATAAATTTTATGGTTTAAAGGTCTACTGATGATCTGGCATAAGCACCAGTGAAATGCATATAGACCAGCTTAAACCCAACAACCAATAAAACTAAAATTTTACAAAAAGTTATTTGATTTTTTTAATGTACAAAAATTTATCAGCCACCCTGTATAAAGTTTGACATTTTAATTAAATTAAAGAATAGATATAATTGTTTTGATGTAGAAACTTTGACAGCTGGAGTGTAAAATAAGTGAAAAAAGTAATTAGCTTACGAATAAAAACTTCCTGATGAATAATATGCCTTGGATATAAAGCTTTAAAAAAGTTCAAGTTTCAATCATTTATTATTTTTTTATTTTTGTCTATAAAATGCATTCCTGTTACCACATTTTATTTCATTTATTGAAATATTTATAAAGCGAGTCTTAATTATACGATCAAGAAACGAAGGTCAATGGTGTTCTACAAATACCTTCTCAAATCTCCATATAATAGATACAGGAAACATATATTTAAATCAGAAAATAATTTTATTCGACTTGAATTTTATTTCGGAAAATTTTTTATGTAGTCATCGAACCTATCTGAGAATATTTAAATAATTAAAAAAAAGTTCGATGCAAATTTAAAAAATTTCAGGCGATTATTTTTCCGTTTCATCCAAGTGTCTTTAATAAAATTCATTGTTGCCGAATGTAGTTACTCTTAACTGCTTTCGTCTTATGCTGTTAACTATTGTTTCCATTCGGCTGCATTTTTAATATTTTACTGAATTCGAAATTAAAAACATTTGGATTTTTGTTTCCAACGATCAAAAGATTTGCTAAATAGAATTTGAGTTGGAATTTTAGTTATTCAAGCGATTGTTAAAAGGGTGAAAGGGTATTTAGCATTTGAGTGCATCTTGTCTTATTTAGCAAAAGAAAAGATGAGTTTTAAATGCAGACAAAATGACGGTTGTCATTAGCAGCGGTTAATTGGTTCAAAAACTATTTTTATATGAGAATTATTATAGTTTATTTTTCTAGCAAGTGTAAACTTCAGATAATTTCTTATGAAATAAAGAAATATTATAAATCATTTATTTTATTCCCATGTAGTCGGAGACGCCCTCAAATAAATAACGTTTGTGCAAAATGTTCAACTTAATTTAAAAGATACATTTCTTTGTCTTGTTAAATGTTCGTAATAAAACTAAATGAAACATGTAAGTGTCTACAGAACAAAATCAAAAAGAAAAGAAAAACAGAAATGTTATACATGATAAAATTTTACATAGACTTGTAACGAAATTTCTGTTGAAATTACTGGTATAAACTTAAAACATGTTCTAGAACATTGTACATAAAAAGTTGCATACAAACAGAGCATGTAAGAAAAATTAATAATCTTCTTCGAAGATGGTTACAAAATAAAGTTAGATATTTTTTTTCTTTCTTAAAAGAGATCTAATGAAAAGTAACAATCTTTATTGTATAGTACTTTTAAATGTTTTCGCTCTGTTCTTTGGGGTTCATAATAAAAGTATGTTCATATACATATATTGCATTTAATTCTAAAATGTTATGTAATCACTAATTCTATTCACAACCCTAGTTGTATCGTAGTATGTGATTACAGTACTGCTTGTTGCTGGTAATTTCCATTGAAACATTTTTCATATTCTCTTTCCCACCCGTCCCTCTCTATCAAATAAAATGTTTCCCTTCCAAATGTCTACCTGTCTAAATGGTGACTTACAATGCATTTTTACTTCACATGTTTTTAAAGTGGTGTATAGGATTCGTACAGGGATGGAAAATGAAAATATTTTGCAGAATCAAAAATTAATTTTTGTAGTATTTTTTTTGCTTCCGAAATAATAACTATGTAATAAATTTTTTATTTTGTAGATTTTTTTTATCTTTGCTAAAACTTTTTGTAATTTTTTTTAATATTGTTTGTAACTTTGCACAAGTAAAATTTGATAAATATTTTCTATTACTGATTTTATATTTACCTGACGTTTAATCCAAGCATACACCGATACAACAAAAATTGTGTTTACAATCAATAAACTAAAATTGTATTTTAATAGACGATACAGAATAAAATACGAGGTTGTGAAGTGAACAACTGTTTAAGTGTATTATTTTTACACTTTTCTGCAGTATTTTTTACAATATAATTGTAACATTACAAACTGATTGAAATAAGTTTTCATTGAAAAGAGACTTAAATATTATTATTAAATAGTATTCTAATGTTTTATTTATTTGCAATTTTCTTCTGTAATGGATGAAATGATAAAGAGCAGAATATGTGTTGACAGACTAAGGTACAAAAAACATGGGTGTGCTAAAGGAAATCATTGGAAATTGCTTTACATGAAGTAGTGGTGACAAATTGCATACATTTGGTGTATGCACTGACATTAAAGGTGACCTTGTAGGTTAACCGGGTGCTATAAAGCTGGTTTATTTACATGTTATGAAATAGATGGGTAAACTTCGGCTTCTACGATGTTAATACCAAAGGAAGATGTAATCCTCAATATTTTGTTTAAACTTCTTTGAATAATGACGGCAATTTTTTTTTGTATGATCTTAATTGTTGGATTTATGTAAAAGACCATGGGCTCAAAATTGAGTCCTAAAGTAGGTATGGCTTTACAATAATCTTGTAGTTTATAATTTAGTATGAATACGGGTTCAATGCGAAAGTTCTACAAAATATTGAACAAATGTGTTGCTTTGGTAACAGTGAATCTAATAGAAATTCAGATATAGTATACATCAACACTACGAAAAGCCCACCTGTGAACTCTGGGCATTCGGGACATATAAAAAACACCATCTAACTATAATGAAGTTACAATTCAGTACAATACAATACCTGTCAAATGGCCTTTGCGGCTTTAATGACAGGGTATTCCTTTTTTTATAAATTTTTTCAACACTTTTTTAAAGAGATGTGGCTGTATCTCACCGATAACGCTGTGGATGCCGGATTTAAGCTCAGGAATTGTATCTGGTTTATGGTCGTATGATTTTGGTGGCCAGTTAAAATCACTATTTCTTGACTTTGGAATTAATTGATTGCTTTGTGTGTTATTTGACAGGTGGGTTTCAAGAGATTAACCGGTACATAACCGAACCAGTTTCTTTAATTTTTTACCACTCTTTGAATGGTTGACACATTTATGATTATCATGAATCAAATATTTCAAATGTGAGCTACTCTAAATAGTGTGGATAGGTCATATGTAATTGTTATTGAAGCTCTACCTATGGTTTACACCAGCCATCAATTTGTTCGAACAACGAAACATTTTTTTGCGCACATGAATTTTCCTGGTGTGGATCGCTGTTGTCGATGTTTTGTTCTCGTTCAAACAGCGTCAGAACATTTGTGCGAACAACGATGTCTGATATTAAAAGGCATTTTGAATATGAAATATAGAGACGGCACATATCTTTTGTAGATTTTTTTTTATCTATGCTAAAATTTTTTTTTAAATATTTTTTTTAGCTCTGCAAAAGTAAAATTTGATTAATATTTTCCATTCCTGATTTTATATTTACCTGACGTGTAATACAAGCATACACCGATACAACAAAAATTGTGTTTACAATCAATAAACTAAAACTGTATTTTAATAGACGATACAGAATAAAATACGAGGTTGTGAATTGAACAACTGTTTAGGTGTATTATTTTTACACTTTTCTGCAGTATTTTTATACCCGCCACCAAAAAAATGGTGGGGGTATATTCATTTTGTCATTCCGTTTGTAACACATCGAAATATCCATTTTAGACCCCATAAAGTATATATATTCTGAATCAGGGTTTGATTTTATGACGATCTAGCTATGTCCGTCCGTCTGTCCGTCTGTCCGTCTGTTGAAAGCACGATAGAGGTCGCACCGAAAAAGCTAGGGGGCTCAAATTTTGCCAGAATCTTTCTTATAGACAAGGTTTGTTTGGTATTGAAAATGGGCTAAATCGGAATATTAGGAAGAGAGTTATAGCTCGAAAAGCAAGAGTAGGTCGAAAAAACCGTGTCCTTCAAACATCGAATAAAATGGAATTGTGTCCAAACGCATTAACGTAGACTCATGAAACTTCGAATATATATTTCCTGAGTAAAAACAATATTTTTCCCCGAAAATTATCTAAATCTATGCATTAGGAGAGGAGTTATCGATCAAAATGTACGAAAATTTATACCGCACAATGTACTTTTCGGTATATTTAAAAACAAAAACGTCATAAAAGCAACAAAATTGTTTGTACGACTCTGAAATTTTGCACACTTTGCTTATTGGTGAGACGCTTTTTTGTAACGGAAAATCAATGTGCCACGCCCACTTTTACGCCCACCTCCCATATAACGTTTTACCCAAAATTCATATAATTTCTAAATTTATGTAGATTTTGGAATAATAAAGGGCTATATTGAAACATCTCAGTTGTACTCATTCGAAAATACAACTTTGACACGCCCACTATAACGCCCACTTTTCACGTTATATACCGTTAATGACATTTAAAAGCTCATAAAACCGCCAAAATTAGAGGTATGATGATCAAATTCGCTACGTATATCCTTTTAGGCAATGTCATTACTGCGCCAGAAAATTAAGGCGCCACGCCCACTTTTACGCCCACCTCCCATATAACGTTTTACTTAAAATTCATATAATTCCTCTATTAATGAAGATTTTGGAATAATAAAGGACTATATTGAAACACCTAAGTTGTACTCATTCGCAAAAATAACTTTGACACGCCTACTATAACGCCCACTTATCACGTTATATACCGTTAATGAAATTTAAAAGCTCATAAAACCGCCAAAATAAGAGGTATGATGATAAAATTTGCTGTGTATATCCTTCTAATCAATGTTATTGTTGTGCCAAAAAGTTTAGGTGACACGGCCACTTTAACGCCTACCTCCCATACAACGGCTTACCTTAAATTCATGTAATTTCTCTATTGACAAAGTTTTTGGGAAAATAAAGGGCTATATTGAAATATTTAAGTTGTATTTATTAGTAGAAACTTTATTGACACAGCTACTTTAACACACTTTCATTGAATTTAATTTCATTTAAGGACCGATGTTGTATTTAAATAAAACACAAATTATTTAGGATATTATTATTTCTTTTTATAATGATAATATTTGTATGGTTCAATTATGTATTTAACAAAATATCGGCCAAATGGCCCCCCCCCATCCTTGGCGCCACTCCTCTATCTGATGGTCCAAATTTTCAATGACAATGTTGATGCTCAATTATTGTGCATGATGATGAGTCGAGGTTGACTGCTCTTTTGCCACACTATCGCAAAAAACAGCAATAGTTCCCATTCAACGAACTAAGAAGGCATTCACAGATTTTCTAACATTTTATACAGACCTGTTTTGCAGAAATTTAAATATTTTTTACAATTCTCCCGATTGTGGACGAATTTGAACGATTATGTTGATCAAAAGAATTACGAAGTGCACAAAATGCATTTTGATTTGAACGCCCATTTTTATAAAAAACCTGAATAACTTTAAAGCGTTGCTCATTTGCGTATCTTTCCACGGATCAAATTGAGTAAGTTTGAGATTGAGAAATGTCAAGTGAAATGCAGAAAACAAACTTAAAGACTAGGTGTAGTTCACCTTCAACATGGGCCCTTAAAATTTAACCACCCTCTAAAAAGAAAGTGATACATATTTTATTATAAAGAGATTATTCCATAATGATTAACAAAATAATAAATATTGTGCTTTAAATGTACACAAAATTGGTGGTGGGTATAAAAGATTCGGCACAGCCGAATATAGTGCTCTTACTTGTTTACAATATAATTGTAACATTACAAACTAATTGAAAAAAGTTTTCATTGAAAAGAGACTTAAACAAAAACATGCTTAGCAAATTGTATTCTAATGTTTTATTTATTTGCAATTTTCTTCTCTAATGGATGAAATGATAAAGAGCAGAATATGTGTTGACAGACTAAGGTACAAAAAACATGGGTGTGCTAAAGGAAATCATTGGAAATTGCTTTACATGAAGTAGTGGTGACAAATTGCATACATTTGGTGTATGCACTGACATTAAAGGTGACCTTGTAGGTTAACCGGGTGCTATAAAGCTGGTTTATTTACATGTTATGAAATAGATGGGTAAACTTCGGCTTCTACGATGTTAATACCAAAGGAAGATGTAATCCTCAATATTTTTTTTAAACTTCTTTGAATAATGACGGCAATTTTTTTTTGTATGATCTTAATTGTTGGATTTATGTAAAAGACCATGGGCTCAAAATTGAGTCCTAAAGTAGGTATGGCTTTACAATAATCTTGTAGTTTATAATTTAGTATGAATACGGGTTCAATGCGAAAGTTCTACAAAATATTGAACAAATGTGTTGCTTTGGTAACAGTGAATCTAATAGAAATTCAGATATAGTATACATCAACACTACGAAAAGCCCACCTGTGAACTCTGGGCATTCGGGACATATAAAAAACACCATCTAACTATAATGAAGTTACAATTCAGTACAATACAATACCTGTCAAATGGCCTTTGCGGCTTTAATGACAGGGTATTCCTTTTTTTATAAATTTTTTCAACACTTTTTTAAAGAGATGTGGCTGTATCTCACCGATAACGCTGTGGATGCCGGATTTAAGCTCAGGAATTGTATCTGGTTTATGGTCGTATGATTTTGGTGGCCAGTTAAAATCACTATTTCTTGACTTTGGAATTAATTGATTGCTTTGTGTGTTATTTGACAGGTGGGTTTCAAGAGATTAACCGGTACATAACCGAACCAGTTTCTTTAATTTTTTACCACTCTTTGAATGGTTGACACATTTATGATTATCATGAATCAAATATTTCAAATGTGAGCTACTCTAAATAGTGTGGATAGGTCATATGTAATTGTTATTGAAGCTCTACCTATGGTTTACACCAGCCATCAATTTGTTCGAACAACGAAACATTTTTTTGCGCACATGAATTTTCCTGGTGTGGATCGCTGTTGTCGATGTTTTGTTCTCGTTCAAACAGCGTCAGAACATTTGTGCGAACAACGATGTCTGATATTAAAAGGCATTTTGAATATGAAATATAGAGACGGCACATAAAAATAGCAACAAAATACACTTTATACGTTTTCTCCATATCAAAGTACATGAACAATTTTTTGACAGTTGCTCTGCCGACGTTTTGTTCTAGTTTTAAACAAACCGATGGCTCGTAAAGTTAAAGTTTGGAATTTTTAACAAGGTTTTTATGTTACTAAGTGTTCACAATTTTGTAAATTTAATGCGAAATTTTATTCATGATAACCGTGATAAGGCGCACTTTTTTAACTCAAAACTCCTGTAAGTTAGCGAGCGGTATCAGCATAATTTTCCAAATTTTTGTGATAAGTTTTG
Source organism: Phyto melanocephala (assembly GCA_941918925.1). Classification (NCBI taxonomy): domain Eukaryota; kingdom Metazoa; phylum Arthropoda; class Insecta; order Diptera; family Rhinophoridae; genus Phyto; species Phyto melanocephala. Next base: position 67,575,927 of record OW799237.1, read on the forward strand.
ACAATCAAACAGTTGCGACTTGAAAAAAAGTTACACTTTATTTTAAAAGTGCATTCTTACTGAGACTCATTTTTATAAAGCAAAGTCTGTAGCCACCTGTAACAATCTAATCCAGACTAATAGCTAAAGATTTATAAATCCTAAGCTTAGTTGCTCATGAGAGTCATTAAATTTAAGGGAAAACACTAAGAAAACCGCTGAAGTTAATAAAATACAAGAGTATAATCTTTAAAAGAACGCAGCACCATATGTGATCAGATAAGAAATTACAAAAAATTTTTTTAAATCAATGTATTTATTTTTTTCTTAATCGTATAGAATTGAATTGCTTAAAATTAGCTCTTTGAATGAAAATAAATTCAAGTCATCATGAATTACCCGATGTAATGACCGTGCGTCAATTCCAATTTGCCTTGATTCAAAACGGTTGGATTTGTCTGAATTGATAATGTCACAACCGCGATTGTTCTTGAAACTGAACAAAGGGTTTTTGTTGGTGCAGTTTTCGTATAATAAAGGGTGTTTTTTTAAGCCCGATAGAACTTGAAATTGTAAAAAATAACACAAAAAATTAAATTGTAATCAAAATTTTTTTTTTATTCGAAAGATCAATACGTGACATTAACATTTGAAAATGATTTCGGGCATATGGGCACCGCGGCTGTTCTTGACGAAGCGCATTCTGGACGTCCGTTGTTTTATCGCAAAATTGTGTTCAGCGATGAGGCGCATTTTTGGCTTAACGGGTTTGTTAGTAAGCAAAATTGCCGCATGTGGAGCGAGACCAATCCACAAGAGACCCTACAGACTCCATTACATCCAGAAAAATGCACCGTTTGGTGCGGTTTTCACGCTGGTGGCATCATCGGACCTTATTTCTTCAAAAATGAGGCCGGAGCTCGCGTTACGGTCAATGGAGATCGTTACCGCACCATGATCAATGATTTTTTGTTTGAAAATATGGATGACATTGATCCGGAGGAGATGTGGTTTCAACAGGATGGCGCTACGTGCCATACGGCGAACGCAACCATCGACTTATTGAAATCAAAATTTGGCGATAAGTTGATTTCGAGAAATGGACCTGTCAATTGGCCTCCAAGGTCGTGCGATTTGACACCTCTCGATTATTTCCTGTGGGGCTACGTGAAGTCACTGGTTTATGCTGATAAACTAGCAACAATTGACGCCTTGGAGGCCAGCATTGTTCGTGTTATTCGTGACATACGGCCAGCAGTGCTCGAATAAGTGGCCCAAAATTGAACGTCCAGAATGCGCTTCGTCAAGAACAGCCGCGGTGCCCATATGCCCGAAATCATTTTCAAATGTTAATGTCACGTATTGATCTTTCGAATAAAAAAAAAATTTTGATTACAATTTAATTTTTTGTGTTATTTTTTACAATTTCAAGTTCTATCGGGCTTAAAAAAACACCCTTTACTTCTAGATTGGGAAAAAATGTTTTCCAGCTTCATAATGGTCTATCTTATTTGGGGACTGCCACATAAATTCCCTTTGAACGAAAATAAAGGATTAAAAGTATGACATTGCTACACTAATCAAATCCTCTTTTAGGTATTCCAAGAATTTCTTTAAATAATTCTTAGTAGTAACCTGCCAAAGAAAATATAATCCGATTACTCACGCAGAAAAACTTTATTACGTTTTGTTTTTGTAGCATGATTCGTGAACCACCCTGTATTCTAGGAGAGGAAAAAATGGAAAACAACAAAAACAACAAAAAGAAAAGCTCAAAATTGCTTTTAATGTGATAGCTCTTATCTGATATTTCGAAGCAAAATGCAGAACAATGTAAAGTGACCGATAAAAATACCCTTCACAGTGAGTGTAAAGGATTGTCATTCGGTGTGAAATGTCTACAATATTTATTTCTAACCTCCTAAAGTATATATTTTCTGAAAGCTTCTGAATAGGATGGACAAATAAGCATTGTTAGTCTGTCAGTTTGTCCGTCTGTCTGTTTGAATGCTGAAATCAACTCTTTGAAGCCCTTTGACATCGTCTAGACCCGTGTGAGGTATCAAAATATCAGAAATATTTGGAAGCAGATTGGTGTTGGAAATCAGCATAATCGTCTTATAACTCTTTCAGATATGAGCAAATAAACACGAATGGTTTTGTTTTTTTACCTGTTTTTACTACAAAAAACTAAAATTATTTTTTATAGATTTGGTATGCCTCTGGAGATATTCATGAACAATTTTGGACAAATTAATCACTTATCGGCAAAGTTATAGGCAAAAATTATTTAAAGAAATATATATTTTTTAAACATATCAACGTTTTTCAAACTCCTAAATAATTTTTGGATACTCCTAAGATACCAAATTATAAGCCGTAATCTCAGATATTATTTCTAAGAAAAATAAACAAATCGGGTTGAAACCAACTGAGATAAAAACACTAAAATACAGCTGCCATAAGCAGAAATCAATATTTTTCAGTTTCCATTTAACCGAGAGAGCCAAAATGGGGATCAAATAAAAGCGCTTGAATATTAAAATAGAAATAGAATAGATATAAAAAGAAAAAAATCCAAGGTAGCATCCTAGATAAAATAGCGAACATATGAGTCAAATACACAATATGGCTGTCAAATGAAATGGCTTGACAAAATCAGTGATGGCGTCGGATATAATAAAGAAAATGGCGTATTAAATTAAATCTAAAATCTAGGCTTAGCTACGATATGGTGTTGGTTAAGGATATTATCAGATTCTGCACGACCGAATATAGGGCTCTTAATTGTTTTTTTTTTAAGTTGTAACAGATTTAGTTCTGTAATGAAACAAAGGTATTAATGTATAATTTGTATCGGGTGTTTGTAAAAATCGATCATTTGTACAAAGTTTCTATGTATTGAGAATTTGTCGAGGAATAAATTGACTATTAAAAAAATCCTCTTAAATACTAAATTTATTTAATTTAATTATTACACTTTATTCTTAAGTTATATAGTAAATTGAAATTATTGCTATAAAGTAATTTGTATTTGCCATTGTTTTCATAATTATCTTTATTTGTTACACTGATATGACATTCAAACTTTTTTTTTGCTTTTACTGTCAGTTTCATAATCTGTTAGATTTTTACTTTTTGTTTTCGCTCCGTTTCGTTTCTTTGGGAAGTGTTTCGTTTAGAACGACGGTAATGATAAGCAAACAACTTAATGAGTGCCACAAAACAACGTCAACAAAATATTAGCTGGTGTTATGCGACAAAAGTTTAAAATGGTGGGGGGAGAAAAGGGAAAATGCTGTCATGGCACTAACACACATTGTACCCATAGACACCAACACACAATTATCGGATGCTTAAATATTATCTACTGCGTCTTGAAGGCACTAATGCAAACGTCACATACAACAGCAGTTATTGTTATTGTCACTGTCATTATTTGTAGTCGTACATTTATCCGAAAATACTTATGCATGAGTGGGTGTGCTATTATAGCAGTTAATGCTTATGTATGTAGTAATAATGATGTATGCTTTAATGGGCATCCTGTTTAGAAAGTTATATTTAATTGTAAATACTTTACTCTACTAATTCTTAAAAAAATACTTAATAGTTTAGAATAATTTTCAAGGAACACCCTTGCCTCATTTAATATTTTATTAGGACATGTTCTCTCTCATACATCTCAAGACAAGTCATGGAAATCTCTTCAACTCAAGTGCAAAAGCAACATTAAACAAGATACAAGTACTCATATACATATACTTGTATGTACTAGAGACTGACATCTATATTTTGATAAAACAGTTACTTAAAAATGTTTGCAATATCATTTAACGCAGTTACCTATTACATAAATACCAGTGTACGAAAACAAAGTATGCAAAAGTATAGAATAGTATGAAAATGTAACTACACCCAGAAAACAATAACAAGAATCAATTGCCAATCCAATCGTTTAATTCTTGCAAACGAACTTTTCTTTTGTGGTTATAAAATTTCTATTGGAAGAATCATCATTGCATTATGCTAAATATAGGTTTGTATTTCGAAACGAAATTCTGTAGATACAACCGTAGAGTTTTGAAGTCGACACTAAGAAGTTATGATTCTAGCAAAATAAATTTTATAACCACAAGAGAAAATGATGTATAAACCATTGTTGTTTTTTCGACTTCCTGTAATTAAAAATTATTTTGCTTAAAGTTAAACGTTAAAAAAATATTCATAAGTTTCATAAAACCGGTTAATCGGTTTGTTTTTATAATTTTAAACTGTAGAACGCCTGTTTTGAGAAAATACAAATGTATTCAAAATCCTTAAGCTTGTTTTTCACAAAGTCGAACAATTGATCTCCCTACAATACGGTAAGTGAAAAAGTCTGAACTGCTTACAAAAGTAAGAAAAAATTTTGGCAGTGGTGTGTTCATATATGGGCATTTCCATGTCATCGTACGTGACATTTGTACTCCTATAAAGTGGGGTAATTATTGCAAAAGTAAGAGTAACTGAAACAAAATTATAGCTTTATGTTCCATTCAAAGGGTACTTTATTTAAAAAAAAATTAATTATATTCGAATCGTTGTTATCTAAAATATCCAGAAAAATAAGAATATATCGTACGTGACATGAAGCAGAAGTGATTTTGAGGTATATATGGAATAATGAAAAAATCTGCGATTTTTTTTTTTAATTTCTAACACTAAACAAAAGATTTTGCATTTAAAATCTATCATATTTAATTGAAAACAATCTTTAAATGATGTTATAATAAATTCAATTTAATATCGTTCGTGACATATCGTACGTGACAGGTTCATTTCTAATAGCATTCTTAGGTAATAAAATTTACATTATGTTAAGAAAAAAAGTTAAATTCTAAATTAGGTGCTATTGCGACTGTTCAAATACGAATGACGGAGACAAATAATGTTTTTGCGCTACATACATACGTGACATTGAAATAACATCCAAGAGAAATTAAAAGAAAAATACCGCTAGTTGGATTCTTTATTTTCTTTTTTCTTATGGATATTGTTAATTGTAACCTTAATTTTAAAGCATATTTACAGTTACAATTTATTTTTACAATTTAGTCGCTAAAAAAACTAGCTGATTGCAATTCTTTAAAATAAGTCAAAGAGATAATCAGATTAATCTCTTATTATTGCTCTTAAAATAATTTAATTAGCTCTTAAGACCTGCGCATAGTAAAATTTGGGTGTTTTTTTTTTTATCAATAAACTTATATTGAAAAACATTCAAGAGTTTTTATTTTTACGGTCGTGGTTGACATATTCATGGAAATGCCCATATGCTTTTTCATTACGTCTTTAAGCGTACGCAAAATGATACTGATTGCCATTCTCTGGTATGTACTTAAAAGGGAAATCAAAACTTTTTGTTAAGAAAATTCATTGTCCTTATGATGATTCCCACAATTTATTATGTCGAGCTGGCTGGTTTGTTGTTTATTACTTGGAAATTGTTTATTTCGCTAAAAATAATTTATGTATTTTCTAACTTTTGATGTTGGAATTTACGATGCACTATATACAATTCGAAAGAACAAAACTTATTTGAAAAGTTATTAGGTATACATATAAAGTAACGTACGTGCATATTTTAAAATAATTTAAAAATCTTAAATTTCGGCATTTGAGAAACATACTTATAACGAATAACATATAGGCATTATTCATATCTTTAAATCTCTTTAATAATATATTTTTGAGTGAATACACATTCATACATACAGTTAAGTTTAATGCCAGCCATCATACTATTATAAATAGACACAAGTTGTACCTTAATAAACGCTGTCATAAATAACATTTCTTCCTTGTAGGCCCCACTTGTCATCTACTTAAATATAAAAGTTGAAGATTATCAAAGTTTATGGTTAATTTCTTAATTAAGTTTCGTTTATCTTAAAGAGAAATCTTTTAATTTGTAATATCACTTGTATTTTTTTTGGGGGGGGGAAAACCAGATACAAAATATAAAACCACAAAAATTGGCTTAAGAAAATTATTCATAATCTTATCGTTTGGCTTTAAGGCAAACTACATTTAACACAAACAAAAAACACAACTTTCAAAGAATGATATAAAAAAGGGAAAAACAACAACTTAAAAATCATTATAAATACATATTTTCTAAAATATTCTTTACACACTGAAGTATTCAGAAACAGCTGCATTTTTTCTTCTTTAGTTTGCTGTCAATATTTACTCTAGAGCTTTGAAGAAACTATTCAATGTGGTTTTTTGTATAGATGTTGTTGTTGTTGTTTTTGTTTTGTTTTTCAGCCTTTTTTTTAATTTTTGAATAAAACTACGTACGCTTTTTATTTTAATTTTACAATCTAACAAAATTCTAAGAAACAAACTCTTAAATGAAAAGATGTTGGAAAAGGAAACTTCGAAAATGTTGGCTAAAAAAATTTTAATTTATCATGAATAGTTAGTTATGAGATGATGAAAATGAATTATTTTCTTTATCGTCAAAATTGAGGTTAAATTTCATGTTAACTTAAATCAAATACTTTTGATTTAGTCGACTGTCACACATCCTACAGTGTATGTATAGTAAAGGGTGATTAAATTTCAAAGGCCGATGTTGAATGTTAACCACACCTAAACGTCAAGCTTTTTTTTCTGCATTTCTTTTGACATTTCTTAATTTCAGACTAACTCAATACACAATCGAGCAACGCGTTAAAGCTATTCAGACTTATTTTAAAATGGGCGTTCAAATCAAAATGCATTTCGTGCACTTCGTGATTGTTTTGGTCAACATAATCAACATTGTCATTGAAAATTTGGACCATCGGATAGAGGTGTGCCGCCGAGGTCGCTTTGCCAATTGAACCATACCGATGTTATCATAATAAATTAATCATAATAAAAAGAAATGACAATAATTTCCTAAATAGTTTTTGTTTTATTCAAAATCAACATCGGCCCTTACAATTCAAATGAATCATGAGTTTTATACTACAATGGTTTTTTTTTGGATTACGACTTAAATCCCATTGCAAACAGTATTTCCTCCATTTGATTTATATTTGCAGCTTAAAAAATTTGTTTTTAAAAATTCTTTTCTTTTAAACAATTAGAATTTGTGGTAATGAATTTTTTCTTATTCAAGTTTCTTTAACAAAAAATATATGAATTTGGTCAGTATTTTAAAAGTTGCATATTTATAATTAAAGTTGTCACCTCTACCTTTTTATGGTGCAAACACATTGAGAAATTAATAATGCCAACAAAATTTGCTGTAAATATGAAACTTTCGAATTTCTTAACGAACTTAAATGGGACCAACTAAGTTTTTTTATACCTTTTTATATTATGCTTAAAACAGAAAAATATGTAATGACATGAAAACCTAACAACCTAAGTCGGCGCCTCATGCGTAATGCTATGAACACATAGACGACAGCAGGTGACGATTGCAGCCAACGACAGTGGTAGTCCTGTAGTTGTTATCTATGTGTTTAGAGCAAAACATTACACAGTGATGCAAAAAAATAGAAATACTTGGGAAGTAATACTATTTTCTGGTAGTTGTTGTCGCTTACAACATGGATATGTTTTAAAAATTTGCCTAAATCTTAAGGCAAAACCCTGATTTTTGTGGCCCTTTGTGCCTATAACTTAGTTTCTAATTAACAAGTAAGAGCACTATGTTCGGCTGTGACAAATTTTTGATACCCACGAAAATTATATACGAAATTATGTATAGTTTGGACGGTTTAATGAACTTTTGAAATTCATGAGTAATAAGTAATACAGTGAACTCGCGAAAACGTGAATACTCGAAACATCTCCAAAACATAAACAAATTTACTTTTCCACAGAGTATTACAAAATGTGACCATAATCTAAAAGCTCTAAAACGTGAATACTTTTTATTTATTGTTTTTAAATTGGGAAAATCCCGACTTACAGGTTATATGTTTGTTTACTTATGACTTAACGTTTTTTTTTATTTATATATGCGTGGACCTGTTAGTTGCTCTTTGACATTGCTACATAGATGATGTAAGTGATTAAAAAGTCTTCATTCATGTAAGTGAAAAATGTCATAAAAAAACCTAATTGTTAACTTTAAAATATAAAGTTGATATTCTTGAATTATTGCAAAAGGGGTTTTGGGTTAGTGGCTTGGCAAGAAAATATGGAGTTGCCAAAGCAACAGTTTATTCCATTAAAAAGAGATCGATGTTACTCTTTCCACGGTCAAAAATTGGAACAGCAATCCTGAAGAAAATTGCACAGAAGTAAGAAGTATTGAAATTCAGCATGATACCGACGATGATGATGACTCAATTATATTTCAGCTAGAAGTTACAATTAAATCCAAGGAAGCTGCAGAATCTTTCACTAAGGCTTTGATATGGGATGAAAACGAGATAGTAGACCAAAGTAACATTAGAGTGCTGAGAAACCTTAAAGAAAAACTCTTTTAAATATGGCAAAACAAAAGATTTACAAAAAAAAAATGACTAATTTTTTCCTTTGAACTTCTTTTTTAACTGATTTTTTTTTATCCAACCAAAAAAATTTTCCTATTATTTTTATTTTTTTGTTGTTTTTGTTAACTAAATATGAATTTCTTGTATCCTTTACTTTATATTATTTTTTTTTTGTTATTTATCGAATGCAAAGTATATATACATATTAAATTTTATTTTTTATTATTAAAAATTCATAAAATAATTAATTTAAAATAGTGTTTAGCATTTTTTCTTATTAATATATCATTTTTTACATTAAATAGGGTAATTCTTTTTTTTAAATTTGGGTACTCGATAACGTGAACAAACTTGAAAATGTGAATTGTCTTGGTAAAAATTTGTTCACGTTATCGCAAGTCCACTGTACTATATCTTACAGGTGGGATTTTAAAATAGGTGTGTCCCAGTAAGCTCTGCTAATGCATCATAGAGTTATTGGATTCGCTAAAGACACCAAATTATAAGCTGTTGTCTGAGTTATTTCTGAGAAAAACTAATAAAACGGTTTAAAACCAACTGAAATATAATCATTAAAATACAACTACTTCGGTGTTTTTTTGAAATTTATAAACGAAAATCATGTTTTTTTTTTAATTTTTCATAGAATCGAGACTGCCAATATGTGTGCCAAATGAAACAACTTGATAAGCGCAAAAAAATTCACCATAAAAAATAAGGATCCACATAACGGCGTGCAATAAATTTTTATATGGATTATATCTGATATTTCAAATTGTACTTTTTTGATCCAGTAGAATATGATAAACTATTATAAATGTATATGCTTTTCCATTGTTGCAATTTCTTGGAAAATTATGGCCTTTCTCATTGTTAAACTGGCGCATGTTGGCTGGGAAGATATTTATTTTATATTTATTTATTAAAACTTATTAATTTTATCAATATCGTTAACAGAATTTACATATATTTAGTATTACAACAATTAACATCTGATTAATTAAATAAAGAAACTACTAAATAATATCACAGTTTAAAAGAAAAGTTGTTCATAAAAAACCTCGTATCAACTTAGAAGTCATAAGAGATTTTAGAACAATCACTGAAATGTGTCTTTTAAACAAAAGACCCTCAGTGGTTGTTCAGCAAATTTCTTATTATTTCAAAATTTGAACTTCTGCATTTTAGAAGATAAGTTGGATATCTAAAAGGTAGATTTCGTATTATTTTCAAGTTATTATTTTGAATGATTTGCAATTTTTTTGTATGCGATTTAGCAGCCTTTTTGGACCAGATTTGACAACCATAGGTCATAATCGGTCGAATAAACATTTTGTAAATAAGTACCTTGTTTTTTATATTAAGTTTAGATCTTTGGCTAATTAAGTATTTAATTTCGTTCCTCAATGGAATAATTGTTCCCCTAGACGATAAATATCTAGTAGTAAAGCGTTTTCGCGATTTGTTGAATGGAAATATAATTGCTTGACTTTTATCGTCATTGACTTTTATTTTCCATTTGTCATAGTATTTACGAATTAATTTAAGATTATTTTCTATTCTTCTAACTATCGCATTCGAGACTTTACCGCAACAAATAAAGGCGCTGTCATCCGAGTAAAAAGCCGCATCATGGTCTCTTCTTAGAGTAACATCGGATGTATACATATATTTTCTCTGTAATTGTCCTGCATTCGGGGACCTGAGACACCAGATTCTAGGTCAGCGAATACTTGAAAGTAAAACTTGTCTTTCCTCAGTTGATCTGGGAAAGATCCACACTTTTATAAACAGGACCGGATAGCTGAGGAACGACGGCCAGAGGACATATACGAAAGGGCGTTGGTGCCTACGGTATCACAACGGAGGACCCAAGTGAGCTATGCCTTCAGGCGGCTGCCGGGTCTAACCTCACCTAACCTTTATATCGAGTATAGTGTAGGGGATAATACTGATCCATGTGGCAAGCCCGCAAGTATTTCCCTTTTACTAGAAAATTTGTTATTGACAGATACAACAAACGTACGTTTATCTAAAAAGCTTTTGATAAGTTTTTGTAGATAATTTGAAAAATGCAACGTATTTAATTTATACACTAGTCCATCATGCCAGATTGAGTCAACAGCTTTTTCGATATCAAGAAAAACGACTCCAGTACTTTTCCGATTACTTTTATTACATTCAATAAAGTTTATAACTCTATTAAATTGATGTACAGTGGAGTGCTCTTTTTGAAAACCAAATTGTTTTTGATTTATGATATTATTGCACTTTGAAAAATCTAAAATTCTGGTGTAAATAATTTTCTCGAACACCTTATCTAATAGGCTTAGAATACTAATTAGCCTATAGCTGGAGGGTAATTTAGGATCCTTTCCAGATTTGTGGATTGGAATTACCTTAGCCATCTTAAAAACGAGTGGGAAGTACCCATTGCTTAAACAAAAGTTAAATATTTTACTTAAGATTTCAGAAAAGTAATCGGGCATATTTTTAAGTACTATGCTGTTAATTCCATCTAAACCAGGAGATTTATTATTTTTTAACAAATGGACAAACGATTTGACTTCAGACAAGTTTGTAAGTTCAATACTTGTATCATCGGTAAGAGTTTGATTAAGGTCAATAATGTATCTTGATATAACCGATTCTATGGGTGATGGATTGTTAAAAGTAATGGTATGTGAACTGGCAAATACGTCAGCTATTGCATTTGCCTTTTCGACGTCAGAATTTGAAATTGTTCCATTTAAATGAAGATTAGACAATGTGGAGTTTTTACCTTTAAAAGGTTTTGTTAATTTCCAAAACTTTTTAGAGCCGGAAGGCAGATTTGATATGAATTTCGACCAAGAATCATTTCGGTCTTTATTTAGGTGAAAGTCAATAAGCCTATTTAGCTGCCTTAGGATACAGTTAAATTGAATTTTAAAATTACTATCCCTACATCTTTGAAATTTACGTCTGTATTTGTTTCTCCGAGAAATTAGCATTTTACTAATTTCTGAAATTTCACGTTGGAAGGGGTTTCTATGACCAACTGGTATTTTATTAGTAGTAGTAGTGGAATTTACAATGGATTTTGGCTGGGAAGACGTGATAATATGGCAGAAGAAAAATAAAATAATTTTAATGGACATGCTGCAGTCTACTTCATCAAATATATTTAAAAATTCATGAATGATGGCGACATTATCGAAAATTATCACATCGTGAATTAAAGCTCTTCCATGAGCATCTCTTAATCGGGTTTAGTTTGTTCATAAAATTTTCATCTCTCGCAATTTTGCGAATTTAAGGTCCAGATAAAATTCATTAGAACATATGAAAATGAATAAAGCAAGCAGAAAAATTGTAAATGCAATAATCTCAGGTTTGTATATTCTATTTTATAAAAGAAAAAAATCTTATTTCTTTAAGTATAAAAAATAGTTTTTCATTGCTAAGTCGGTTCCGTTATGCGTACCAACTAATAAAATATGTATTTAGAACTATTTTTCTTAATCTTTTCTTTTCTCTGCCAGGATGTTTGAATAGAGATGCAGTTTTTTTTCCTTTGACTTCCTGTTAAACTAATAATGTTTATTTAAAAACAAAAATAAAACAAAGTTAAACATAACGAAAGACAAGTAGCTGAAGGAATCAAGAAACATAATCATGGGTGATGTGGTGCAGAAGCAAAAATATTATTGTTTAGCTTAAAGACGAAAAAATTTAATATTAATTAATATCTTTTGTACATAAATACATAAATACTTATCTGTGTCAATTTTTACAATTTGTTTTATAACTAAATAAGTAAAATTTTTTAAGTATTAAACAATATTTGAGTTACGTTATATTTGTAAATATATGAAAAAGGAACTAAAAAGAAGTTAAATTATTAAAACAAATATCGAATAGCTATTTTGGTGTAAAATCAAAAAGATATAAATACAAACTTAAGATAATATAGTGCATTCAAATTGTTCTCTTATTTGTTCTCTGATTGCTACTAACTTGAAAAAATAAAAAAATTCAATAAGTTTGTTACAAAGTTGTATGGTAATAAGGAAAAACTGCTTCTGTCTTTTTTTATAATTTTTCAGTAAATCATTTTTAGATTTTTGAGATGTTTCTTTTTGAATTGATTTCCTAAAGAGCAAGGACTATTACAGGAATTCCGCGATGTATAAATTTAAGAGCTTATTGGGTTAAGTGTATTTGGTTCAATAAGAAGTCAAGATAAGTTGTTATTCCAAATGATATTGTTAGTTGAAAAAATATAGTTTTTACGCTGAAACGTCTTGTAAAGTTATTTCTACGATTTTCTTAATCTTGCAATAAAAATAAAAAAATATATATAAATTATCAATAACAACAATAAGATGACAATATTAATAATAAGATAATTTTACTTTCATTAAGTCTTTAAAAGTTAAAATGCATTATTCTTAAAAAATTATAACAGCTTCGTAAATGTCGGCGCCACAACACAAAACTTAAATTATATTACACTTCTGTAAAGGTGGACAACACAATACAAAACTTATTTTTTTTAAAATATTTGTATCACAGACTTAAATATTGCAATGGTGTAGTTAGCATTAGTGTTATCTCTCCCATCTTTTGTTTAAGTTGGTTAAAATTAGCCTGATGGCAGTTTTAAGTCGCCATATTTTTTTTTTCAATTTTAGCTTTTGTCTACTTAAGCAGTTATTCCTTTAAGCCACAGAATTTAAGTTGATTCAATATTCAGTGTGGCAAACGTTTGTGGCTTGGATTCAAAAAAAAAAACCTACCGACAACAATAAAGTTTTTAACAAAATTAGTCTGAGTAATGAAGCCTATTTTTATTCATGAGATTATACAATATAATTAAATGAAATTGCCACATGCGAGGCACGCACAATTTACTAAGAGTCTTGGACAAATTATTACGATCAAAGAAAATGATTGTAAGTTGCCGTTTTTGGTCAGGAGACGTAATAGGCTTGTAGTATTTATAAAATTAAAAGGGAAACATCTGCACTGTGAATTCTGTGGGTTGGAGCTAAAAGAGCCAATTTCACTTTTTTGCGCTTTTGAGTTAATCATTGCATTAGATTTGTTTTCTTGCTCTATTCCATTATGGTAAAACAGCTAAAGTCATACTTAACCCAGAACAGCTTGTTAAATAAAATGCTGGCCAATGTCACTATGAAAGCATCTATAAAAGTTAAAGTTCAATTCTAATTTTCTCAAAAGTAAATATTTTGACATTGGCCCTTTTAGCTCCAAGCCACAGAATTATATGCTCTACCAAACCATGATAACTGATTTCTTATGCCCACAATTGACTAATGACGATATCAGTGATATTTGGTTTCAGAAATGCAATTCAATTGATGCAGGAGAAATTTCCTAGTCATGTAATTTTTATTTTTGTTACTGTCAGTTGTCTGTCCGGTTTGTTATTGCGACTTAAATCAGCTGAACTATTTTCTTTTTGGCCATTTGAAATGTTACCCTTTAAAATGCTTAACTTAATTTTCAAAAATCCAATATATTAAAAAAATTTTATATTTATATTGACACACTGTTTTCTTTTCTTAATTTATGCAAAAACTTAAAAAAAAATTATAATTTTCTACAGTGAAAAAGTTCAGTTATTTTCGCCATAAGTAGAAGCATATTATGGATATAGCAGAATTTTCTTTTTAAAGAGCTCAAGATTACACTACATCTAGTTTTTTTCCGAAAGAAAAACTTACCACGCCCATTTCTTTAATTTATTAGAATTAGAACGACTGGGCCGATAAGTCTATTTTTTTAATATTCGTTAATCGTTTTAGGTATTCTAATGAGATTTTGCATAGATAAGCTTAAAATTATCTAGTAAATAATATTGGGCTTGGCAGATTCTCTATAAAGAAAATACGTTTTGTGAAATAGATCGAAAATGTATCCATTTATAATATTTAAACTTTGTGTGCGTTACTTTTATCTTAGTTGTAGCAGGAGAAGTAATACTCCCCACACAAAGAAAACCACATTATATGACATATTTCAGAAACTTTATACTTCACACTGAATAAAGAACATTTGAATTTGCTTAACAATAAGTGCGTTTTCTTAAGAAATCATATCACTCTTATTGGAAAACCTTTTATATGTTAAATTTTTTAATCCAGTTATTTAACATTTCAACATTTAAATCGTATAAAAAGAATTGAATAGAATCATAAAAGGGGGCGTGGTACCTGACACTTAATCGAAATATATAATTAATATCATATGTATAGAACAATAATTGTTTTAAGGCTTTAATTTTTTTAAGCTGGCTGCGATGTTAGTTTACTTTTTAGGGCGAAAAATCTGTAAGGTCAGAGCATGGAAAGTGATACCCTTCGGTGCCCTATCTAAAAAAGTTTTATTCTTTTGATTTAAACTCAGTTCTAGTTACTTGTTTTTATTATAAGAACTTCGTATTTAGAACTGGAAAGGGTAAGGATTGTAAAAAAAAACTTCTAATAAATACAATCCAAAAAATATGTTGAGGCCAGCATTGAAGTCTGGGTTCTGTAACTCATCTTTACATTGGTTCATAAAAACTACATTTGTATACACAAATTTCATAAAAATATATAACATCTTAAATAAATTATATATTTAAGTATTAGAAAAAAAAAACAATGAAATTTTTAAATAAATAAATAATAAATAAAAAAAACATCCGAAAAAGGCATACCATGGAAAGAATTGCATAATAAAGAGTTAAATATCAGTATACACGTATGTATGTAATTCACTTACATGTGTTGAAATTCTCACATGTTTAAAGAAAAAGTGTTGAAGATTGAAAAGAAAACACTTTTTTCACTATTAAATTTAAGTTTTATACTAATGTTTTATCAACTGTTTGTGTTAATGGGAAGCAAAGAGTTCATACGTATAGTTTGCAAAGTGTTAATGTTCATACAAGTCCTGCCTGATAAGCATATTAAAAAAATGCTTAAAATAATTATATTCATTGCTGCAGCTTTATTAATAGGGTGGCGCTTTTCGCATACTTATGATCATGCTGAAACTCTAATAAAGTTAAAAAAAATTGCTGAGTCTTAAGTAAAAAACTCTGTTAGTGTTTACTTTTTTTAAGGAATTGAAATTTTTCATCTATTTATAAACGTCTGAATCTTATTAAAAACTAATAACATCTTAAATAAATATTATTCTTTAGAACTATAATAATTTAGTACTGCATATGTAGCTAAGAATTGTTCAAATTATGAACGTAGGAAATGCACATTCGAATACATAAGTACGTACATACACACATACATACATGCATAAATAGTTACTAACAGGAATGCAAGTTAACTTGCAAATGCAGTCACATAACTATTGTGTTAAGTCAAATTTATATGACAATTTAATATGATGATTGCTACTACGACTATATGCAAAACACACTTTCAACTACATATATACATACATACATACATCCATACATACATACATATATTTGTTTGCTCATTGAAATGTTTGTGTCCCAAAAGCATTTAAATGCAAAAAATTTTCAAGCTTGGAAAATAAAAATATTTTTATATTTTCTGCAAAGCAACGCAAAACATTGTAATAAATATTTAAATGTAACGACTAGATTTAAAGTTGTCATTTTTGTTGGTTTCTTTTTATAGGCATCATGTTTGTTTTTATTGCTTTTTTTTCTCTTCTTTCATTCCCACATTGTATATAATGCTTTTAAGCGTTCGAGAATATTTAGGAGAAAAAAGTGAACTGAAGTTTTAATAAAAAAGTGCAGTTTTATATTGTTCTACGAGTATAACCTCCACCAACAGTAGTGGTGATAGAGGGTTTGTGTTTGGGATGCCATAGAGGACTGATTTCGGAATCTTGCAGGATCCCAGAATTTTCGAAATCCAAGGGTTTTTCGGTATTTTTTTGGAATTTCGAGATTTATTATTTATATGTGTGTATACGTATTAAAATAATTTTATATTTATTTTTTTTAATAAAATAACAAACTTAAATAAGACAAGTAAGAGTGCTTTATTCGGCCGTGTCGAATCTTATATACCCTTCACAACGTGTAGTCATGCATGAAATGAAATACGTACATACATACATGTTTTATTATCTTTATAATGACTTTATCCGCTTATAAACATCCCATTGTAAAATTATAAATTGATATTTGAAATAAAAAAATTTTAAAAATAAATAAAAAAAAACTGTGACTTAACTGGGACTCAAACCTACGTTCATCCAGTTTGTATTGGTGTAAAAAGGTTTAGGTTTTTTCATCATATCTCAGTTGTTTTTTTTTTCTTAAATATTTTTTCTGCTCTTAAATATTTCTGATATTTTATTACCTTAGACGTGTCGTGGAAATATCTGGGGGCTTTAAAAAGTTAATTACAACATACACACGGACAGATGGACAGTGCCTATTCATAAACTTTCAGAAAATATATACTTTTTGGGGTCGGAAATGAAAATTGTAGAAATTTCACACGGAATGACAAACCTATATATACCCTTACACTCACTGTGAAGGGTATAATAAATTCATAGAATTTAAGTAAAAACAAACAAAAGTAATTCAAAAACATATTTCTGTGGCTTGAAGCTAAGAGGGCCAATGCCACTTTTTTGCTCTTTTAAGTTAATCATTGCATTAGATTTGTTTTTTTGCTCCATTTCATTATGGTAAGACAGCTAAAGTCATACTAAACCCAGAACAGCTTCATAAATAAAATGCTGACGAATGTCACTATGAAAGCATCTATAAAAGTTAAAGTTCAATTCTAATTTTCTCAAAAGTAAATATTTTGACATTGGTCCTTTTAGCTCCAAGCCACAGATTTAATCTATACTAATATTATAAAGAGGAAATGTGTGTTTGTATGCAACGAGTTTTCTTCGAATCTACTATTTATTTTCTAAGATTGTTTCACTAATGTAGACCTACAATACGAACAGACATAGGCTATAGTTTTGTTTTATATACAGATCTGAGGAACATATTGTTGCTTCTAAAAGTTGATTTCAACCAACACACGGACAGACGGACATGAGTTAATCGCCTCCTGTATTCATTAGCTTTCAGAAAATATATACTTTTTGGGGTCGGAAATGAAAATTGTAGAAATTACAAACGAAATTACAAAGCTATATATACCCTTGTGCACCACAGGTGAAGGGTATAAAAATGGCATGTTTTTTACATCTGGCATATCAAACTTTCCACTGCTAAATACCAACATGTCGTGTGTTAATTTTAAAACAGTGTTTTTATAAAATTCATATGCAATGTCATCTGACAAAATTTCAATTAGAACAATCCATCTGACACCAGTGGTTGGCAGAAATCTCTGCAGCGGGAAAACTGTCAGATTTGACTGTAAAATAACAATTTTGGCAGACATTAAGAAACATTAAAATACTTGCAGCTTAAGATTTTTATTTATTTTTAGTTGTAAAAACATTTTTTTTTTGGATTAAAATTTCATTATGTATTTTGGGCAACATTTCATAACGAAAGATCAGCGTAATAATTTTGCTTATTTTTAGGGGAAAATCAAGACAAAATAAGGGCCATTTGGCTCTTTCATTTTGCAGTCATTTTGCATGAAATCTATTATTTTCTGTAAAATAGTCAACTTCTGCAAAATAAAATTCTATAGAAAATAAATATTGTATTATCTAGGTGAATGCAGGTGTTACCTGTTTCTTTCTTACCTTTAAAGTAGTATGTTGTTTTTGTACTGCTTTGAATTTTTGGTGTTTAAACAAAACACATACAATCGATTGAACAAAATTTATAATAATTTATGACTAGCAAAGTCCTTGCCTTTGCTTTAGTGAGAATTTTCCAATTGAAAATTTAAATAATCAATTATCTCCTAGAATCTTTAAGGCTTATTTTCAAATATTTAAAATTATTCTAATGACCATTAACATTTACGCTATTAAATTTGATATTTGTCTGCAATTTGAATACCTGTCAATTTCATGATTTATTAAACATTTCAGCCATTAAAAAGTCACAATTTAATTAATATTTGCTCAAAGCTCCATATTTTTTTCTATTTCTTTTAAACAAACATAAGTGGCGCCAATGGTTTTTGTTATTTCTTTTTCCAATACCCAGAATTAATATTTCAACATTTATCGCTCATTTTAGTTTATTTTTCGCTTACAATTAATAGCAGACATTTTTCTTAAAACAATTTATGTAGAAAAATACATGTTGTTTTGTATTGAAATTATCTTAATATGTGTGGGCATTTTGTTAAAATTATCTTTGATAAATTTTATAGGCGAATATTCCATAAATATTTACAACTTGTACGACTAGCATGTGTTGTTTTTTTTTTTGTAACTATTATAGCAACTTAATTGCATTTGAAAATTTGTAAGAAAATTTTCAAAAAGTTTAACAACAATAGAAGGAAACCCACCACCGGCAGCAGTATTTAACTGCAAATTTGGCCAAAAGGCTGCCTTTAAGATGTGTGTGATATTGTTTTGATAGAAAAACAAGTAAAAGCGCTATATTCGGCCGTGCCGAATCTTATATACCCTTCACAACGTGTAATCATGCAATAACAGTAGTTTGTATCACCATTCCATATGATATACGTACATACATATAAA
The DNA here is from genome assembly GCA_941918925.1 of Phyto melanocephala. Lineage (NCBI taxonomy): Eukaryota > Metazoa > Arthropoda > Insecta > Diptera > Rhinophoridae > Phyto > Phyto melanocephala. The sequence continues at coordinate 67,595,030 of OW799237.1, forward strand.
AACATACATATATAAAAGCATCCCATTGTAAAATTATAAATTTACGTATGTATGTTAAAAAAAATTAAAAAAAAAAATTAAAAAAAAATTGTTTTAAATTAAAATATATATAATAAATACAAAACAAACAAAAATATTTGAAAAAAAAATAAATAAAAAAAAATTAAAAAAAAAATAATAATAAAAATATAAATAATATATTAAATAAAAAAAATAAAAAAAAAAATATAAAAAATATAAAAAAAATTTTTTTGCCTCAGCTGGGATTCGATCCCACGTTTTCTCTAACCAGTATACACGTTTGTCTGTATGTATGTTGTTGTTGTAATGTTGTTTTTGTGAAAAAAAATCGAGGTGGTCGTGGGTTTTTGCTCATATCTCAGTTGTTTATGTACCGATATTTCTGATTTTCAATACCGATCTACTCCCGAATATTGCTGATATTCTAATACCTCACCCGAGTCCAAGCGATGTCGGCGGGCTTCAAAAAGTTGATTTCAACATACACACGGACAGACGGTCAGACTGACAGCGCTTAATCGACTCCCCTATTCATAAGCTTTCGGAAAATATATACTTTATGGGGTCGGAAATCAAAATTGTAGAAATTTCACACGGAATGACAAACCTATATATACCCTTTTTCACTGTGTGAAGGGTATAATAAATATTGTTGGTGTGTTGTTTTTTTTTTCAGCAACAATTACTGGTGGTGCAAAGTAATTCCAGTAATTAGTAGACCACGATTGTTATTTATAATGCAGTCATATATGGATGAATATGTGATAACGTATGTTTGTTTCTTTTGTATTTTGTGTGTAGCTTTAATCTGTACTGATTTACTCGGTTGCATTATGTGTTTGATCTTATATTTCAATATTTGATTTTACAAAATTATTATTTACCTTCAGCTAGTAGATACTAGGGTCGTTATAACAACACAAATTATCTAATTTAATAGCTTGATATTGAATGAATAGCAAATTATTATTTTGGGATTCATGAAATGACTATGTATTCTATTTGTATAAAATTTACTTAATATTGGCGTATTTACTTTGAACAACCCTCGTATGACAGCATCCACATCATTTTCATATGTTTATTTAGTTTAGTTTAGCGTTTAGCTATAACAATAGTTTATTTTCTATTTGTTTTCCACCGGTATAAATCAGATTGCCTGAGAACTCCACACTGCAATTAATTGAAATTGTTTTTGATTCAACCTGTTGGCGTTTAATGTCAAACTACCATTTAAATATGGATCAGGTGTTTCACTACAAGGCATTATGGTAATTTTGTTCAAAATTTTATAAAGCGAATAACTATTGAACTTTCTCTTTGTAATTAACTAGTTAACAATACACATTGAAATTTTTGTATGTTTTTTCAATTAAATAAAATTTGACAATGAAAATGTACAGTGTAGTTGAACAAGGAATTAATCAACAACAAAGCGTAAAAAATTGCAAAAACATTAAATAAATAATACACAATTATTTAAACTATTAAATTTTTTTTTTTTGCTAAAAAATATTCATACGTAGAACTTATCGACATTTCTCTATTAATAAAATAAATATTTGAAAAAAATTTTAACACTAAAGTTAATTAATTTTGTTTTCAGGAAGTAATAGTAATTTTTATTACAAAAATTAAGGTGAAGAAATAATGTATGCTCCTTTTGTTTTATTAAAAAGGTGTAGTTTTTTTGCGACATTTCATATAAGTACTTTTTTATTGTATGTTAAAAACTTCTCTAAGTAAAAGAAAATATTTTGTTTTTTTTTAACTTTTCAACTTCTATTTTCTACTGTTAACCAGAAATTGTGCAGTAGTAATCAAATGTGTCTTTTAAGCTAAAAAAAAATTAATATTTAGAGTAAAAAGACAAAAACTTTTTTTTTTTTGAAAATGCTATAAAAAAAATTGTAGCTTCGGCTGTGTGACACGTAGGCCCGTCCTGTTGAAACCAAATGTTGCCAATATTCTCCTCTTTAATTTTTGTGAACAAAAATTCGTTCAACATGGCCCGATAAGGATGCCATTGACTACGGCCACTCCTTGCTCATTTTCGAAGAAAAATGGCCCAATTATGCCTCTGGACCAAAATCCGCATCAAAAAGTGACTCGTTTTGGGTGTATCGGCTTTTCAATGTATGCGTGCGGGTTTTCTGTGCCCCAAATGCGACAATTTCGCTTGTATACAACATACCCGCCAAGATCAAAATGATTTTTTTTTGGTAAAATCGGCCAAAGTAATGTCGCAATATTTCCCAGCGTTGTTCAAGCGTATACACAACCATATTTGTTCAGCGGAAGGATAAAACTAATTATCTGTCAAATCAGACATGAGCTAAGTATTACCATTCAAGAAATAAGTATAGTTGAAAAAAAAAAAAACGTTAGATGGCGGACCCTTTGGAAGATTGGAAAATTAAAGATTTTTATAATAAAAAAATATAAATATTTTATTCGAACTTCAGAGGTGGTAATTTAATAACAGATTGGTATCAAAAACCAAATGCTTCAGGAAGACTTATTAATTATTTTTCTAAACATAATAAGAAAGTTATTATTAATACGACAAAGAACTTTATAGATAGAGTACTTACGATAAGTGACAGGTATTTTCATAGAAAGAATAGAGGAATTGTTATAAATATTCTTAAGGATAATGATTTTCCAATTAGATTAATTTATAAATTAATTAATAAATTTGACAATAGGAATAATATTAATACAGGGAATATTGTTGAGCCGAAAATCTATAAGTCATTGACGTATGTACCGGGAGTATCGGAAAGGATTAAAAAATCTTAAGTTTTTGACACTGACACATATTGGGTGGCCTATAGAACATTTAACCCTTTGACGACCAAAGTTAAACCGCTTTTAAATTTAATTTTTTTTTGGGATTCATGTTTTTGGACGTATATTATAAAAAAAAATAAAAAAAAAAAATTTAAAATTTTACTCCTTATTGAAAAAAAACATGGGGCATATATGTCCCATTGGTCGGTAAGTGTAAAAATTCTGAAATTTTTTTTGCACTGAACAAAGTGAAAAAAACTGAACAAAAGAAATTTGAAAGTAGAAATATAATGAACCAATATATGAAAGATAAGCCAATATCTTGGGGGTTCAAATTATGGTATCGTTGTGATGCCAGCCAGGATATTTACATAAAATTTATATATACACAGGAAGAAAACAAATGAAGGAAGTTGGTATTGGTGAGTCAGTTACGACGCAATCGAGCACAAATGCCAAAATTTGACGCCGACAAAACATTTAAACGTGGCGATTTCATACCTTTCGAATCTGAAGGAGTGACAATTGTTAAATGGATGGATAATCGAACAGTTCATATGGGTTCTAATTTCATAAATCTGAATGATACAATAACTGTCAGAAGGAGTCAAGCTGGTTCAGCGGAGAGAATCATAGTAAAATATCACGAGCTGGATCCAAAGGAGCAAGACTGGCCACAACCAATATTCCATTATCTGGTCACTATCTCGCCAGAATGGATAACGGCGTGCGGAAGCGATGTATTCTTTGCACCAAAAATGGCATAGACAATCGAACAAATTCAATTTGCTTTACTTGCAATAAACCATTTTGCTATACCAAGGAACGAAATTGTTTTGAAACCACCACAAATGATTGCTGTACCAACCATATTTAAATTATTGTTTTTTTTATTTTACAATGAATTATTTTGTTTTAGTTTGTCGTTTTTATGATTTTTGTTTGTTTTTATTGAAATATTAATGTTTTATTGTTTTTGTGCAATTCGATTGAAATAAAAAATAAATTTATAATTAAAACAAAATTTCCTTTATTTTTACCGTTGTGGACCAATGGGACACATGTGTCCCATTTTATTTTCAGATCCCACAAGAAAGCTTTTGAAGCAAATCAAAAGGCGTTGGGGTTTCTGGTTACATCAGGATTTGGTGCATATAAAACAAAAATGTTACATAAGTGTATCATTCAGTTTCCGAGATTACAGCAAACAAAAATTAAAAAAAAAAATCACAAATTCTTGACTTTAAGATGACATTGAAATGAATTCGGACAAAAAATCTTAAACTTTTACATATTTTTAAAACGACATATTTGTTTATTATTGAATAAAATTTATTTGGTAAAAATTGGCTGAAAAATGTGCTAGTGAGAGGAAAAAAACCAAATGGGACTTATATGTCCCATTGGTCGTCAAAGGGTTAATACAATAGGTAATTTATTTAGTAAGACAAAAGACAGAATCCAGAAATGGGATAGAGCGAATTTAGTATATAAGATACCTTGTGGTGGTAATGATAGTGAGAAATGTAGTAAAGTGTATATAGGTACGACTAAAAATAAACTAAAACAAGTAAGAGCGCTATATTCGGCCGTGCCGAATCTTATATACCCTTCACAACGTGTAGTCATGCAATAACAGTAGTTTGTATCACCATTCATCTCATATGAAATACGTACATACATATAAAAAATATACATATATAAAAAACGTCCCATTGTAAAATTATAAATTTACGTATGTATGTTAAAAAAAAAAATAAAAAAAAAATTTAAAAAAAAAAAATTTAAAAAAAAAATTTAAAAAAAAATTAAAAAAAAAATTTAAAAAAAAAAATTTTAAAAAAGTAATTAAAATATATAAAATTAATATAAAACAAAAAAAAAAATAAAAAAAAAAATTAAAAAAAAAAATAATAAAAATATAAATAATATATTAAATAAAAAATAAAAAAATAAATAAAAAAAAAATTAAAAAAAAAAATTAAAAAAAAAAATTAAAAAAAAATTTTTAAAATATAAAAAAATTTTTTTTTTGGCTCAGCTGGGATTCGATCCCACGTTTACTTTAGCCAATATACAAGTTTGTATGTATGTATGTTGTTGTTGTAATGTTGTTTTTGTGAAAAAAAAAATCGAGGTGGTCGTGGGTTTTTGCTCATATCTCAGTTGTTTATGTACCGATGTTTCTGATTTTCAATAGCGATATACTCCCGAATATTTCTGATATTTTAATACCTCACCCGGGTCTGAGTGATGTCGGGGGGCTTCAAAAAGTTGATTTCAACATACACACGGACAGACGGTCAGACGGACAGACGGACAGACTGACAGAGCTTAATCGACTTCCCTATTCATAAGCTTTCAGAAAATATATACTTTATGGGGTCGGAAATGAAAATTGTAGAAATTTCACACGGAATGACAAACCTATATATACCCTTTTTCACTGTGTGAAGGGTATAACAAGAATTTCTGGACATAAGTCAGACCAAAGGCATAGGGATAATATAAATTCACAAAAGACAGCATTATCCTCTCATTGTTCTAAATTAAATCACTTTCCAAACTTTGAAAATGTTTCAGTTTTAAGCACAGAAGTTAATTATAAGCGTAGATTTATGTTAGAAATGTTACAAATTATTAATGTACCATCAACACTTAGAATTAGCTATAAGGCAGACACTGATAATGTTGCTCAGAACTACAGACATTTAATACATAAAAAATAACACATTACATATACATATGCACACATAGTTTCTTATATTATACATATTATTGAACTGTTTGTTAATTTTTAAGTTAGTACTTTTTACACAATTTTTTCATATGACAAAATGTTGAAATTTATATGTTAAATGTTTTCAAAAGTTTGTTATTTCAAATTTATTATTTTTTCACACAAAAAAATTTTTACAAAAATCAAAACAAATATTTCCTGAAGATGCTACACAATGAAGTAGCGAAATATTGGAAGAATTATTAATAATAGATATTAAAGATGTTATTTGAATTATAAAAGGACCTTGAGCTTGAATTATTTTAGTTAATATTTAAAATAAAAACGGTCAAAAAACTAAATAATTATAACATTAAATTTGCTATAAATCATTTTTATTTTGGCTCAAGTTCATTTATGCCATTTTTAACTTTCCAAAAACATTTTTTAAATTAAATTAAACTGTCATCATTTTAAGAATATTTGAAAATTAATCCGATGTTAGCCGAGTGAAATGCAATTTCGAAATCAGGTACGATTTCATCATAAGCACTCTTAATCGTTACACTCATATGTAATTTGAATTTTTATTTGTGTTACAATTTAATAAAATTAGAATTTGGGAATCATAGTACTTATTTTTAAATTTGTATCTTTTCTTCTCCTATTAAATAACATTCTTCTACATGTTCATGCTTTTTAAATGAGAAAAAAAAAAAAAAAATTAGCACATCATTTGTACTACACATAATCAGAATAATGTATAAAAACCCATACTATTGGATCAACATATCGTCCAGGTCCATATCCTCAATTTCTGGCCGCAATAAGTTCGTTATCATATCGCTATGGCGAACACCATTCACGGCAACTGCTCGGACAACTCATTTTGGAATTAGTACGGTCCGATGACGTTGAAAGCCCATAAATTGCAAAAAACAGTCACTCTTTGTGAATGCATCGGCTGTTCAACAATCACTCATGGATTCTCAATTGCTTAAATGCTGCAAATATGCTTGTTAACGATCTACTGAGGTGAAAGTGTGCCTCGTCGCTAAAAATTATTTTCTTTGTAATCTATTCGGCGTTTTGACGAAGCTTGAAATGGTCAGTAGGCTTCATATCAAAAACCAACAAGTGTTTTCAGATTTTCTTCAGACCCGGTTTGCTGATATTTGCGAAAAAATATCTAGAATGTGGACACATTTATTCGATTATGCTGATCAGAAAAATTACGAAATGTATTTTGATTTGAACGCGCATTATTGTAAAAGGCTTCCAAAATCTTAACGCGCTGCTCAATTGTCTACACCTCCATGGTTGAATTTTTCAAACACTGAAACAATGAGATGCCAAAAAAAGTTGAGCAAAAAACTTAACTTAAAGCCGACGTTACGGTGTGACTCACCATAAACTTCGTGCCACATGCTTGTGCCAACCTTTATAAAGTAATTTTTTTGTTTGTCTTACAATTCAATGCCAGTAATTGCATTATTTTTTACGATATTTATTTTTTAATAGTTCTTACCTTTTCTTTCGAACGCAAAGTTTATTTTGCATTTTAACTGAAATATAAAAAACTTTTCACGGTTTTTTTTCGAGCAAGAAATTTGGTATTTTGCTTTCCTGAGCTATTGTACATTTTTATGTTTTGAGTAGGGTGATCGATTCGGTTGTACAACCGGTGGAAAACCCGGTTTTTTACTCTTTCAGCTGGCAGTTTTTTCCAAATGTTAATTTTTCGATTGTCGAATACACCGGTTTTTTTACTCACAGAAGCCGGTTTTTTCATTCATAGTTTTATGTTTATTTATCTTTGTAACCAAACGTACCATACTATATTTATTACTCAAAAGATTTCCAAAAATCAGAAAACTTATTAAATACTCTTCCGCCATATTGTAAGAAATTTATTTGTTGTTTCAAAAACAAATGTAAAGTAAGAAAAATAATTCGGTTAAAAATTATTTGTTTTAAATGGAGAGCAGGTATTGTATACGTTGTTGCGCTTATAATTTGTTGTGATAATTAGATGTTCAGTAAAGTTTTTTTAACCAAATGATTGTACTTTGCAATACTTTTTGATCTCATTTTCGAATTTCATAATATTTTGCTTCTACGAAATCTAGCGACTTGTATTAAAGACTACCCATAGCTTAACTAATATTTCTGATAACATATGACTTGTATACTAAAATAGTTTGGCAAACAAAGGGTCATTATTACAACTTGCCTACAAAGTTAATGTTAGTAACAGATAAATTTGACTACCGTGAGCAGTGAAATGACTTTTTAATATTTTTCATTATTACAACCTGGCAGTACCAGAGCAAATACCGATTACTTTTAACAAATTAATATAGTTCTTAAAAAATGTAGTGGCAGAAATGTAAATTTCTACATTTAATTTTCAAAACGAAATAAAATTTTTAATGATTTATTTACTGTGTTGTGTCACTAATATTAGAAAATTAAATATTAAAAAAAATTAAAAAGGTCGAAGTAGAAAAAAATATATAAATCACAATTTAGTTGCCATATTTTGTTTCATATAGAGAAACAATGGCATTTTTAAATTTATAAACCTAACCTTAAAAGGTCAAGGTAATTGAAGCATAAACTTAACTTTTCGGTCACTTTTAGGTGAAAAGTGTTTGTCCTTTAACATCTTTATTTAAAATAACGGCATTTTATAATAATACCATTGAAAGTGTGTCAACTTAAAAGGCAATTAAACCATAGAACAAACTAGCTTATACCTATATATGTATCTCTGTCATGGGTATAAGAAAGAATTATATTTTATGTATTCGACCGGTTAACCGGTTTTTTTTCTAAATTTTCAAAAGTGCAACCGGGTTTTTTTTTAATTCTAAATTTCAATCTATTTGAAACCCGGTTTCTTAAAAATGTCGAATAATCGATCACCCTAGTTTTGAGAGAGTAATTCTTGTTTATTTTCATTTTAGTGAATTTTACCCAAAAATTAACAAACTTATTACGAACGACATGGCAATTTTTATAATATAATTTAAGCACTTGTGAACAATTGACATATTTTAACATTTGCATATGCATTGCCGACAGAACGTTCAATACAGATGAATCAAATTTTTTATGACTTCTGTAAAGGCGGAATTAGTCTTTACTTTCTGTTCCGTTCCGAATCAGCTGACTTCATTCTGTTAAATAGAAAATGTGTACAAGTCGTTAGTTGTTCTGTTACTTTCCGTGCCGTTGCGGACGAACCTGTAGAAATTAGAATTTAACGTTAAGTGACGGCCATTGAGAGAGAAACAGCTGATATTTAGGTGCCTATATTTTAAAGGTGGCTGCAACATAGAGACTCTGTTTGCTTATAGATGAAATCTGACACTAAAAATTTGTTTTTTTTGTATGGACTTTGACGAGAAAAATAAACAAAAAATATAATAAGCTTGTTTTTGTAGGATTACCTTGTAAATTAATGCAGATGATTTTTTACAGAAGAAGTAACCACAAAAATTAAACAACAGAACGGCACGTCACAGAACGACAACAGAGAGTAAAGACTAATGAAGCCTTAACGTTTAATGTTATCAACTCTTTAGGGCTGTCGTTTGCAAAAAGTCTGGTTATACGTATTTTAGTCAGTTTTCTTTCCCATACAATGTGAAATAAGATTCATATATTCTTTTGTATTTATAGTTTAGGGTCTGCAGCTCTGACTTAAAGTGCTTTCAGACAATATGCATTATAAATATAGCATGTAAAATTTTCCACTTCCAAATTGATATTTGTCGTGTGAACATTGCATATTTACAATACATAAGTATGTAAAATAATACAGTAATAGAAGACAAATTTTCAATATCAGCGTGTTCTTGTCTGATCCAACAATGCATCTGACATCAGACTGTTGTTAACAAAAAAGTACAATGTTTTGTGGCAAAATAGTTTTTCAAAAAAATGGGCTTTTTTAAGTATTTTTTTTTCTAGTTTAACAAATGTTAGTAGATAATACCGTAATTGAATCCATGTTACAAACTTTAATTTTAAAAATTATTTTTAGCGAAACTCACATATTTAAGAAACTATTTAATGTTTATAAAACGAAATTCGCTCATAAAATCAATTATTGCAAACAAAAAATACGTACGTGTAAAAGCAAAAACATTTACCATCTGTAAATGATAATCATGACAGAAATATGCAAAATATGCAATTAAGTCATATTACAATTACATGTCGTCTGAAAACACTTTTACTAAACAATGCATTAATTAGCTTAAACAATAAAACACTTCAAGCCGATGATAAATAAATCTATTATTCAAATAAATTCAATTTGTTTCGTATTTTCTGATATTTTATTTGCCACTGTAAACAGTGACAAATTTTTCAACCTTAAGGCAAAATATGTGAAACATATTCGAATTCTGTATAAATAAAAAAAGGTAAAAGTGAATACTGAATATAAAGCAAAAACAGATTCTAATACCGGGCAATTTATAAACGAATATTTTAAAATAAAGGAGAAAAAAATGATTCTAAATGACCAACAAACTACCAGTTTAAGTAGAAACTAATAAATTGCAGTTTGAACTATTTTAGTGTAAAATTCGAAAATAAAGTGGCACAAGAAAAAAGTACTTGTTACAAGACTTATGTTTAAACTGAAGTTTTTTCCCATTTTCTGTTGCTGTTTGGACATATGACCATAAATTATGTTGCCAAAATGCCTACCAGCTAAATAAGAGCTGTTCCATGCAGCAACTTGGTTAAGGAGATGCTTAGTAGGTAGAGCAGCTAAAGATGAGAGAACACCCACTTGAACCGTTCATCTGATATACACGAGTATGGAAACATATTGGGCCTATACAAGTACTCATACCGACTAGTAAATATGAACATTTACTTAAGCAGAGTATGTGCCTCAAACAAACCCATTTATTTACCTCTACTTGCAATAGCTGTTGAATTTCATTTATTGTTTTTTTTCCTAATTTTTTTGCAAGGTGTTGAAGTACAAGTTGATTGTTTGTTTTTGTGGCTGCAACACAAAAAATGTGTGCAGTACGATGCAAGATGTGATTTGCCAGAACCCACGCAATTTTTATTCTATGATTGTGTGTGTATTGCAGGTAAATGTTTTTGCTTGTTGTTTTGTATACGAGTTTGTCTTAAGTGATGTGAAAAATGGTACAAAATAAAACAGAAAACGTTTTGTTTAGTTTAGAGGAAAGTATCCCAAGGTAATCTATATTTTTAAACTCCAAAAGGCCTTATTAAGTTTAATATGTAAAGGCATGTATTTGCTTAAAGCTATTACTTAAAGCATTTATAAAATAATAAATAATTTTGCATTTTTAATATTTCTTGATGATGTTTTTCTTGGCTCATATTCTCCTTTCAAGGAGTCTTACAATTTTAAAATATATGCATGTGTGTTTATTTATAATTTTTTCCACTTGTATGTAAATTTAAATACACACTTGCATACAAACATATTAAGCCCTTACACTGTAAAATAACGTAACTGACATGTTTTTCAAAATTTACTTTTTAATGCAGAATTGCTCTCCAGGCTCTAACACACTGTCCGTTAAAATATTTAATCGAAAGTGATAACAGTTAAAGAAATACAAGCCATTCAAGTTTAAAGAAAACGACACCTACCGCAAAAATGACGTAACTGACATAATAAAAATATGAGAATCGCCAAAGATTTAGCAAAATAAGCAAATGAATTAATTACAAAGAGCAAACTATTTTTACATATATAACTGTCATTTAATAGTTGTTTTAATCTAGAGATGGTACAGTCAGTGTTGTCAGATTTATTTTGGCTTTCTCGCCAAATGGACTGTCAAATATCGCCAAATTATCGGAAATGTCGCCAAAATAAAATTTTAATTTTTAGTTATAAAAAGTATTTTTATTATACTATTACATTCATATGAGGAGCCGCAGAACAAAAGGTGCTTTTTCGCTCATTTAAAATTTTTGGGAAATCGAGATTTATTTTTTTCGCCCCTTTAAAAAACAGCAAGAACATGCAAGTGCTTACAAGATTCTTACTTATCTACAGATGCATCTAACTGTCGTAAGTCACCCGATTAAGGATGTTTGATATAATTCCATTTTTATTTCGGAAAAAGCACCTTTTGCAAAAAAGAAAGCAAAAAAGCACCTTTTGTTAAGGAATAAAATAAAAACACCTTTCGTTAAAAAAAGTAAAAAAGCACGTTTTTTTAATAGAAGACAAAAGTACATTTTGTAATGCAAATACACATATGTATATGACAATAAAATTTTGACCGAATGTGGTTAAACCTGATCTAATATATTAAAAAATGTTAAGCTAAGTATACTTTTTTTGTCGTTTTATTAAATAAAATTGTAACCTAAACGTTTCTTTCTTAGCCTTAAATTAAATACATATGAAATTTGTTAAATAGTTAAACTCTTGTTCCAACATCTTCTTCTAGGCAAGAACATCCAACATTTTCGTCTATTGAATCCTCCATACCTTTATCCTGGTTATACAAAATGTCCTTGTACCAAAATAATGACTGATTTTCACTCCAGTCTTTACCAAACTGTTTTATTAAAAGACTTTCCACAAAGACTTTAACATCTGATTAATTTTACTTTAACTGTAGTTTGGTTTGATCATTAAAGTAAAAAGTGAAACTTCACAAAGATTATGGAAAAAGAACCTTTTGATAAAAAATAATCAAAAAAGCACCTATTGTTAAGCATAAATTTTTTAGAACCCATTTACTTTGTAAAAAAAATAATAATAATGCAAACTTGATTGTTTCTACCAGATTTCAACCTAAATATTATAAAAATAACAAAAAACCAATTTTTCGCGAAATGCGAAAAAGCACCTTTTGTTCTGCGGCTCCTCATATTTATATGATATAATTATAAGTAAAGAATTAAGAAGTTCGTATTGCATTTTGTTTCTCAATTTAGTTTTAACACAGTTCATTACAGAAAAAATATAAAAAACAACTTTGTTTCAAAATCAATGTTCAGTTGCATTTAAAACAGATTTTTTTAATTCAGTTCGAAATTCTGCACCAAAATCAATGTTTTCCAAATTTAAAAAGGAGTTGTCTGAATGAATTGCCTCTTTTAAATTTTTTATTAATCCATCGCAATGTTCTACACTATATAAAATATTTGGCATAAAAATTTTTCTTCCAAACGTAAGAAGTATAGTTAAAAGTTTCTGATACATACTTCTTGCATCCATATATTCAGATTGACACTGCAAATTTAAGTTATTCATTTCGTTTATAATTGGGTTTATAAATATTAGAACCATTTTATTTTTTCATCACACAATTCATCGTAAATATTTTTCGCAGTTTTATCTTTTTTAGCTGTTGCTATTAGGAAGAAAAGATTCTTCAACTCTACCCATTGCTCTAAAACGCGTTCAACAGCCTCACCATAACTCAACCAACGAGTTCCAGAAATTTTAACAAGTTTTTAAAATTGTTGCTATCAACTCCTAAGTTAATCAAGTCGAAAGCTCGTTTATATAAAACACTTCGAAGAGGGCTATTGCTAAATATGCTTTTTTGTTTCAACATGTTTTTTCAGATCAATTTTATGGGATCTCAAAGAAAGTTTACATGCAAAACACCACGATCTATATGCTGCACTATTCGTTAACTGATAACATACTGGGGCTTTTATAATGGATTTAAGCCAACCTAAAACAAACATATTTTAAAAATTCGTAAGAAATATTGATTTAGTTTACCTTTTGCCCAGAGTTCTTGTTCCCAGTCTGTCTTATGGCAACGATCACTTTTTGCCTGTTTTGCTAAAGATGCCATTTTTACCTTATAATTTTTTTTTATTTAATTATTCCCCCTCTTTTGAAATATTATTTCCAATTACTCTTTATTTTTACTTTACCCTCTCTTTCCTTATGGCGACATTACTATTTGAGATTGTTTTAAGTTATGTAAAAATATAGTAGTTAACGTCAATCTTCATGCATTAGCCGATTTGTAGATAACTTTTTAATCAGCTCTTAATACATGTAATAAAGCTGCCAGAAAGTCATTTTTATCAAAAGCATAATAGAGCTGCAAAAATTTATAAACGGAAAAACAGGTATATTCTTAACACAATGCTATCGTAGTAGAAATCATAAAAAATATCGCCAAAAATATCGCCAAGGAATATCAATATCGCCAAGAAAATCGCCAGTCGCTATTTCAAAATTTTCGTCGCCAAAAATAAGTTTTCATCGCCACGTTTGGCGAAAAGTCGCCATATCTGACAACACTTGGTACAGTGAATAACTTTTCACTCACAATGAAATTTTTTCTAATACATTCCCACCGTCATTGATTGCTTACACTAAGGTGACCAACTGTACTCATTTACTGAGTTTTGTACTCTTTTTTCGCAATCCGTACTCTTTTCAAATCCTGTACTCTGAAAGTACTTATTTGTCATTTGTATAATTTTATACTCATTTGTGTTTCTAAAACATTTTTTTAGATTATTTTATTTCAATTTTATTAATTAAATATTTAAAATTATTTTGACAGTGATTTGAATTTCACGTGCGGATATTGCTTGCCATTTACAGCATAATTGAGAGGCCGTATTATTTACCTAGATAGACAGATAGATGGATAGATACTAACTCTAACAACGTCAAAATTTTTTCTATTTCTTACAACGTCAAAATTTTTTCTATTTCTAACAACGTCAAATTACGTTTGTGAAAAGAGATGGATATTGAAATTAAAAAATTGGCAGCCCTGTTAATCGTAAAAGAGTTATGGTTGGATTAAAGGCTCTCGAATCACTGTCTTCTATAGTTTTGCATCTCTTTCCCATTTTGGTAAAATATGTCAAAGTCAGAGATGGCATATAAAAAAATTTTTTAGCCAAATTACTTGGAAATTATCACTAAAGTGTCAAAAAGTAAATAAACAAAAGTACATTTCCAAATTTTATGGCACTTTTTTTTATTGATATGCTGCTTTAAATGTGTGTTTAATTTTTTTTTCACCTATGAAATACTTGCAAAGTGTACTCTTTTAAACAAAAAATAGTTTGTCACCTTATACCCTGTTCAGACAGATATTTTTAATTGTTTCAATTTAGTGTTAATTGAGCAATTAAAATAAGTGTTCACGCATACTCAATTTATCTTACTCAATTAGCTTACTCAAAAAGCTTTAAAAATACGATGTATTTATACCAAATCAAATAATGTATTCTCTTTAGTTTTTTCCTGTTCATAAAATATATTTTCAATTATATTTATGTACATATATAAATATGTATTTAACTTTATTCAAACATTTTATTAAAATTTCCATCAACCATTTTCCATTTTTTTAGTTTTAATTTTTTGTATATTTAATTGTTTGACATTAGAAATGCCACCTTTAGAATTTTCTTCTCACTGAACATACATAAGGCGCATGTGTGAACATAGTATTACTTACACACATACGAAAACTATTTCTATAGTTTTAGTATCAAAACTTATCGAAACATTTTATACAAACTTATAACCAATTATACACCTCTTGTATTTGTATTTTTTTATTTTTATTTTATACTAGAAAAGCCCGGGACGCGTTGTTACGCCCCTTAATGAATAAAAATGCATTCTGAATTTAAATTGTATATCAAGTGCAAAAAGCTTAATATTATAAGTTTTTTTAATGGGGGTGGCACTGCCTATTTTTCTAATCACGAAACTGTATAGTCATGACAGCTAAATATGTGTGCAAAGTTTCAGAAAAATCGGTCAAGTGCAAGAAGCTAAATATTATAACTTTTTTTATGGGCGTGGCACTGCCCACTTTTCTATTCTCGAAACTGTATTGTTATGACAGCTCATTATGTGTGCAAAGTTTCAGAAAAATCGGTCAAGTGCAAGAAGATAAATATTATAACTTTTTTTATGGGCGTGGTACTGTCCACTTTTCAATTCACCAAACTGTATAGTCATTACAGCTCAATATGTGTGCAAAGTTTCAGAAAAATCGGTCCAGTGCAAGTACCTCAAAATTAAATATATCTTTTTCTTATGGGCGTGGCCCTGCACACTTTTCTAATCACGAAATTATATAATCATGACAGCTCAATGTGTGTGCAAAGTTTCAGAAAAATCGGTCCAGTGGAAGTAGCTAAAAATTATAACTAATTTTTTATGGGCGTGGCCCCGCCCACTTTTTGCCATCCATAAACACTCCATGGAATGTGTACAACAACTTGCCAAAGTTTGAGTCCGATCGGTTTTACAGTTTCGGAGTCTATAGCTAACACACACACACACACACACACATCTATTAAGTGTGGCATCGAATTTAAAAGTTACGGTTTCTAGAAACGCTTTTTGAAGCATGTAAGCATTAAGTAATCGATCCAAGAAGCAATGAAATTTTTTGGTGGGACCACTTTTTGTAGAATACTCAACATAGAAAATAAATAAAAAATACAGAAAACATGCATAGTTTTCTCTCTCTAACAATACCTATTTCGTTCTTTCAAGCTTTTATTAAGAAAATACAAACAAAAGCAGGTGTCATTAGGACTTAAGTAAAATAAAATTAAAAGCAAAACATATTAAAAAACATCTTTAAAATTTTTTCAGCGTGTTATGTTATTTTCGCAGTCACATTTTAGTCTTACCTGTTAGAAATGTAGACGACAAACCTATTGTAACTAAAAAATAAATATAATTTAAACGGGGAATCAAGGTAAAATATGTTTATAAGTTGCATATGATCATTGACTACATTTAAATTTATATTAAGAATTCCTGAACAAATTGAAAAAAAATATTTAAAAACTTTTTCCTGTAAAATTTGGCATTTGTGAGTTACGTTATTCTAGCGGTTAAGGCTCGATATGTGTATAGTAAGTTAGTCAGCTATAAAATATAGCAACATTTTGCAAATTTGTCGTAACTATTTGGTGTACATTGTACATGTTATATGTCAACTAACAAACACGTAGAAATCGTCACTCCAACACGGAAAATGAAAAAGAGCATCAAAATACATCAAGGTGCAACACTTGTGTGTGAAGAATGTTATAGAAATTTCTCTATTTGAATAAAGCAACTAAAAATGTAAAAAAAAAATTTTTTTTGAAAAAATGTTGGAAAACAAGCAAATTTATGAGAAATAATAATTTTGCAAGCTGTTTTAAGAAAATAATTTTTTAAATAAGAATTAATGGGAAATATTTTTTCAATTGAGATTCTGCTAAAAGCTGTCAACAAATACGATTATTTTATCAAATACAGTTTATCTTAAATTTTTTTTTTTAATATTTTTGTTTTTCGTAAAATAAGTTTAATTTTTAAATTTAAAAAAATACCAATGCTAATTAATTGGAAAATTCGTATTTGTATCTTTACGAATAGCCATTCAGTTATACAGAATCTAATGAATGAACAAGTTGAATATCGGAATGCACTGCCGTGCAATGAGGTGTAGTTGCATGCGAATTGTGAACATCTAGATATAACATGAATAACTACACATCACGGCCTAGTCGGAAGATAAAAAATCGATAAATTTAACAAAATTAAATTATTTTTGAATTAAATAACCGTGAAAATCCTTACTCTTTCAAAATGAGCTTAAAGCTTGAACGATAAAAGAACACGTCAGAAAGTGCAAAATACTGCTGTCGGTAAAGGGACGAAAAAGAATATGAGACGACCTTAATCTTGAGAAGTCGAAAAGGATTCTCAAACTGACTGACGACATGTAGAGCATGCGGAGAATAGGAATCTTACCTTTGATAATAACCTGCTCCTGGGAGTATTAGACATGAGAACTTTTACGTGGACATTATGCTGGACTTGGATAACTTAAGGAAATCAAATTGAAAATTTTAGGAATCACATTGTTCCCCGCATGGTTCTTAATATAGTCGAGATATTAATGGAATCGGTATGTTGCTTTGTTATGGGAATTTCTCTCGTTTAAATCACACAACATGTCAATTGGGAATACGTGTTCTCAAGATTTGGCCGTCATCTCCGACACACTGGTAACTTTTTACCGCTAGGACTCGCGGGCAAATGCCGGAGGAACTTTTCGGAGATGAAGCTGCTTCAACATGACTAGATCTAGTTGTACCAGTGCGGCTATCATGAACCGAAACCTGGCAGTAGCTACTAGATGGTAATGGCTACTGCTACCCACCCCTGTACCATTGTATCTTGCTTTAGGCCACCCCGTTTCTGTTGCGCCAATTCAATACTTTACCTGCGGCCTACTTTCTGAATTATAGACACTTTATTTTCTTTACAATTTCATTTTGAACGCAATATTTAATAGGAACTTAAATATCAAAACAGCTAAACTTCTGAAAAATACTATTAATTAAACAATTTTAGTAAATATTTCTACTAAATAGCCTTGGTTTTCATCTTCTAGAAGTAGTTTAGCTTCTACGTCTAATTCAATATAGTAAGTTTTCCAGTTTTGCCGGATATTGGACATATAGGAATCTGACGAGCACAATAAAATGGTAATCAGGTCTTCGTTAGTACAACATCTGAAAATTTTTCTGGTGTTGTGCTCGCGAAAGAATCTGTAGCCCTTGTTTCTTTTTTCTTGCGCTTCTTCAGATAGATCCCCTATTGGTAGCATATTGTGCTTAATTACTTGTTTCCCATAGTGTTATGAACTGTGGATGGCATATATCTCCAAGAGTATTTCACGTTATAAAATATAGCTGTTTTTTTGGAATACTCTCCAAATTTTGTTGCATTTATCTTTCTGCTGCATGCTAGTCAAGTTTTTTTTTGCATTTCATTTGACATTTCTCAATCTCAGATTAAATTAATTTGAACAGTGGAACGATGCGCAAAGGAGCAACGCGTTGAAGTTATTCAGATTTTTTTTTTATTAAAATGGGCGTTCAAATCAAAATGCATTTTGTGCACTTCGTGATTCTTTTAGTCAACATAATCGTTCAAATTCGTCCACAATCGGGAGAGTTGTAAAAAATATTTAAATTTCTGCAAAACAGGTCTGTATAAAATGTGAGAAAATCTGTGAATGCCTTCTAAGTTCGTTGAATGGAAACCATTGCTGTTTTTCGCGATAGTCTGGCAAAAGAGCAGTCAACCTCGACTCATTATCGTGCCCAACAATTGAGCATTAACATTGTCATTGAAAATTTGGACCATCGGATAGAGGTGTGGCGCCGAGGTTGGAGGGGGGGGGGGGGATGCCATTTGGCCGATATTTTGTTCCATACATAATTGAAGCATACAAATATTATCATTATAAATAGAAATGATAATAATTTCCTAAACAATTTGTGTTTTATTCAACATCAATATCGGCTTTTAAAATTTAACCACCCTTTATAACTTCGATATACTAGTAAAATATTTTCGTAAATTTTGTCTTTCAATGAAAGTGGGCGTTGAAGTAGGCGTGGCAAAAAAGTTTATGCTAATAAATACAAGTTAGATATTTCAATATAGTCCTTTATTTTTCCAAAAACTTTTTCAATAGAGAAATTACATGAATTTAAGATAAACCGTTATATCGGAGGTGGGCGTTAAAGTGGTCGTGTCACCTTAATTTTTTGGAATAACAATTACATTGATTAGAAGGATATATTTAGCAAATTTCATCATCATACCTCTAATTTTGTCGTTTTTAAGAGCTTTTAAATTTTAGTAACGGTAGATAAAAAAAGTGGGCGTTATAGTAGGCGGGTCAAGATTATTTCTGCTAATGAGCACAACTTATATATTTTAATATAGTCCTTTATTAATCTTTATTCATAGAGAAATTATATGAATTTTAGGTAAAAGTGGGCATGTCACATTGATTTTCCGTTACAACAAAGCCTTTCATCAAAAAGCAGAGTGTGCAAAATTTCAGAATCATACATCTAATTTTGTCCGTATTATTAGGTTTTAAATTTTAAATATACTGAAAATTTTCGTACATTTTGACCTATAACTCCTTTCCTAATGCATTGAGCAATTTTTGGGGAGAAATATTGTTTTGACTCGAGAAATATATATTCGAAGTTTCATACTTTATGGGTTCTAAAATAAATATTTCGATGTATTACAAACGGAATGACAAAATTAATATACCCCCACCATTTTTTGGTGGCGGGTATAAAAAGTGGCAAAACAAGGGGATTTCTGAGAAAAAATGTCAAAATGCCACTTTAGTCGCAAAACGGTAACGCTGTAGACAGGTAGCATCACTATCAAATGCGCACATATCCTATTTGATGACACTATCATAGAAAACAACCAATATTTGCAGGTCGTTTATGATTTTGTTTATTGTCTTAATAACTTACATATTACAGGCCCACAAAAGTATTTTGCTTACTAAGAAGTCTTTAATTTTTGGCAAATTGCGGTATCCTTTTTGATTTTGTACTTCTACCTGTAAGAATGCTTGTTACATATCAATGGTGTTTACCGTAATTAGTTGAGATCAGTTTGTTATTGTGTGCAGTTATAAATAGATACATACATATGTATATCCATCTAAAAACCTTAAAAAAGCACATTACAAAAAAATTTATTTAACTATTTTACTCAAATTTTGCAAAAATTATTTGACCTTGTGTCACAAAAAGTGGTCTGGTGCTCACGGTCGGATCGTTCCGGGTATACAATGGGGTATAAGGGGTATAGAGAAGGGTTATATCTACTAAATAGTGCTAATTTCTTTTTGTCCTTTTATGTTCTCTAGAAGTTATGCTCTATTCAAAATAAATTGGACCTTAAAAAAAAAGAAAAAAAAATTATTTCTAAACATCATAAACAATTTAGTTTTCTTTTGCTAATCGCTAACAAAATACTAAATTATACAAAATTTAGTTCGTTTGAAAATCTTTAAAAAGCAAAAAGTTATAGAAGTTTAAAAATCAAAATCTTACTAAGAAATTTCCCATTTTAGCAAAATGCTGAGAATGTCCATTTTGAATCACCCTGTCCTCTGTAATTTATGTGAAATAAAGTTTTAGTTTTGTGGCTCACGAGGGACACTTTCTTGTGCAAAAGAGCCATAGTTTTTTTGGCTCTATAGCATGTTTTTTGATTTTAACGCCCATTTTGGTAGAGGGCTTCAACAATCTTAACGCGCTTCTGAAATGTGTTGAATTTGTCAAACACTGAAACAAAGAAATGTCAAATTAAGTTGAGCAAAGAACTTAGCTTTAAGATGTTACTCACAATTAACATCGTGCATAATTGTTGGACAACTCTTTACTTGGTTCGACCTTAAATAAATGTTTCTTGTAAATATGTATATAGAAATAGAGTTTGGGTGGAGAATTGTAATTTAATTCAAATTATGTAAATGGTACTGAATATGGCAGTTTATGTCTAAATAGAGAAAATTTTGTTTGAATTATTATTGATGACAAATGGCCATATGTCCGTCTCAAATATCTCTTAACATTTTTCTAGAAAAGCTTAATTTTGTATTGAAACATATTATTCGTAATTGCTAATAAATGCAGCAACAAAGTTTGCATATTAATTGGATTTAGAGAATAAATTAAAAATTTTCTATACATGTTCAAATGTGAATAGAAAAGAAAATTGTTTAAAATACTCCTGCGTAATTAGCATTGAAGCTTTAACAAAGTACGCTTACTTGCAACACCCACACAACGCTCTATTACAACTAACAACGCAGTCAGCACACAAATTGTAACCAGCAAATGGGTGAACAGTATCTTTTTGCTAGTTTCAAGAAGAGGAAAAAAACAAGGCACGAAAGTAAAAATTTAGATTCTCATCCATATTCAAATGACTATTTACGGTATTTAAATTTGAGACTGTTGACTGCTCCTTGGAATCTATAGCATGTTCTTGTAGCAAATAATCTTGTGGTACTTAATACATAAGGCTAAACTGCTGATCGTGCCATGTCAATTATGGCAACAATTTTAAAACCCTTAACACAAAAAATTACACAAAAAGAGAAAATATAAGAAATAAACAAAACTTGTACTCAAGTTTTGTAGGTTCGTTTTTTTTTTTTTTGTTCTTGCACTGTTGAGTTGCATGATGTTGCATGACTCCTTCGTATGTTTGCAAGTCTGGTCTTAATGTGTCTGATTACTAGATGTTTTTTGTTTCATTCGTTCGTTGTTGTTTTGATTTTCCTGTTGTGTCTCGTTAAACAAATCAGAGGCGCTAATAAAATTGTAAATAGGCGGCAAATCTTACAAGTTACTTGAAGGTTTCATACAGCCTAAATTGCAATGTTGCAACATCCGTAGCAACTAGACAATCAGCCAACAACTAGTCATGCTGTTTCCAGTTAACCAACTAACCAGCCATCCAACCAACACCTACAGTCAAGGGACATAGTTTTCTTACAGATTTGTTAGAGGTTATAAACATTTCCAGATTTGAAATGCACACAATAATTCATAAGCCTTAAGAAAATTATTGCAAATCAGATGGAAAAAATCAAAAAGTTGTATCCTTCAACAAAACTTGTAGATACTCTATACAATTTTGTTTAATCTTGTTGTAATAAATCTTTCAAAAAATCATTGTAAATAGAAAATTTTTCAGAAATTCTCTGTTATAGAAAGCATAAGCACTTTTAAAGAAATTTTTAATTAAAAATTAGTTTTCCGTAAATTATTTTCTATTCACAAAGAATAGAATATCAATTTATTTTTATAGGATACTAGCTGGGCCCGGTCCGCGTGGCTGGCCCCAACAAAAGAGAGCATAGGATTATCGCACTAATCTCTATCGGGCAAAACACAAAAAAACTAAATATTGCGCCATCTGTCGGACGAACTTCAAACTACAAGAAACACTCCTCACGGCCCATAAAGCAAGCATATAAAATTTGGTCAAAATCGGTCCAATAGTTATTAACTTTATCGATCACGAACATACACGTAATTTTTATATATATAGAGATAGAGATTTTTGATAATTTATAATAATCGAACTTAATCTTAGTTTAAGAAAGTTTGGCAAATTTTTTACTTCGTGCCAAATACGTATTTAATAAAAGCTTGAACGCTTAGAAAGAAAATTCATAAATATTTATCAAACTCAAATTTGTGTCTCTGAGAGCTGACTATTACTATAGTTTTTTACATTTTGCAAGATTAAGTTTTTTAAGGTTGTGTTAGAAGATCACCATATTTTGCGGTTCGAATTGTCAAACTCCGATATTAACTATGAGTCACACCTTAACGTCACGTTTTCTGCTCAACTTAATTTGAAATTTCTTTGCCTCAGTATTTGACAAATTTAACCATAAAGAGGTACACAATTGAGCAGTGCGTTAAGATTGTTGAAGCCTTTTACGAAAATGGGCGCTGAAATTAAAATGCATTTCGTGCACTTAGTGGTTTTTTGTCAGCATAATCAAACAAATGTGACTACAATCAGGAGAATTGTGAGAAACTTTTAGAATTCCTGGTCTGTAGGATATATGAAAACAACTATGCATGCTCGCCCTGTTCGTTCTTCTAAAAACATTCCTGTTGTTCTCGATAATGTGCAGAAAACCCGTCATTAAGTGAACATCTTACGAACATCATTGATGGTTATTTTGAATAAAAAATAAAATTTACAGGCTTACAAGCATTAACTGATTTAAAAGATAAAGCCAACTGACAATTTTAAGCGTTGCTAATGCGCAGAATGATTGGTTGAATGGACAGAGGAAAATGGTGGTTTTACAAAGAAAGCGGTTATCGTGAATTATGTTCGCGATCGCGAGATGGTAACATACTTCTTATAGCCAGAAATTTGGGATATGGACCTGAATGATATGTGGTTCCAACTATACAGGTGGCACTTACTATACAGCTAATGAAAAAACGGCTATTTTGTGCGAGAAATTCAATGACCGAGTTATCTCACGTTGTGGCGATAATAATTGGCCGCCGCGATCTTGTAATTTGACACCGTTTGACCTCTTTCTTTGGAAATATTTTAAAGAAATATTGTACGCCTATATACTAAAAATAATTCAAGAGCTACAGAATGAGATAATTCGAGGCATCAATGACATTGTACCTTATTTACATTTCAGTGTCATTGAATGTATGGACCATCGGATAGAAGTCTGCCACCGAAGCCATAACGAAGATTTGGCCTATATTTTGTTTCGAAGGTAATTGTTATTGATTCTTCTTAATATAATAAAATATATAAAAATAATTCTTTGAAAATATTTAGTTTTAGCTATCGAGCGTTTTGATTGGACCAGCCTATATAAGAAATGTTTGCTTGACAACAAAGCCTGTCGCCGACTGCCAAACTTAAAAATTATGTAGATAATGTTAATTGTGAACGATTAAAATCCAATATCGTATCCTAAATAAAATGGCGGATATATGGGTCAAATATAGTAATTACGGATTACGGCTTGACTACTAGAATACAGCAAACTATAAAAGAGTATTAAATTCAAGATGGAGTCCCTAACAAAATGGTTGATGATTTTTTTCGTAACCACATCAATAAAGTCATCAAAAAAGGGCTTGACTAGTCGAACAGAGTTAACTATATAGAAATTAAATCTAGGCTATGCTAAAATATGGTGAGTACATACGTGATACATAAATACTAACATGATGGTGACGGATATTATGAGATTCGCATGACCGATTATAACACTCTACCTTGTTATACCCGCCACCAAAAAAATGGTGGGGGCATATTCATTTTGTCATTCCGTTTTTAACACATCGAAATATCCATTTTAGACCCCATTAAGTATATATATTCTGAATCAGGGTTTGATTTGATGACGATCTAGCTATGTCCGTCCGTCTGTCCGTCTGTTGAAAGCACGATAGAGGTCGCACCGAAAAAGCTAGGGGGCTCAAATTTTGCCAGAATCTTTCTTATAGACAAGGTTTGTTTGTATTGAAAATGGGCTAAATCGGAATATTAGGAAGAGAGTTATAGCTCGAAAAGCAAGAGTAGGTCGAAAAAATCGTGTCCTTCAAACATCGAATAAAATGGAATTGTGTCCAAACGCATTAACGTAGACTCATGAAACTTCGAATATTTATTTCCTGAGTAAAAACAATATTTTTCCTAGAAAATTATCTAAATCTATGCATTAGGAGAGGAGTTATCGATGAAAATGTACGAAAATTTATACCGCACAGTGTATTTTTCGGTATATTTAAAAACAAAAACGTCATAAAAGCAACAAAATTGGATGTACGACTCTGAAATTTTGCACACTTTGCTTTTTGGTGAGACGCTTTTTTGTAACGCCCACTTTTACGCCCACCTCCCATATAACGTTTTACTCAAAATTCATATAATTTATCTATTAATAAAGAATTTGGAATTATAAAGGGCTATATTGAAACACCTAAGTTGTGATCATTCGCCAAAATAA
Source organism: Phyto melanocephala (assembly GCA_941918925.1). Classification (NCBI taxonomy): domain Eukaryota; kingdom Metazoa; phylum Arthropoda; class Insecta; order Diptera; family Rhinophoridae; genus Phyto; species Phyto melanocephala. The sequence goes on from OW799237.1 coordinate 67,619,957, forward strand.
CTTTGACACGCCTAATAGAACGCCCACTTTTCACGTTATATACCGTTAATGAAATATAAAAGCTCATTAAACCGCCAAAATTAGAGGTATGATGATAAAATTTGCTACGTATATCCCACTAGGCAATGTCATTACTGTGCCAGAAAATTAAGTTGCCACGCCCACTTTTACGCCCACCTCTCATATAACGTTTTACCTAAAATTCATATAATTTCTCTACTAATAATGATTTTGGAATAATAAAGGGCTATATTGAAACACCTAAGTGTTGTGCCAAAAAGTTTAGGTGACACGCCCACTTTAACGCCTACCTCCTATATAAGGGTTTATCTTAGATTCATGTAATTTCTCTATTGACAAAGTTTTTGGGAAAATAAAGGACTATATTTAAATATCTTAGTTGTATTTGTTAGCAGAAACTTTATTGACACGCCTACTTTAACGCCCACTTTCATTGAAAGACTACATTTACAAAAGCATTTTAGTAGCATATCGAAGTTATAAAGGGTGGTTAAATTTTAAGGACCGATGTTGAATTTAAATAAAACACAAATTATTTAGGATATTATTAGTATTTCTTTTTGTAATTATAATATTTGTATGGCTCAATTATGTATTTAACAAAATATCGGCCAAATCGCCCCCCCATCCTTGGCGCCACTCCTGTATCTGATGGTCCAAATTTTCAATGACAATGTTGATGCTCAATTGTTGGGCATGATGAAGAGGCGAGGTTGACTGCTCTTTTACCACACTATCGCAAACAACAGCAATGGTTCCCATTCAACGAACTAAGAAGGCATTCACAGATTTTCTAACATTTTATACAGACCTGTTTTGCAGAAATTTAAATATTTTTTACAATTCTCCCGATTGTGGACGAATTTGAACGATTATGTTGATCAAAACAATTACGAAGTGCACAAAATGTATCTTTATTTGAACGCCCATTTTTATAAAAAACCTGAATAACTTTAAAGCGTTGCTCATTTGCGTATCTTTCCACGGATCAAATTGAGTAAGTTTGAAATTGAGAAATGTCAAGTGAAATGCAGAAAACAAATTTAAAGACTAGGTGTAGTTCACTTTCGACATGGGCCCTTAAAATTTAACCACTTTCCACAAAGAAAGTGATACATATTTTATTATAAAGAGATTATTCCATAGCGATTAACAAAATAATAAATATTGTGCTTTAAGTGTACACAAAATTGGTGGTGGGTATAAAAGATTCGGCACAGCCGAATATAGTGCTCTTACTTGTTTTTGTATTATGCTTTACCTGCTTAATATGTCAAAACTACATATTAATATATTAAGAAAGTCAGACTAAGTACTTAATAAAAACATTTTATTTAAGAAAATCAGAATCGAGCCATGACCGAATGTTGGTTAAAGCCTGCTTATAGAAGCCAACACATGTCGCACAGATCCATGTATAATATAAATCTTTTGCAAATATCCGAGAATAAATCGCTGTGGAAACCTAGCAAGATCGCCACATTATCTACTGAGATATGAGCAAATAAATGCGACAATCTCTGCTTGTTTTCATATTTTTACCTTAAAAATTAAAATTTTTCAGACGAACAATAGTTTAAATATTTGCTAGTACTTAAAGTTCTGATATATTTTTAGAACTATCTGTAAAAAAGCTTAGATTTGGTCACTAACTGGAAAAGTAACTAACGGTAAAATATTTTTTAAATATTTCTTAAACTACTTATTAATTTTTGGATACCAAAACACAAGCCGTAGTCTCGAAAAATATTTCTGAGAAAAACTGATAAATTGGTTAAAAAACTGAGCCATTAATAAACACAAAAATACAACTTCTTCGGATTATTCCAAAATTTACAAACGGAAATATATTTTTTTAGCTTCTGAACAACAAAGATGACAACAAAAATATAGTAATTAAAAATGTACCCACTTCAACACCCACAATATTAGTATCAAATGAAAGGGCTTGACCAGTTGAATACAGTAAATGATGAAAAAGTTAAAATTCATGATGGCGCACTAAATATGATGGTGGATATTTTTTCAAGGCTATCAATATGCGTATAAGAGGGCTTAACTAGTAGAATACAGGTAAATATGTCAAAATCAAAGATGGCATCGGAAATAATAGAGCAAATTGGCATATGAAATTAAATCTAAAATCTATTCTGTGGATGTAGTCACTGTGTTTAAGTACATGATACCAAATGATATTTTCAGATTCAGCACAGCGGAATACAACTTTATTACTTGTTTTTATTTACCATCTGTGTTTAGGACTACCTTCTAACTTTCAAAAATAAAATTGGTAGTGCAGTTTGAAGTATTATTGTTTACTCTGGAATAATGTTATGCACTCCATTTTAAAGAAGCGTGTTAAAACTTGTTTTGATTAAACTCTCTTTTATTTTCTACTTCTTTTGGTAAGTCTGTCTTTACCTATTATAGGGTATATTTAGGTGTTTCCGTTATATGCAGAAACAACATAAAAAATCTTATAAAAAAGAAAACTGAGAGATGTTTATGTTTTAGAATAAAAATTTATAAAACAATTAAAATTTGTGTACGAAAAGTGACAACAACATTTACATACATCGAATATTAGCTTTTTGAGTCTCTGTCCTTAAAACTTTTCATAGCAGGCATTTTTTTAGAGAAACAGAATTTTTAAATTGCTTTTAGTTTTTTAACATCGAACATGATTTGGCGGCTTGTTGTTTCTACAATTGATGATATTGTTGTTATTTATTTTTTTTTTGTAGGTTGCCGTTGTTACCACCCACTTGCTAATTGTGCCATTTAAACACTTGCGTGTTTGCCATTTAATGCACGTTTCAGCTTAAAGCTTTTTCTAGTTAAATATATTTTTTCTTTTGCAGTTTTTGTGACTTTTCTATTTAATTTCTAGACATTTTAATAGGAAACTGTGAGTTTGGGTTGTTGTTTTCTCCCTAGTGAACGTTTGTCTTTTAAATTTGTTGGTGGTTTTTGTTATTGTTTTATGGTCTGTCATTTTAACAGGACAATGAGGGTGTCAATGTGCCAATGTTTAGATTGTATTTTGGTGAATATTTTGGGCTTTTTATTTTATGGAAAAAAAAGTTATAAGCCGCTTAACAAAAAATTTGTGTGTTTAAAAGGCGGTATATCATAGCAACAATTTATGCACAAAAAAGTTGCACGCATCCAGTTAAGTCTGTAGCAATGAGACACGCTATTTTTATGTTACGAGTATCTGTACATATGAACTTATATATGTATGTATGTATGTTTGTATTATATGACTTATAAATGTCAATGTTCCCAGTTAACTAAATCGTCGTTGACGATATTGTCTTTACCGATGTATTTAAGTATATTTTTGGATTTGTAATGGAAATTTTTGTTAATAAATATGATTACACTAGCATTTAACCCGCTATTTCGATAGCGCAGTTCCTACTATTTGTTGAATACTCAAAATCTATTTTTAATTATAAAATATTTTTGGTTCAATTTATGAAAATTTTTATCTCTGATTGAATTTACCAAGGCATATCCATAAGTTATATGCATCGCGGCAACAAACACAACAATAAAAAAACACATGTATTTTGATTTTGTATATACATATGCCGGTATATGTCACACAATTTTTTTATTTTCTTCTTTAATTCGAATAACTTTTAAAAAACTTTAAAGCGAAAACTTTTTATTCATGGTTTTGTATTTTTTAAAACGTTTTAAACCAACTGAAACTGCGAATTATTTATTGTATAATAAAATAAAAAAATTAAGTTTGACAAGTGCAGGCAAGACTTTTAAAAATGTTGGTAACGCCCAAGGCGAATTCATACAGGTGAAATTATCAGCACATGCTGATGGGCAAACACAATGTCTAAATTTGTTGAATTTTCCCTGATTCCATTTATTAATGTAGGAATGGAAAATTAGATTTTGGATTCCGAATTAAACATTAAACTTAATTATGCTTTTTTGATGATAAGTTTACTAACTTTATGTATATTTGTTGTTCTTGCACCATTTGTAATGTGCTTCACAAACACATATCCTTTTTTTAATCAAATTTTATTGAATTAAACATATAAAAGCTACTGTTCCATCACTGTTATACGAATTGGCAATGACAAAAAAAAATTCCCTAAAAAGTTGCTTTGTTGTGTCAACTCGCCGTTGCATATACCTGTATGAATATGCTTTGGTAACGCTTATAAAATGTGTATAAAAACAAGTAACAGCGCTATATTCGGCCGTGCCGAATCTTATAAACCCTTCACAACGTGTAGTCATGCAATAACAGTAGTTTGTGTCACCATTTACCCCACATGAAATACGTACATACATATAAAAACATACATATATAAAAACATCCCATTGTAAAATTATAAATTCACGTATGTTTGTTAAAAAAAAAAAAAAAAAACAAATAAAAAAAAAATTTTTTTAAAAAATTAAAAAAAAAATTTAAAAAAAAAATTATTATACATATAATATATATAAAACAAAAAAAAAAAAAAATTAAAGAAAAATAATAATCAAAATATCTATAATATATTAAATAAAAAAAAAAATAAAATTAAAAAAAAAATTTTTTGGCTCAGCTGGGATTCGATGCCACGTTTTCCCTAACCAGTATACACGTTTGTATGTATGTATGTTGTTGTTGTAATGTTGTTTTTGTGAAAAGAAAATCGAGGTGGTCGTGGGTTTTTGCTCATATCTCAGTTGTTTATGTACCGATGTTTCTGATTTGCAATGGCGATCTACTCCCGAATATTTCTGATATTTTAATACCTTACCCGTGTCCAACCTATGTCGGGGGGCTTCAAAAAGTTGATTTCAACATACACACGGACAGACGGACAGACAAACAGACTGAGAGGGCTTAATCGACTTCCCTATTCATAAGCTTTCAGAAAATATACACTTTATGGGGTCGGAAATGAAAATTGTAGAAATTTCACACGGAATGACAAACCTATATATACCCTTTTTCACTGTGTGAAGGGTATAAAAAACAGTCAGCTGATTGGATACGATTACCTTATGGATATGCCTTGGAATTTACTTAGAAAAATAAAAAGTAGAGTAAGGATATATCGGTCAAATATTTCCTAACTGAAGGCAATATCAATGCTACTGAGTTTCAAAACATAAGATTCATAATTTCCAAAAATGACCCTAAAAATAATAAAAGTAACATTTTTTCTTTCAATAAAACTTTCACTTGGCTTATTATTACCTACATTCATAATTCTATGTATACAAAATATAAAAAAAATGAGAAAAAGTAATTTTGGTCGTCCATAATATTGGGAGTTAGACCTCGGTTCGGAAAACAATAATTTTAAGAATCCATGTTTACAAGCGTAGAGTAGAGTAGAGTACAATAAAAATGCGAAAGGCTTTTTTTCAATATCATTTTAATTCTAAACTTGAATCAATAATCCTTTATTTCAAAATTTTAACTTTATAAACGTAAAAAATACAAAAAGTCCCATTAAAATTCAGAGAAGTACCTTCTTGGTCGCCCATAACATTTTCAGTGTCACCTTGTAACAATAGTCACTAATTTGAAAGTTCTAGCTTCGCAAACGTTGAAAATACAAAAAGTCCCATTAAAATTCAGAACATTACCTTCTTGGCCGCCCATAACATTTTTAGTCTCACCTGGAATCAAAAGTCCTTGATTGTACAATCCTATCTTCATAAATGTAGAAAATACAAAAAGTACCTAAAAATTCAAAAAAGTACCTTTTTGGTCACCTGGAATCAATAGTCCTTTATTTTACAATTCTACCTAAAAAGTACCAAGCTCCTTTCCCGATTTTTCCCCTTTCTACCCTGTTAGGAATGTGTTTCAATTTTTACTAAATTACATAGTTTTTATGTCTGGTGAAATCCCAATTAAAAATTTTGTGAAAATTGGCCGTCTAATTAGGAATAACATACATTTTCCAGAATTTGTTCACTTTTTGGTACCTTTTTTTTCTCAAAAAAGTTTCTAAAAATTTCCCCTAAATAATTGTCCATATTCTATTAGGAAATAATAATTGTCTAATTTTGTCGCATTGAATAATATAAGAAAAGTTTCATTTAAAAAAAGTACCAAAAATAGGGAAAAATTTAGCCCTTTACCAGTGAATTTGGAAAAAGTGCCGAACTCCTATTAATATTTTTTCGCGGATTACTTAATACAGTTTAAATTTTTTTCCTAGCTTTGTGTGTTTGTAAGTTACGCAGAGCACCAAAAAAGTACCAAATTATAGTTTTTACCCATTTTTCCCCCTTAAGGTTTGAAAATTCAAAAAAAAGCCAGACACCTGTCAGTTTATTTTTTGTGAAAATTACAATACCTTTTGAATTTAATTTGTATAATTTTTAGTTTAGCAGATATAAGATTACCGGTTTTACCCGTTTTTACCCCCTTAAAGTACGAATATCCAAAAATCCCTTCTTAGTGGAGCCATACATTAAAAGAGGAACCGATTGTCCAAATTTCATGTCTCTAGCTCTTTGTGCTTGGGCTGTGCGATGATGAATCAGTCAGTCAGTCAGTCACGTTACTCTTTTATATATATAGATTGTCTTCAGTGTGGTTACCTAATTTTCGTTTAATATCCGACGCATTGACTGAAAAGTAACAAACCTGGTAGTCTAGCATAAGCTTAACAGCACAAAGAATATATTTTCTGAAGGGTTGTGAATAGGGGAGACGATTACGCATAATCTTTCTGTTCATCTTTCTTTTCTTTTTTGAATTGTTCTGTTAAATGTTAATATATTTTTTTTGTAGTATGTTGTGAACAGTGTTGCCAAATAATTTTATTACAATTAAAAAAACTTTTTTCAAAATCACATATTAGCTTTTGTGCTTTGGACGCCATCTTGGACTTCAATGTTCTTGTATGACTTACTGGATTCGACTAGTCAGCCCATTTATGTATTCCCATTTATATTGATAGAGTTGAGACAAAAATATATCTGCGTTTTTTTCACAAAATCTTGGATTAAGAATTTTTTTTATAAATAGTTAACAGTAGGTTAATATTCAGCCCTATCACCTGTTGTCTACTTTGAGGGAATTTTAAGGTATAAATTTGTCATTACCATATTTGAACCATATAACCACAATTTTTTTGAGACGCCGACTTAGATTTGGAATTTTTCAAAGATGAATTCCATAAAACAAAATAGTCAGCTGTTTTGAAGAGAAAAAAAATTGATTTTCGTTTTTAAATTGTTGATATAATGCTCAAGCAGTGAATTTTTGTGCGTATATACCAGTTAGTTCCGAAGCAATTTTTCTTAAACTACGGCTCGCAATTTAATATCACTATATGGTTTCGAAGTTATTTGGGAGCTAGGCACACTTGATATATTAAAAAAAATATTTCTTTAAATATTTTTACCTAAAACTGCTGATTGATTAGTGACTTGTATTACAAGCCAGTAAAATTGCTCTTTTATCAGCTGAGATATAAGCAAAGAAAAAAATTGCCTTGAAATATCATGTATATATATCATAACAAACTTGATTTTAGATTAAGGATTAAAATAATGTAAGTTTTTAATTATTATTTAAAAAAAAGGAAAAATCAAAGGCAGTTTTTTTTTGCTTATATCTCAGCTGATAAAAAACAGATTTGAATACAATAGATTTCCCGTTATCCTTAATAATCTTACAACAAACGCGCTTCATTTCGTATACTTTAACTTTAATGATTTGTTGGGCAAATTCTAGGAATTAAAAGAAATAAAATAAAGGAACCAAAAATTTTACTTAATTGGGATTTTCCCAAATTAAAAAATAAAACAACACAAATTTAAAAATAATTAACGTGCACAGGTAGATTAATATATTTGAAGGTTGATTTACTAGCATTACATTTAACCCCCGTATAACACGTTGGTGTTTTACGAAGCAAAGAAACAGTATAAAAAGTGGTCTTAGTTGAAAGAAATTTATTTTCTTTTATTTATGTATTAATTTACTTATTTATTTTAAATTTGTTTTGTAAAAATTATTTTATAAAAATTTTTATTCTTTAGATGCTTCATCTTTCTTTTGTAGAAAAACACTATCATTTTGCATTATCTCTTTTGAATTGCAAGATCTTTATATATTTCTTTATAAGCATTTCTAAAGTTCTCTTTTAAGTTTTGTGCAGATTTTGTTTTAGAGATCTTTACTTATACATACAACGTGGCTTTTAAATTGTTATATATGTATACATTACACATAAAACCATGTTATGCGGGAGTGCTTGCATAAGTTCCCTGATATATGAGAATGATTCGCAATTCTTGCTATAGCACCATGTTATACGGGGGTCATCTGTAAATTTTTTTTATTGAAAATAAAACACAGGTAAATGGTGATCATTGTCATGAATTTAGATTAATTTAAACAACAAATTCTTTGACATTTTTTGCTTGAATGTGACTTTACGTATATGAAAGCCCAATCGGTATATGGACATGTCAGTGAAAACGTGGGAAATATTGCCTTCCAATACGTGAAGCATCTGGAGATAATTAGCTTAGAGCAGGGACTTTTATTTACTTATTGCTTCCTTGTACAACAAGTCTAATACTACATTTACACCTACACAAAATCTAGTACTTTCTGCCAGATTTCCCATACAAAACGAAATCTACTTCCCCACTAGATTTTGGTAGAATCTACTTAAAATCTAGTACTTTTTCGTGATGCAACTGTGGTTTTTTTTAATTTGTAATAGAATATACTACGCTGCATAAAGAAAAATTCAATCATAATATATAAGGTGGTTGAAATTGCACAAGTTCTTTATTGTTTACATTTTTTTTATATGGAGTTTGAATTTTGGAGAAGTAGAGCCTAGAGAGTCTCTCAGACCACCTTGTATATAAATATATTGTTTTAAAAACGAAATCTTGCAAAATGTCAAAAGAAAGTGGTATAAACGGTATTAATTTTAATAAAGATTTTAAATCAAATCTACTAGATTTCACTCAGGTGTAAATTTAGTATAAGTCTTAAAATTATAATGCAGACATTTCAAAGTGTACAGACTTTAAAAAAAATCCCATAGTATTGAGTCCTATGATCTTAACGGCCAATTTAGTGTCTATTTCGAAAAATTGTTTATCACTTGTAATAAACCAATTTTTGTTGCACCATTTCATTGATACAAGAGTTCTAATTAAATTTATCGTTCCAGCCGGCATCGTTTTGAGGAAATACGAACTTATAAAAAAAGACACCCTTCATACTATTGTTGTTGTTACAATATAGTGTAAAACAGTTGACAATTTATCAGCCTTAATTTATATTTCTTAGAAAAGGTTTAACTATTCCACTACCTGCAAAGGAATATAAAAACGTGCTGCAACTAAACTCATCATTCAGTTGTAGTTTAAATTTCAAGGGATCTAAGTCGCAAAAAGTTTTGCGGAACAAATTAAAAATGGTCTTTATTGACTCTGATAAATTTTCAGCTAACGATTTAACACTCTTCATTGAAAGTATAGAACAAATCTCTCGCATGGAAAGTTTAAAGCGACAACGTAAAAAAATATTATGTGACGAATGCTTACCTACATACTCCTTGAGCTTTTCTGATCAACAATACAATGGTGAAAGCAGCACAACACTGATGGCAACTAAACAGTACGAAGAAAAGATAATCATGCAAAGTTTTGAAGGAAAGCCCAGGGGCTACAATCTAGCATATACGGTGGAAAATCAATACTATGTGGAAAATCCAAGTGATGCCATATCGTTTCACAGCACTATCTACAGCACACCCTTCGATTGCATAGGCTCAGGTTACATGGATGAAAGCAACTATTACTCTATAACTGAATTGCGGCCCGAACAGGATGAAATTCTACAGTATGTAGATCTTAGCGAAGTAGTTGGTAAAAGTACATCGAAGAAAAAATTTTCTTTGCTTCGTTTGGTACGCAAGAAATATAAGAAATGTTTTTCTCGAAAAATAAAAGAAAACTGGCCTAAGAGCAAATCATGGATCAAGCTCAATATGTTTTAAGGAGTGACCATGAATAAGTAATTGACTGAGAACTCATCTAGCCCCTACTCGAATTGATTTAATTTTAAAAAGTTATGTGTATAGTATTTGGTAAAAATTTACTCAAATATATATTTGTAGCCCCTATTTTTGTAAATGTTTATTTAATATTATGTAGATTTCATTTTACCAACCATTTGAATAAATTTGTATAAAATTAAATTAAGAAAATATTTAATTAAATAAACAATTATTTATTGGGGCAAAAATTACGTTTACGTCTATTTTGTCAAATATTAGGCTAATATAAACACGCCTTTCAGTAAAGATTCATTTACTAAAATTTAATAAATATTCAAAGTTTTTGTTGAATTTTTTTCAGTCGAACTTCTGTAACACGAATCCTCACTATCATAAAAAAATTTTTGAATTACGGAAACTTCGATTTATAGAATTCGGTTGTTCAAAAAAGCAATTGCAAATAAAGCGCTACCTGAAAATTGCATACCTAAGTATGGTTATTAAATGAAAAAATAACAATGAAGTAAAATATTCTAAAATCAGTTATTGAAAACTTACTTTTTATACCCTTCAAACAAAAGTGAAAAAGGGTATGTATATATAGGTTTGTTTTTTCGTGTGAAATTTCGACAATTTTCATTGCCGACCTCATAAAGTAAATATTTTCTGAAAGCTTATGAATAAGGGAGTCGATTAAGCCATGTCCGTCTTTTTTTTGCTCGTGTGTTGGTTGAAATCAACTTTTAGAAGCAACCATATGGTGCTCATATCTCTGTATGGTACCGATCTTTTAGAAATACTTGGAAATAAATCGCTATTAAAATTCAGCACAATCGCCCCATAACTTTCTGAGATATAAGCAAATAAGCACGACTGCCTGTTTTACGAATTAATGCCGAGAGACCTGAAAAGACGCATGTCATTTTCGTGAAATCATTTTTTGTTCCAAATTGTTACTTGCGATAAAAAATGGAAAGCCAAAAGCATAAGAGATTAAATGAGAATCCCGTCCAACTAGCTAAATCAAAACCAGAGTCAAATTTCCGCAAAGCTAAGGTAATGCTCTGTTTTTAACGGTACTAAAAAGGTTCTGTCTATTATAAGCTCATAAAACCAGGCCGAACTATCGTAGTGAATATGTACCGAAAGCAAAGTAATTTGTGTGAAATGAGCTCTGGCCAATAAACGTTCAGAATATGCGACCAAAAATAAAGCCTTAATATTGTGTCAGGACAAGGCTCGGCTAAATGTTGAAAAATCTATTAAAACTTCTTAGAAATAAGTGATTGTGAAGTTTTGCCTCGCATACCCTATAGTTCAGAACTTTCCCCGTCCCACTGCTATTTTTTTCGATCGATGCAGAATGTTCTCTTTGGAATACGCTTCACTTCGAAACAGTGTATCCGAAATTGGTTTAATTCATATTTGGCCTCTAAAGATTAGCAGTTACTTCAGCGCAGAAACCATTTGTTGCCAGAAAGATCAAAGGTAGATGCTTCGAATGACAAATCCTTTGAATTAATTTACATTATACAAATGTTTTAAAATAACATAAAGATACATCTAATACGGTCCATATATGAACATTTCTGTTTAATTTTCTTTAAGTAAAAAATCAGTGAACACCCTTATTATTCTAAATTATTGCATTGCGTTTTATTACTCTGACTTGGTCATAACACATTTTATGATTGTTTCGTGGCATCAGGGTCAACATTTCGCTATAATTCATTCAATGTGGCGCTTAGAACAAGCCGCATTTATTTACTTTTGCTGCATTATATTTAAATTATGAAAATTTAAATTGTAGAGAGAGTTTCCTACTCAATAGTAAATATGGAAAAGATGACATTAATAAATGTTAAAGTACAATTTATATAAAGATATCGAAAAAGTCAATAAAGTTGTTTCAAAGAAATAAATAATACTGAGAAAGTTTGTAGCAGTCGTAAAAATATTTAGAAGATTTAATAAACCTAAATAAATTAAGAAATTGCAATTGAACTTAATTTAAAATATTTTAAAATTTGTTATTAAGTAAACGCCCTTAATACGGTCTTCATTCATACTGCATACTGCATGCTTCTATCCATCCATCTATTTGAATTAAAACAATCTAGTTCATTAACAGCTCTAAAATCATTACAGCAGGATGTATACATACAAAACTATTTTATTTGAAATCTGTGCAGTAGAAAACTTTGACAAGCCCAAGCATGTTTGTTCACACACACACACACACACGCAGAAGAATACTCGAACACAAACATTTAGTTACGCTTAAACGTTGCGTCATTCTTCAGATTGTATGGCAAGTCAAGCCAATGGCAATAATTCATTGCCAAAAAAATAAATCTTTATCCTGTTCTGCACGAAAACACATTTATTCTACAGCCAAAGATATAATTTTATAAAAACAAAACTAAAACTCTATTACATTTACACTATCTTAAATACAGTCTTATGTTTAGCCAACGTAAACAGATATTGTATGCATGACGATGTATTAGGGTTGAGTGAGAAGTACTTGGCGTTTGTTTATTTACTTTTATTTATTTTCTCTTGATTAAAGGCAGACTTTAGACAAAATTACACAAAAACCTTACTATTTATTCAGTACAATTCTTAAACCATACGAGAGTGTAAAAGGGTATTTATAAGTTTGTCATTCCGTTTATGATTTCTACAGTTTTCATTTGCAACCGCATAAAATAATTATATTCCGAATCCGTATAGGTAAAAATTCGATTTAGCTCTATTTGCTTGTTCTTCCGAATAAGCGTTGCTTTTAAAACCTCCACATATCCCAAGGACTTGCATATAGTATTAGTTTTTTAAAAATTCTTTTGAGAATTTTGTTATTGCAAATCAGCGATTTCGACCAATTAGCCTCTGAGATATGAGCAAAAAAACATGAATGACTCTTTTTTCTTAACGAAGTAACTTTTCGCAGCTTCCATTTGTTAAACACATACGAGCATTAATGTTAGATATTGGTACAGTTGGTCTATAGCCGGCAAAGATATTAGTACAAATACCAACTTTTTATTAAAATTTCAATAACAAAACTTGATTAAAATAACAACAACAAAAGCAAGCGCTGGCTGATACATACTTATGTATATGTATGTACATAATCTCTGTGTGTGTATAATGCAGGTTTCGTCAGCCGTATTGCTGATATTAGGAAGTTTTTCGTTTATTCGTATGTTGCATGAACACAACAAATATGTATGTACTAGCCAAGCCCGGCGCGCCCTTAATGAATAAAAATGCATTCTGAATTTTAATTGAATATCAAGTGCAAGAAGCTAAAAATTATAACTTTTTTTTAAGGGCGTGGCATTGTCCACTTTTCTAATCATGAAACTGTATAATCATGACAATATGTGTGAAAAGTTTAAGAAAAATCGGTACAGTGCAAGTACCTTAAAATTATAACTTTTTTTATGGGTGTGGCCCTGCCCACTTTTAAAATTACGAAATTATATAAGCATGACAGCTCAATATGTGTGCAGAGTTTCAGAAAAATCGGTAAAGTGCTAGTAGCTAGAAATGATAACTTTTTTTTATGGGCGTAAGCCCGCCCACTCCCTCACATTCTCTGGAATGTGTACAACAACTTGCCAAAGTTTGCTTCCGATCAGCTTTACGGTTTCGTGGTCTATAGCTAGCACACACACACACAGACAGACAGAGTTTCTCTTTTAAATATATACCTATAGATATAGATTTACATCATAGAGAATTGTGATGTATAGTGACATGAAAAAATAAGCGTCACCGACTGTTCCTGAACTTCTCAGCTAAACCTCTATTTCCAGTAAACAAAAATAAAACTTATATTAATATCTCTTTAAGATTAAAGATGATTTAGGAAAATTGTTAGCATTTTTTGGCAATTCTTTAAGATGTCGCCCTTATATACATATTTAAATGATCAGGTTGTATCGATATAAGCGAAAGAAATAATAGTTTTATTATTTAAACTCTACATAACTAAAGCCATCAATTAACTTGGTGCCCATTGTGCAAGAAAAACAAATTTAGTTTTGTGTACTGATGTGTGTTTTTTCTTAACTTTTTATTATACCAATAAAAAATTTTGCTTCGGACGAAGTATGTTTTTAAGGACGAAAAAAGCATCACTTTTTAAGCATAAAATTATTTTTATTGCTGTAAGCATACAGAGTTTCTAAATTTGTCTTTTTTTAGTATATTCTTTCATTATCACAAATGGAAAAATTTAATTTCTTTAAAAATGAGAAAATTTAATATAACCTGAACCTAAAAGCCTGTATTAGAATCTAATAAAAAATAATTAAATAAAATTTTAAAAATTTAGTTGGAATATAAAATATTAAAATTTTGAAAATATTGTCCAAAATAGTTGAAAATTCGTCTGAGGGTAGTTTTGAATTCCGTTATTGCAATGGTGAGATTTTCTCAATATTAGCTTATGTGCGACTTAAGCAGTTATTCCTTTTTGCCACAGATATAACGATGTATTCTGTTCATTTGCCAATCCCTACTTTATACTGGACTTTCGCTTATAGTTAAGATTTCCGTCTAAACCAATACTTTATTGGACTTTTATTCCTGATAATTTTCTTAATTATAGACTAGTTTATGCTTTGAGAAACAGCTTTGTTTAAATTAATTTCTTCAGCCATTTCACTCTTTTCCCTACCCTCGCAACCCTTTAGTTTGCTAAGTATTTTGATATATTATATTTTTGCTGTTGAAGTATTTGTCTTGGAAATAGTTTTTGCTGTTATTGTAGTTTGCCAAAGAGCCGAAAAAAGAAATAAAGTAACGATAACAACAACAGAACACAAGGTTAAATAAAAGTAATCCTTGAATGAGTTGTAAGCCACTTGTAAGCCGAAATATCAATATTTATTTATGGCTAAACAAAATGCTTACCATCACAACCATTGAAAATATATAGACTTACAATAACGATATCAATACCAAGTTTTGTACATAATGTTATGTTTGTAATAGGAATATACAGGACAATATGTATGTATGTGTAAATGTTTTGCATGACTGATATGTGCTTGTGATAGATAAAATCACACCACTTCCAATGAAAACACTAACACTTTTTTTATAAGATTTTGTTATGGTGTCTCTATTTTGGCAAAGACAAAAGAAATCTATTTAAAATCATTAAATTAAGTTGAAACAATTGGAAGGAGTAAAATAATAAGGTGCAATGAATTTAAGGAAATCATTCTTAATATGAAAACAAATACATATGTATGTGCAGTATGTATAGCAAATAGTAACTAGGCAACTAAGAAACAAAAATTGTAGTCATGGTAGATAAACAAAACTGTCTTGGAATTGTAATAAAATTTATTGTTTAAATTAAACTTCTTGTGAAAAGTGAACACACTGCAATCATTGTGCAAAGCTGAACCGAAAATTTAATTTAATTTTTAAAGTTAAAAAACACAGAGTGGAAAAATGGGTAAAAAGGGCAAAGGAAATAAATTGGCCAAAATGTCGGAGGAGGAAAGAGCTCGTTATCTGCAACTGAGAGCCGATATCGAGGAAGAGGCCAGAAGACGTAAAATGCAACTAATATCAATGTATATGAAGGTAAATATTTAATAATTTAGTGCCTCCGCTAAATTATTACATTTTCCTTAAAACTTCGCTTTCAGAACAAACTTAAACGTGAAGAGGCCTTTTGTCGTCTCAACATGGCCAAAATCAATCAAGAGTGGCGCTCTATTTTACGCCAGGTCAAGTGCCAGGAATTGCGCAAAGAAATCATTGAAATGGAAAAGTATTGCAAAGATATGATGGATCATAAGGATAATGTAATTAGAAGATTGCTCAACGACTTGGAAGTTGCTCATGGCCAGCATGATAATATGTCTCAAGCCCACATGGAAATGGTGCAGCATTTTATAAGTATGTTTTACCTCTAATTGAGAAACTATTTATTTCAAATTTTTTTTTCTTTATTTAGATATACAACAGCAGCGTTTGGAATTCTTTAGTGATAATTATGAAAATGAGAAGAAATTAATGTTACAAGAGTATGAAGAAGACCATAAGAAACTCAAGGACTTAAGTACCGTAGCCAGAGAACATTTAGAATGTGTTTACTATCAGCTGGAGGAGCAAAATGAAAGTGAGAGAAATAATGCGCATGAAAAGTATTTGGCGCAATTGGATGATATAAAAGCAGAGGTATTAAAGTATAAACCAAGGCGAATTGAATTATCAGGTGGTGGCAATTCTACAACATTAAAAAACAACGCGGTTTTTTTGGTGGCAATTTTTCAAAAACAACATGTTTGTGTTTAAAGAAAAAATTGCGCGGAAAAAGCAAACTAAAATATAAATAGCTTGTGACAATATTTTCGCAAAGAACAAAGTAGATCAGCTGTATTTTCAACACCACCTGACAATTGAATTAGTTTTGTTATATATGTATATGTGACAACGCATAGAGAAAGGAACCTAAGGGTAAAAACAGGGTTTGTTCAGGAGAGCCATTTTAAAGATTAAATGATTTTTCTATTTTTTTAAATTGTTCATAATACTACATTTACACCTAAGCGAAATCTAGTAGATTTGATTTAAAATCTTTATTAAAATCTAAACCGTTTATACCACTGTTTTTTGACATTTTGCAAGATTTCGTTTTCAAAACAATATACTTATTTACAAGGTGGTCTGAAAGGCTCTCTATACTCTACTTCTCCAAAATTCAAACTCCATATAAAAAAAATTTAAACAATAAAGTACTTGTGCAACTGCAACCACCTTATATATTATGATTAAATTTTTCTGTGTGCAGCGTAGTATATTTTAGTACAATTTAATAAAAACCACAGTTGCATCACGAAGTAGTACTAGATTTTAAGTAGATTTTGCCAAAATCTAGTGGCGAAGTAGATTCCATTTTGTATGGGAAATCTGGTAGATTTCGCTCAAAATCCCTTAAGTACTAGATTTTGTGTAGGTGTAAATGTAGTATAATGAAAAAAATAAATTTTTTGTAGTATCGTAAAATCAAGTTATTTTGTTAGTTTAGTAGGGGAAAAATTTAAAATAAATTAATTTTACAGTTAGATTCCTTTCTATTTGCGCTTAGAATCGTCGACTTCACTTTTATAAAACGCGGATATCTCTGGGAGGGAACACTTTTGGGGCATGGGATCGGTCTCATTCGATGCTCAGATGTTTTCCACATCAAAAAAAAAAAAAAAAAATGTGAAAATTGTTTTTTTTACCCTTAGGTAACTTTCTCTATGCGCTGTCACATACAGGTATTTAATATTATATTGAAATATGTGTCATGAAATTTTCAGATGCAATTGCGCATCGAAGATATTACCGAGAAAGGCGAGAAGAAACTAGAAAAACTTTGGCATGAATATCAGCATGCCTTAGCCGAATATGTGGCTCACACCGAAGGTTTCTATGCCGATTATATGGATCTTAAGGAACGCGACGAAGAGTACACCACCCAAACACGTGACTATTGTTATGAAATCGAAAAGGCCAGTAATCAATTGGCCAGTTTAAAACTAACACTGGCTGATGTTGAAGATAAAAGTGAAGTACGTCTTAAGCATTTGAAACTGATTAAAGAGCATTTGAGTTGTAAGCTAAATAAGCTTAAGGAGAGAGTGAACAAAGAAATGAAGGATAATGAGGAACGATTTAAGTTAATGAGCGTGAAGAGCTATAAAGCCGTGAAGGTGAGAGAAAAAAGATTTAACCTGAAGACTGATATTGAAAGAATTCTGTTTTGCATTTTCAGTATTTCAAAGCCTTACATGATAAGGGCAATATAATTTTACAGTTGACTGGAGTTTGTCGTAAACTTGAAACCGAAAAAGAAAAGATATTGCCTATGGGTTTGCCACCTCTAACGAAAGTTATGTTTGAGAGTGAAGAGGAGCGAGGGGATTCCCAACAAATGCCGCAAGATAATCAAAAAGTAATTATTGTTTTATGAATTGCCATGATTTACTTAATAGCTCATCGGAGAGCGTAGAAAATATTAATTTGGTAATTTCAAAAATCGTCGCAAAAAACAACAACAACAATGAAACTAACTAAAGAAAATAGCGTTAGAACAATAGTTTGATAGTGATTATACATACTGAGTTAATTCATGAGGTGTGTTACCTGTTGTATTTTCATAATTTATCCAACTCATGCCTTCTCATTATTTTTTGTTTTGACGCTCGAATTTATTTCTGCTTTCTTAAATTTTTTACTTTTTGCCTTTAACTTAATATATGTAATTGTATATTTATTCAGAAACTTATTACTTACACAGCTCATTTTTATTATATGTCAAACTGAAGCAAAAAACAATAGCTATAAGCTTAAAAGTTTTATAAATCTATTTCAATTTTTAAACAACTTTTACAACACCTTAGGAATCTGACGTGTCATATTAAATGTGACATCCACTTAAGTGTGATAACATGACGTAATAAATATTATGATTATTCCAGGGTGGCAACACTTGTTCTGTGAAACTGTGAGAAAAATATTGTACAGTGAAAGAAATGGTGACACCATTTGATAGGACATGCGAAATTTTTTAAAAGTTCATTAAACGAGAACTAACACCCCGATGTATAAATAAGTGAATGTATGGACCTTATTCAGTAAAAATCTATTTTTAATTAAACAAGATCTATAAAAAAATGTTGTCACTTTGTTAAAAAGTTGCGAACAAAATTGTCATGTTGCAAATCTTATAATTTAATCGCTTAAAGCACCAAGAAAACGCTACATTTAGCTAGACATTGTCATATTAACAGCCCAAATATATATTTAAATGAGTTTTATGTTTCGACGGAAAAAATAACACTCCTCAATAGAGTTTAATTTTATAACGACTAATTAAAACTCTTTTGTCAGCAATTTCAATAGAACTTTTATTATTTTTATTGATAAGCTAGATGACCTTGCAAAAGTTGTTTTGCCATATAAATTATTTTTAGGAAGTATTTTTTACATTAAAAATAAACACGAAGACCATGTGTATTCTACGGTACGCAGATCTATCTTTGTTCAAAATTCCATCGAAGTCGTTACGTTATTTAGGTGAGGCATAAATTGTGCTTTGGGATGAGTCGCCTTAAATATTAAGGAGTATGAAAAACAGATGTTGACCGATTTTTAAACGTTTATTTCTGCATTGGTGGAATATAAATTGTGTAAGAGTTGAAAAGAAAATACTAAAACCTACTTATATCGATGCAAGTATATAATTCAAAAAGTGGGCGTTTAAGTAGGCGTGGTGAAAAAAATATGCTATTAATCATATCAGAGTCTTAGTTATATTATGTGAAAATTTTAAGAAGATCGGTACAGCAGTCTTGCCTACATAAGGGGGCGTTAAAAAAGGCGTGGCGTTGAGGAGTATGAAAAATAGATGTTAACCGGGTCTCAGACCTATCCGATTTGCACACAAAGTTTTGTGAAAATCGGTCGAGACATTTCGGAAGAGTTTAATCACAAACACTACGACATGAGAATTTTGTATATTAGATTACTGTTAACAATGGAGTTGACATCGTTTTTATAGGATTACTATAGTTTCTGAAAGAGTACGAATATATTGGTATATGACAGTAAAGGACTTCGTTAGCTCTAACAAGAGAATTTTCGAGTTTAAATTTTATGGATGACTATTTTTTACGGTCTCTGAAAACTTATTATATGCAAAACTATATATAGTTTTGCAACTTCCAACTTGCAGTCGTTGGACGTAAATTTGTTTACTTACATCACCTTTATTTATTTTATGAAATTTTACCATCTGTTGGCTCTTTAAGGTACTTCAATGCATTAATTGTTCAATTCACACACTCCTATTGTATTCTGTATCGTCTATTGAAACATGGTTTTGGTTAATTTGCTTGTGAGTACAATATCTGTTGTATTGGCTGTATGTTGTACTGTTAAATGTTAAATAATATTATCAGGCAAATAAAAAATCAGGAATGGGAAAGTTGTTTAAATCTTACTTCTGTAGATTTACAGAAATAATTTTAAAACAATTTTAGAATAACAATTCAGCAAAGATAAAAAATTAACAAGATATTTGGATGAAAAAATATTATATGAATATGATGTTGAGAGCATGAAAATAATTTGTATTTTCCATCCCTGTATGAATCCAATACACAACTTAAAAAAGCATATACAAATAAATTTTATTGTCATAAAAAATGTTTCAATGGAAATTACTAACAACAAGCATACAATACTGTAAATTCATTCTAAAATAGTACAACTAGGATTGTGAATTGAATAATTGTTTTTTGTTTATATTCACCCCGGTAAGTGCTTCAATAACAACCTATATTTTCAGGGAAGAATTAATATCTGAAACTGATAACACCCGTTAGTTATGTAATTTTATAAAAATTCGATATTAAAGAAGTTACACATCAACTGAACTTTAAAATTTTATATATATCGACCCCTGTGCGCCACATTATCGTTTGTTACAAAATCAAAATTTTACAGGGGAGCGTCTTATTACGTTTAAATATATAAAAACATAAATAACACTGCTACAAAATGTACACAGTGTTATATCCTATATATAACTAAAACCATTATCGTAGTTATATGTAGAACCAATTTGCATACAAAAGTCGATTTCTAAAAACACGTAACATGCGATAATTTCGCGCACAGTGGTCGATATGTAGCTTACTGCAATATTACCATACACACCTTATTCTTGCACTTATCAAATGTAAACTTTTAAAATATCATTGCAGAATTAAATCTGAGAAATCTTTTATATATTTTTTTCAGGATACCTTTTGTAACTGGTTATTGATGGAAAATTTCTGGAAACGTGTTAATAGTGTCAAAATCGATGTGGCTTGTTTGACTCAACGCAAAAAATCACTAGAAATGGAAAACGAACGATTAAAGGCTGAACTTCAAGAACGTTTAATTGATCTCAATATAAGTAATGGAACCAACGCTCACATTAATGACTACTTGGCCAAAAGACCCAGTAGTATGCGTATGGATCGTGTGGAACGAGTTGACATAGATGCACATAAACAGTGCCATAGTGCTGATGTTAATTTGGGTCGACGCTATTTAAGGCCATTTTCGTGTATAACAGAAGCCAATTTTACAAATGTTGTGCGCTCAAAAGCAATGACAAAAGGCAAACAAAAGTTGGCCAAAATTGTGGCCATTCAACATTAAACATTTAAAAACAACACTAAGTAAACAAAATATATTTTATTGGACAAATAAAATATAAATTGTACGAGTGTAATCTAGAGGATATTATTTTTCCCATCACATACAGTCATTACCTTTGACATTTTCTAATGCAGAAACAAAGAAATATAAGAACAAATAAAACGAAAAAAATACACTTAATTTTTTTTATTAAAAATTCGATTTTAAGATGGCAGATTATTTCCGGTGGCATTTTCATAAGGACTCCTTCAAAAATGTGTCAAACAATACAAAAAAAGTTTATTAAAGGTTATAAATTCTTTTATCAAATTTTATTTATGATGCTCCCACCTCAACATTTATCACGTTCCCAAACAATCTAAAGCACATAATCCAAAAATAATCTTTCAAGCTTAGGAATGTTAAAATTTTATATGGCTTGATTGTTTATTTTACAACATTTTCTTTTATAAGTTTTTTGCTTTCTTCGACATTTGTTTTATTTTTGCTATTATGATGTAATGATTTACCATCGCAGCTCATAACACCACACTACAGCCGTGCCTGTTATTCACTTACACATTTCCTTCCGTGGCGAATTGAGTATATCTGTCGTGGCGTTTTTATTTGTTGCAATAAATCAATCACCGGAGATATCAACATATTTTTCTTCTTCGTTTTTTTTTTGTTTTTTGTTTTTTTTGTTTTTTGTTATTTTTAATACCAGATGACAAATTTAAGAAACGCCAAAATAATGTTCTACTTTCTTTAGACGAGTCGAAGAGAATAAAGGAGAATAATGCGTATAATTTTTTATATTCTTTTAGTTTAATGTTGCGGCATTAAGTGAAAGCAATAAACACAATTGAGACTGAAGAAAAAAGCCCAGAATTGGTTGGTAGAAATGGAATAAATATTTTCTCTTTAAGCTGCTCATGTTTATTTTCATCTTTAAAATACTGAAATAAAAAATTTTAAAGTATCAACTACTGAATAAACCCAGAAATCTATTGCGCGTATATTAATTTATCTAGAAAGTTAAAAAATTTCTATGGGGCGTTGATCGGACATATATATTTATGTAAGCGGAATATATAAGAATATTTAGGGCATACTCTTAAAACGAAATTCAAATCAAAGATTTATACATATTACGTACACAATTTTACTACTATGAATATTATAGTCTGAATACTAGATACTAGCATAAAAAATCCTACTATTTAATGCCAGATATAAAACTATGTGCGTATTTTACAAGTATAACTGCCTGTTCAACGATGTCGAAAAAAAACCCAAGCCAAATTTCATTCGTACAAATACGTTGAAAACAAAAACAAATTTTTAGTTTTTGTTGTTGTTTTCAATATATGTATTTGTACGAATGAAATTTCGCTTGGGTTTTCTTTCGACATCGTTAAACAGGCAGTAAATATCTGCAACCGTCAAAAGGTAAAAGGCATATTTTCTCATTTATATTAGGTGTAAAGACGACTGTTTTTTTAATTATATATAAAGCATAACTGAAATGTATTAAGAATATGAGCTTGAATAATGTTATGCTTCACGATTTCTAATTTCATTAAATGGTTGTTTTAAACCTGATAACTATGAGAAGATGGTGATGGAGATAAGAATATGTGATTTATGTAAAAAGATATACATTATGTTAAATTTAAGAAAATAAAATCAAAATTTTCTTAACAATAAATCATAATGACAATTAACAAAAAAATGTTGTGTCTAATTGGAAAACTTGCGATACACAATTAACATGAGGTGCATCTATATTTATGTACAATTTTATAAACATTTTAATGAATACAAACAAAAAATCATAAACAAATAAACAATTTTTTTTTTTTTAATTTATCAGTATTCAAATATAAAGAGTTCTCTGTATTTTAAGCAAATTAATAAAAATTTACATAAAAGAATAAAATTTTTGTCAAAAATGGTATGTTTCCTCGTTTCCATTAGCCACTAATTTTTTTTTTTATTTTTTAAGTAGTTCAGACTTCATTTCCATCACATATTGCATCCATGACATTTGTGACATTATTATTCACTACATTGCACACAAAGAAAAAATATGGTTGTGGTAACCATAATCGAAGAGCAACATACTATGATTGAATTATATGATTATGGGTAAAACATATAATGGTTACCACTTATCATTATTACGTTTAAATAAAATATCATTCAATAATCATATATATGACTACAATTGAAATCGATAATCTTTGCTTTTTTACGGCAAATTGCTGTCTT
Source organism: Phyto melanocephala (assembly GCA_941918925.1). NCBI lineage: Eukaryota > Metazoa > Arthropoda > Insecta > Diptera > Rhinophoridae > Phyto > Phyto melanocephala. The sequence goes on from OW799237.1 coordinate 67,643,482, forward strand.
TTACTGTAACACATATTGCTTGTACTCACCAATTTAATTGCAATTTTTTACCAATAGTTTTTTACATTTTCTAGTTTATATTTAAATTTTCTTTAATTTTTCAAAATTTTTGTTCATTTTTTTGACATCTCAAACTATTAAAATAATAAAAATTATTCAGTAAGAAGAAGAACAGTTGAAATCAATTTTTTATTAAAAAAAATCATAGCTTGATTAATTTGTAATCATACTGTTGTCTCACCTATTATTTAATGATTATTTGTAATTTATAATGCTTTTGAATATAATGTTATTTTTGTCAAACTAATTTTTTTTAAATCATACTATTTTTAAATGATAACCATTTTGAAATTTTTACGAAAAGTAAACATTAAATGATACAATTCAAACAAATGCTTGACTATCGTGACAAAATATATGATGAAATGAAACAAAAATAAAAACTATAGAAACTATAATATGACCGTCGTGATCATGTCGTAACCATGGTTTTTATTTGCGTGTGCACAGAGGGTAATTTGAACCGAAATCTTGGGCAGAAATAGTTTTTTGGGCCTAACAAGAATAATATTTTTGTTAATGACGCTCGACTAAGAACATATTAGAGCAAATAACTGCATATTTGTTTATTTTTAACAAATATCAGCTGATTTGTGGTCTGTCAAAGTCGACGTTTGCAAGCAACGTGCTCAATGCAGCATAAAAAGTGTAAGAAGGAAATCGTATTTATTGAATTAAATATTTTGGTGGACATTATTGCTTTTGTTCTAACTAGAACTAATCCACTTCAACCCCTTCAATATTGGATCTATAAAACACAGAAAATTATAAAAAAAAAATTAAATTCAAGATGGCGTCCGAAATAAAATGACGGATTTATGGGTCAAATATGGTAATAACGGCTTTACCCAGTTTTAATCTCCACAATATCGGTATCAAATAAAAGGACTTGACTTGTTGAATATAGTAAACTATGAAAAGGTGAAAATCCGAGATTAGGTAGAACAGGCAACTGTTGTTCATCTCAGTTGGGTCCATCATATTAATCCCTTTTTTGATACCTGCATAGAATAGGAAGAATATAATAGAAAAGAAGAGAAAGAGAAGCAATTCCCAGACTAGCATATCAGCACACTTCTGAGTGGTTCACCGGGGCACCAAAATTCGAGATGTAATCTTATACAAAATGACGGATAATTTTTTTCTCCACCTCATCAATTTGGATAGGGCTAGAGTAGTAGAATACAGTTAACTATGTCAAAATCAAAGATGGCGTCGGAAGTAACGAAACAAAATGTCGTATAGCATTGAATCTGCAATTTAGGCTAAGCTACGATGTGGCCACTGCTTTTAAGTACATGATGGTGAAGGGTATTATCAGATTCAGCACGACGGAATATAGCATTCTTTCTTATTTTTATGACTGTATTGTTCGTTGTAAAGCAGTGTAATTTGAGCTTGATCTAAATTAAAGCAAATTTAATAACGTGATAATATTTCTGATTTTCTTTTTATCTACATATGTATTTACATAGTTTGACATTCAACTACACTTTTTTTGTAAATTTGCTTTGGTCCAACTACACTACATTAGCACTGTATCCAGTTCTTTCTCAATCACAAATATCTTTTCTACGTAAATTTGTTTAATATAATTTTTTTGCAAATTATATTATTGTATAGCCATTGGTCATTTAAATAATTCATAAAGTTTTTTATCATCCTCCTCTTTTTTTTTTTTTTGATAAAATTCTATGTTATTTCTTAACATCAACTTACAGGCAAATTTACATTTGTTTTCATAGAAAAAAAAGGAAAACTGCCACAATTACAATAATAAATCCTTGCTTGGATGTGAATATTTTCAAATTTTATTGCAAACCTAAGGAAAATTTATTTTATAAAGTGGGTGGTTACTTCTTTTTTTTAGTTGCCTTTCATCCAAATACAGAAATATTTCTTGTCGTTTTTAGTACTTAGTTGGCGGGTGTGTAGTAAGACACTTTTGGAAGTCATAACTTTTCATTTAAACTCATAAAAAGGGTTATTTGTTGGCATGTGTTTGGCATGAACAAAAAAACGACAAATAAATACAGACGACATTCGCTTAAACATTTGCTATAGATTTAGATAGAAATGTTGTAAAAATAAATGTAAACTCTGTGTATTTAAGTTACACATTTAAATATTTATAAAAAAAGAAAAGAAAAAGAAATTGTAAAAGTATTAAGAGGGTGCAAATGACTTTGTAGAAACTCTACTTTGAGAAAAACTTAAAAATATAGGTTTGTATTTTGAAAACTTATTAACACATGCAGACATAAATTAACACCTAATATCTCATTGGTTTTTACATTCATTAAGTTTTTAGCATTTTAATCTTATTTACTTTCCCGTGAACGTTCACCAATGTTTAGTGCAATCAGAGAGTTCAGGCGAAATTCCCGATAAATTTAAAACTGTAACAAAAAAGCTGTACCACATTATTGTTAATAATACCACTGATTACAATATAGTGTCCTTTACAATAATTTACAGGAAGGAGTGTGCAATAAATCTTAACCAACAAAATATGTGTATGACTTGTTTGTAAGCAGAAAAAGAGATAAAAATGAAAAAAAAAACATCTGCATGGTCTGACCAACCAGACACAATCCGACTCAACCAAAATCCTCTTGCAAACATGAACATCCAATCCCCCATCAACCATGTCTGGTCAACTTATGAACGTTACGATAACTTCCGAAGCTTAAGAAAACATTTTTTTTTTACGAATTGAAGTGTGTAAATAGTAAGACAAAAATTAAATTAAAATTGTATTTATGAAAAATAAAATCAATAATATTTTATTTTAAATTTAGTTAGATTTAGTTTATGCTTTTACTACTTCAACTAAGTTCGTTTGTAAATGACATTCAATTTAATAAATTTTAAAATTTTTTGTTTGTTTTTAAGACAGGTGATTTGTTGAAGAAGAAGTTGAAAATAAGTTATTTAAAATAAATATGTATTGTAAAGATTCTTCTTTAAATGATATTTTCGTGTGTACTGTACCTTAATATGCTTTAAAGATTACATAATAAGATACGAAACTAAAGGGTGTTTTAGTAACAATGCACATTTCAGATTTAGTGTAATTTTTTTGTGCAAGTGGCAACTCTTAGCAGCTGTTACATATGTATGTATGTCTATTCCGATTATTAAAAATGAAGCGTTTTACGAAAGACCAACGCGTTATAATTGTAAAACTTATTACAAAAATGAAAATTATACTGAGACCGCTCGTAAACTTCGGGGAATTTTCAGTCGAGAAAGCGCCTAATACTATGTTTACACACGCGCCTTAATTGTCAATTTATAATATTATCGCAATTAAAGGCCTTATTGAGCTCAATTTACCATAATAAAAATTATTTTTAAATTGAGCAATATATACTTAATTGTTTCACTTATTGTCTAAAACTCGAAATACAACTCTTGAGAATTATTTATGTTCAGTGAGTATGTGTGAGCATTTATTTTAATTGCTCAATCAACACTAAATTGAAACAATTAAAAATATCTGTCTGAACAGGGTATAATGTGTCAAGCATTTGTACATAAATTTAAAGTACCGGTCGCTCTCTTGAAAGCATTGTTGTTATAAACAAGAGTGTAGCCGAAAAGTCGAAAACATAAATTCGGAATTGTTCTCAACAACTTCAAATTCCAGGAAACACTATGCAGCATATTTTTACAAGAAACATCTACTTTCATGCTTACAAAATTCGGCTTACTCAGCAGCTCAAACTAGCAGACCATGAAAAGCTCCGACAAATCGTTCAATATATAAAAGAGCAAAGTGGAGTCAATGCAATTCTCCGCTAAAACGTATTCGTGAGTGGCTTCGTGAATATAAAATCGTCGAATTTGGGGTTCAGAAGAATTCCTCATGCAATACATGTACTTATATATGCATGAGAACAAAATGCACCCATAAAAGGAACTGCGGTGAGATTAGGACTAACTATTTCGAAGATGAGGCCAAAAGTGTAATGACTGTAAACGGCATTAATTACCGGAATATGATAACGGAGTTTTTTTGGTCTCAACTAGACCTGTCACATGAAACAATTCATTTATTGCAACAACAATTTCCAGGACAAATTATTACAAGAAATTTGAATGCCAACTGACCACCACGTTTCGACTTAACGATGTGAGATTTTTTTCCTTGGGGTTTTGTGAAAACTCGAGTTTATTCGAATAAAACAAAAACAATGAGTTCAAACCCGAGATCTATCGCGTCATTGGTGAGATACTGCCACATCTCTCTGCAAAAGTCATGGAAAATTTTATTAAGCAGTAAAATATCCAAAAAATTGTATATGAAATATTATATTTGTCTAGAGCACCATTTCCCAGCTGTTCGACTTAACGATGTGAGATTTTTTTCCTTGGGGTTTTGTAGAAACTCGAGTTTATTCGCATAAAACAAAAACAATGAGTGCAAACCCGAGATCTATCGCGTCATTGGTGAGATACAGCCACATCTCTCTGAAAAAGTCATGGAAAATTTTATTAAGCAGTAAAATATCCAAAAATTTTTATAAGAAATCTGTTCTAGTAAAGACATTTTTATCAAGTGAGACGTGAATTTTTTTTTTGTTCAAGTTGCAACTATAAATTTTATGTCTACTCTGATTATTAAAAATATAGCGTTTTACGAAAGAACAATGCATTATAATTGTGAAAACTTGTAAAGTTATGCTGAGACTGCTCGCAAACTTCAAAGAATTTTCAGTCAAGAAAGTGCTTGCGTTAAAAACTTAAATAGTGGTCAACAAATTTTAAGACGACTCCTATGCGTAAAGGTAACGGTTGTTCTTTGGAAAAACATTTCCAGCTGTTGTGCAGCTCGCTTGGGTGCATATAATGATCCCATTGTGATACCTGAATAGAAAAGTAAGAATAGAATCGAAAAAAGAGAAGAGAAACAGACTAGTTCAGAAAAAAGTAAGAATAGAATCGAAAAAAGAGAAGAGAAGCAGGCGGGAATTGAACCCGTAACCCCCAAACTAGCAGACCAGTATACTACTGACTAGTCCACTGGGACACCCGGTATATCCGTTCAAAAACTTAAAAACAAACATATCGATTTGAATTTATCTCACTTTCAAAATTATTTGCAATAACACACTTACATTATACGAATCTTGGAAAACCCATCCGATATAAAGTATTAGTTCTTTATAATTCTAGGAATAAGGGAATATAGTAATAATGAAAGCAAATGCACACAAAAAAGGGTAATGAAAAAAATTGTGCAATGAATTTATCTGTTACACACTTGCATTTTCGCGAATTTAGAAAATATTTGCGATTCTTGGAATTAATTAATTTTTTAATAACAGAAATGGCAATAATATATACCCGTTGCGAAAAGGTCAAATAATAGAATATTCTGAAAAACAGTATCTTATTCTCTCAATGTTGCAGGTAGACAAAATGCACTTTATAATTGCCGACTCCTTTCAGGTAATCTTGTTTTTTACCGTCACATCAATTTAAAAATTCACAATATATTCAATATTTACGTTTTTTCGCTAAAATTGGAATGGAAATAATAAACCTAAATAAAGAGCTGTATTTTTGCCTTGGACTACTGTCTGTGTATCCTTTAATTGTCATTTGGGAAGTGTTTGCGTAAGTGTTATCAAAAGTTTTTATACAGGATTTTACATTTAAAATTTTATATGTTTAAAATCAGTGTTTAGATTGTTCGATTTTAATCGGGTTTTACATCTAACAAACCAAAAAAAATTGTTACGCAATTAAATAATAACTGAATTATTCGAAAAATTGCATAAAATGAGAAATTAATCGAACTGTCCAAATTGGCAGTCGGCAAAGCAAATAATGATATCCCTGGTTCAAATGACTATGGACTTTGCATTGGGTGTCCTATCGATAAGCGAGATAAGTATTGGCTGCCTAAAATATATTGAAATAGTTACAAGGAACAGGTACATGGAGTAAGACTATGAGACAAGTTATGTCGAAGAACCCCGCAGGGAGGTGTCTTGTCTTCGTTGCTGTGGGTGACTACCACATTGTGAATTATATCGCTTAAGGGTTTCAAAACCATTTGTGTTACAGATGACGTTGCGATTCTGACCAAGGGCACTAATCCTAACCTTCTATGTATAAGAGCAACGGAAGCTCTAAATGAAGGGTGGTTAAATTTTAAGGGTCGATGTTGATTTTGAATAAAACAAAAATTATTTGGAAAAAAAACTTGACGTTTACGTGTGGTTCACATTCTACATAGGCCCTTAAAATTGAACTACCATTTATATAATAAAACTGAGCGAAGGAGTGAGTTCTCAATATAAACCCGGGCAAAACTGAAATCTATTTGTTTAAGAGAAAGTAAAAGGTAAAATAATCAATACATTAAGAGTAGAGTGGAAAAAGCTAAAAAAATATGGGTCATTTGTAGAAATACGATATACCCATCCTTGTGGAAAGCAAAAATATTCAAAACACATATGGCACGACATTTAGAAATTCATTGCTCATGTCTATTACGTTGATAGACTTAGGGCCATTATTACAACTTGCCGACAAAGTTCATGCTAATAAAAGGTAACTTTTGTTAACGTGAGCAATAAACTGACCATTAAGTATTTTTCGTTATTACAACCTGCCTGTAAAATAAATTGTATTTTTTTTTTAAATACGGCAGCACCAAAGCAAATGCTGAACAAATTAATTATTTCTTTAAAAACAAAATGGCAACGACAAGCAAATAGTAAACAACTCCCTTATACGGTAGAAAATATGGTAACATTTAATTTAAACCTCACGTTAAAATTTAAAGGTAGAGTGATCTTCCCCTTAACTTATCGGACACTTTTAGGGCTAATGGGCCTTAAAAATGTAAAATAAAAATACAACTTTTCTTTCCATACTGCCGGCCCAAGGATGAATATAGAGAGCATAACAAAAATGTATTAAAAATATGAGAGAATATGGACATGAAAAAAAATGTCATTTGATAAAGAAAAAAAAATTTAAGATTGCTTCCCTAATTCTAACATCATTAAATTTTAACATACTATTTTAAAAATTTCCTATGACTATACCGACAAAGAGTGCTGATGATGAATCGTAGCTACTTTCGAAAATGCCCCTCACTCGGCTTATATCCGCATAGTTTTTCAATGTTCTTAAATGATTACAATTTAATTTAATAAATGTTTTAGGAAGTTTACTTATAGAAAAATTAACTAAGACCTGGGTATAAATTATTTATAATAAATTTAAGAATAGAAAGTGCAAATAAATATAAATTTATAATTTCAACTAATTTATTCAATTTTTGAACTTTCAACAAATATGTATAAGTTATCATTTTTTTAAAAATCATTGTTTATTTTTTTTGTTCTTGTCATTTATTAAAATACAAATTTATCTTACTAACAAATTAGGGTTAATTTTTCAAAATTAATTTATAATGCCTTAGTTTTTAATTATCAATTAACTTTTTCAGCAAAATCCACTTCAATATCGCAGGCTTCAGTTGTACGCTCTTCATTCAGCTCTAGAAGTATTGCTTACGCTGTGCTGTTTTTTTCACAAAGGAGATGTTACTGCAGTAACCACAAATCTCAGATTACATTTATTATCCAATACGGATTCGCCTTTGCCGAGCGTTGCTTATTTAACGAATATGTTCTTCACATACATTTTTGTTGTGTTCTTTTATGTTAAAGTCCCGTTCTGCATAATCTTATACTAAACGTGTGGAGTAATATCTTATTTGTTTATGTTCTAAACCTTCCAATATGTATTCTTCTTCAGGTCTATCCACGGACGATAAAGTTGAACTGATAAATGTTGGATAGTGTTGATCAAAATACCTCAAGGTTTTGACTAAATATTTGGCGCGTTCACTTTGTTGACGTAATTTTTCTAATCTCTCCATGCGAGTAATTTGTTCCATGCTTTCGATGAAAAGAATTAAATCTTTAGCAGAGAATTTGTTGCAGCTAACAGAAATCATTTTTTCCACTTGATCACTTTCGAGATGTGATGTTATTGGTCAAAATGTTAAGTATGAAATGATTGCTGACTTCAATTTTACCGACAAATTATATAGAATGCCGGGTACCTGTTAAACCCACGCTTCGTGTTAATGCTGTTGCTCTTGCGGCTACCTGTGACTTATACATACATTCAAAAATACATAGATATAATATTCATCGTGTTAGAATTTTAAAGAAAGAATTACTGCTGGAGTGTAATAACAAGCAGGTAGACTTCCTTGTTAATTCTTAGAATTGAAAATAAATATTTTCTTTTTATTAGTTGGTCAGAATGGGATGCTGAATTCCCTTGGTGAATCCCATATTCAACCACATTGGTTAGGCTTAAAAACGCTGGGTTTTGTTTGAAAAAGATTTTGAAAAATCCCATTTTATATATTGTCAAGACTTTTGAACATTTATGCGTTCAATTAAAAGCTGTGATCTGTATGTGAAACAATCCTACTAAAGTTCAAAGTAGTATTATACAAATATTTGACGAAATAGTTGTAACCAATAGGAAGTATTAACTTAAATGTTTATTTATTTAAGATTCTCTTTATTTAAGCAAATTTTATAAGACTTCGATTATATTTGCTGCAATAAAAATCACAAAAATATCGGTTACGCTTATTTGGTTAAATATTTATCAAATGTGAACACAATTTATGATAGATGCAAATTTCCAAAGGTTGATGAAACTGTTTATTTCTCCTTCTTCCTCTTAATTGTCGCTATAGCCACAATGCAGCCCTGGCAATACTTCTTTAATGTTTTCTGTCTTTTGTAGCTTCTTTTTTATTATCTGAACGCATGCTTAGCCCTTTGCGGTTAAACATCACCCTGAATTACCAAAAAATATTTTTAATTGTAGAATTTATAACAAGTCGAGCCACACGTTCTGTGAGAAAATTACGGTATTTCATTAATTTTTAAATTCTTATTAGTTCGAGTAAAATTTCGATCGTGGTCAAATGCCGTAATTATTCCCTGATCTATATTCGTTTTATATATTTATTAAATAATTGGTGCCCGTCCTTTTCAGTGTACATGCGTCGCAGTCTCATGTGTTCTATATAATTTCAGTTTGAGATCTTAAGGTATGTGCCACGCTGTGAAGTCCGTATGAGTCAATAAAACACGATTATTGAGGATTTTTCTCATTTTTTTACCCGGGGTCTATACGTAGCAATATTTATTACCGCAATTGTCAAATATGATTGCGTCCATAGAGATTGCGACGTGTATAGCGTAAATAGCTATATGTAGCAAATTATTGCTCAATCATTGCTCTGCTGATTGCTTGAGCAATTATTGCCGCAATAAGCTGTCAAAAACGCTTAATTATCTTTGAATTTTTTGTTTTTCTTTGCAGAAACAAAAGAATATTAAAATAAAGTGCCGTTATTCTGCCGACGTTTTTGCTTATGCTTAGCAATGAAAATTGCTACGTGAAGACCCAGTGTTAACTCGGGAGTACAATTGTTCACAGTATTAGAAGCTTTCAACTATTTCAAAACGAAAGTTGTCTATTTTTATTTCAATTGCAAAGTGATCCATATTGGACTCCTTTGGTTTTTCCCTATTTGGTCTAAGGCATGCTTCATTTGCTGCGATGATAGGCGTCGGGAGAGCTTTTTCCATAGCAATTACTGACCTTTTTATAAGGTCTTAATTGCCTGCAAAGGCTAGTTGTTGAGTGTTGTTCCAAATTATGTTAAGTAATGGGATTGGGTGTCTCTTACAATTTGTTTGACTGTATAAAATAATAAATAGAAAGCCCGTCACTTTGCCGGTGTTTGTATGGAAAAGTTTGATTTTTTTTTTTTGCACTCTTAGTGCATTCAACCTGCCACTGCAGCGCTGGCTGTCATTTTTATAAGCCAGAAAAGCTAGTTTCTACAAGTTTGAAATAATATAGTAACGATTTTGTTTAAATGTACTGGATGTAAACTGAGTGTTATTCGAAAAGAATTTAAATCCGTCGATTTTAAAAGTTGGTAAAATATTAAAATTAATCCCGCAGAGTATTTCCTTTGGTTAATGACAATTAAGTACAATGGCGAAATATCGTTGATGTGTCATTTTGGTGAATTTGACTCAAGAACTAAAATATAATGTGTCATGAATACTCTTTAACCCAGCTCCAAAACAAGACTTACTCAAATTGTATACATAACGAAATAGGTATAACACACCTACTCTAGTTTCCATATCAATTTATTAATTAAAATTACTTCTTGCCTTTTTGTACATACATACATATTTGTATGTTATATTGATGGTAACTTTGGAAAACTGAACACTGAAGAATATACAGCTCTTGCTTGTTTCGTTTTTTATAAATTACAAATCAAATGAATAAAATTGTTGCTTAAACATTTCATTAATTCACACATTTGTCATGTGACATTTTAACCAAGTGACAAACAATATTTTGCTGCAAATGACATTTTTTGTTTGTACTTTTTGTCTTCTTTATAATTCTCTTTCTCTATTAAATCTTAAACACTAAACAAAATGTCAGACTTACGAAGGGAAATGTGCATAAGTATGATTTGATTTAGATGCATTGGCATTACCAGCAACGCTTAACACTTAACCTACCGTTGCCACATGCAAGTGCAAGTGAAAAAAAACCAATACACTAACACTTTTTTACTAACACAACTACACTTTGGCAACCTGCGACTCAGCTTGCGAAGAAATTTTTAAGCAAGTAAAATTTTTACAGTTACGGCAAGTAAAGTAACAAACCGAAAAACAGTGTTGTCTAATACTGAGTTTTTTGTTAACTCAATAATATATCATACAATTGTGGTAAATAATTCATCTAATTTTTTTAATAAATATGCATATATGTATATGAAGAATATTAAGAAAAAATATTAATATTCATTTAAAATGTAAGTTTTAATATAAATATCAAAATTTAATAAAAAAAAATTATATTTAAAAGTTACATGTCTAAAGGTAACGTTCAATAGTGGCTATTGACAACACTTAATTACCAATTGAAGCAGCGCCATTTGTTTTAGATTTGTTTGAAGTTTATTTGTTGACGACATTTTAAAAATGAACTTGCACTGTGCTGTGTAGCCACTCAAAAAATTTTTGTGTTTATTTTGGCATTTCTCCTGATTTTCGTTAGTAATACGTATACACTACTTGCAAGTAAATACTTGCCTGTGGCAACGTAGGGTAAGAGACAAATACATAGTCAGTCAGTTAGTTAGACATTTAAGTCGTAAACATGTCAAACGAGATTTTTGCAGTATCTCTGTATCAGAGATACTTGTCAAATGTTGTACGAATGCGTTTGCATATGACTTTATGGTAATTGTAAATGAATTAAATGTGCAAGTTCAAAAGTGTACGACAAAGGGCTGCACAAGTATAAGAAAAATGGCGTACAAGCAATTCCATTCAATTTTAAATAGTGTGTGTTTTTTACTCTCTTATTATAAAATACATACTTGCTTTACGATAAAATAATTGAAGATTAGAACGTAACTGAAATAGAACAATAAAGCTGAATCAGAACAAAGATGAAATAGAATAGTAAAAGAAAAATAGAACACTCAGCACATATTTGAATGTTTTAATAGCAAACCTAGACCAAAACAAATTTCATAGAGAGAAACATTTGCGCTTTGATACGAAAGTGAAAATGGTGTTTGTGTTAAAATAATCGCTTATAAGAATGTGTTTTCGCTTTAAACTGCCCTAAAGGTAACACTGCTGTAGGGAGTAATATTTTGTTTTATATACGTATGCACTTAATATAACGATTAGAAGTAGTGTGAAATAAAACACATAACTTTTAGAACATTTTGGGTAAGTATTTAGTATATGTTATGAGTATTTAAGTACAGTAAGACATCCCTCCATTTCTGTATTTCGAAATTAAATTGCTAAGAATTGTTATCGAAGTGTTGTTGTTTATAACTTTTCCAAACAATTTAATTGCACTCGAAACACATAACAGTCACGTAGATTTTTTTATTTTCTGTATATACGAGTATATTATTTCACTCTTTTAGTTAGACTATGAGTCTAACATTATTTGTACAAGTAACAAAAATAATTAGGCTCTCTGTTGCTCAATATTTAGCGACAAGCAAAGTAATTTCCAAACAGTTTACTACAATACATAATTAAAACGTTTCCTGTGCTTAATTGATTATTGGGTGAACGGCACCATTGTGCAATATTTTTATACTTGTGCGAGCATTTCTTAACTCCATCAATCTTTAAGGACCGAATTCCTCAAAAATTGCCTACAGAAATACAACAACAAAGTGAAGTAATAAATTTTCCAATTGTACTTTGACGACATTGAGTAGAATTGGAAGGAGCATATTGAAATGAATGAGAGAGAAGCAGGAAAAAATAAACTAAACGGAAATAAATAAAAGTGTCTGTGTATGTAAAATGTACACTGAACATGCATATGAATAAACATACACAAACATGTACAGATGTACATACATATGTAAGTATATTGAAATTAATTGAAATGTCCTTTGCAGCAATTAATCCACTTATTGTATTTAACTTGTCATACATCTTGTTTTTTTCTGTACTTTTCCATCAAATCTAATGCATCTACATAAATAGTTTTATTTTGCTCCAGAAGTTTCTTTTAAATTAATTGAAGTATTTCTTTTGTGCTTTCGTAGTTAAATCGGTCAATAAATTTATGATTTTTTCTGTGTCATTTTAAGATTAGATTGAAAACGTTTACTACGTAATATAAAAAGTGTTTGAAGTAGTATTTAAACTATGTCATAAATAATTAAGTAGTAAAATAAGGAGTATTAAAAAATATAAGATAAAGTATTACAAAGTATTTCTTATAAAAGCGACAATGATTTTTAAAATAAAAGTAAAATATATAACATATGATGATTGAGATTTGCTATAGGATAAGAGTATAATTGAGACTGTCTCTTTTTTCCGATATTTTTACCAGAGAAAAATTAGAAATTATTTGGAAAATGAATATTTTTTTGAAATCTATCAAAAATTATAAAGGGTCCGCCATCTAACGCTTTTTTTAACTTGTGCTTATTTCATAAATGGTAACACTTAGCTCATGTCTGATTTGACAGATAATTAGTTTTATCCTTCCGCTGAACAAATATGGTTGTGTATACGCTTGAACAACGTTGGGAATTATTGCGACAATACTTTAGCCGATTTTGCCAAAAAGATCATCTTTTCTGATGAAGATCATTTTGATCTTGGCGGGTATGTAAACAAGCAAAATTGTCGCATTTGGGGCACAAAAAACCTGCACGCATACTTTGAAAAGCCGATACAACCAAAACGAGTCACTGTTTGGTACGGATTTTGGTCCAGAGGCGTAATTGGGCCATTTTACTTCGAAAATGAGCCAGGAGTGGCCGTAGTCAATGGCGATCGTTATCGGGTCATGTTGAACGAATTTTTGTTCACAAAAATTGAAGACGAGGATATTGGCAACATATGGGTTCAACAGGAAGGCGCTACGTGTCACACAGCCGAAGCTACACTTTTTTTATGGCATTTTAAAAAAAAGTTATTTGGCGGACCCTTTATTTGAGATAAACTAACATATCAGTTTAAACCAATTGAGATATAAGAATGCAAAAAAAATCAACTTTATAAAGGAAAATCGATTTTATTCATTTCCAGACAATCGAGAGGATTAATGTGGATATCAAATGAAAGGGCTTGATTAGCAAAATTTACATCATTATAAAAAAGTTTGGCTTCATATAGCCTTTACTACGAAATGGCACACAATACATTTATATACGAGTCAAATCTAGCATTTAAGAATGTATTATCTTCAACCGTATCAATATTAGGCATGAACAGCAAAATACAGTAAACTATGAAAAAGATGGCGTTCGAAATAAAATGATGGGCATATGGGTAATATATAGTAATTACGTCTTAGGCCCCTTTAATCACGACAGTATTGAAATAAAATGAAAAAGTTTTACCTCTAGAGTACAATAAACTGTTAAGAAGTGTAAAATCCAAGATGGCGTACGAAACAAAATGGCAAATCTTTTTTTAAATTAACTTTATCAGTAAGGGTACCAAATGAATGGGATAGTTTTTAAATTTGTTAATTGTTTGAATAACTTTTTGTTTATATTTATAATTTGTATATTTACCCTGAAGAATCTATCCATTATTTGGTAGCGAAATATTTTTATAAATAGAAAATATTTTTTATTAACAAAAAAAAAAAAAAACGATATCAAGCTTAACAATAAGAACAAAATATTTTAGTTTGTAACAAAATATTTAATTTAATAATCTATATATATAAAAGTGAAACTCTGTGTGTGTGTGTTAGCTATAGACTCCGAAACTGTAAAACCGATCGGACTCAAACTTTGGCAAGTTGTTGTACACATACCAGGGAGTGTTTATGGGTGGAAAAAAGTGGGCGGGGCCACGCCCATAAAAAATATTTATCAGTTTAAGCTACTTGCACTTGACCGATTTTTCTGAAACTTTGCACACATATCGAGCTGTCATGACTAAATAATTTTGTGATAAGAAAAGTGGGCGGGGCCACGCCCCTAAAAAAGTTTTAATTTTGAGGTACTTGCACTGGACCGATTTTTTTTAAACTTTGCACACATACTAAGCTGTAATAACCATATAATTTCGTGATTAGAAAAGTGGGCAGGGCCACGCCCATAAAAAAAGGTTTTAATTTTGAGGTACTTGCACCAGACCGATTTTTCTGAAACTTTGCACGCATATCGAGCTGTCATGACTAAATAATTGCGTGGTTAGAAAAGTGGGCAGTGCCACGTCCATAAAAAATAGGTATCATTTTGAGGTACTTGCACTAGACCGATTATTCTGAAACTTTGCACACATATTGAGCTGTTATGACTTAACAATTTCGTAATTATAAAAGTGGGCGATGCCACGCCCATAAAAAAAATTATAATTTTTAGGTTTTTGCGCTTGATATTCAATTAAAATTCAGAATGCATTTCGATTCATTAAGTGGCGTAGCAACGCGCGCCGGGTTTGGCTAGTTGTTTATAAAAATTAAAACAAAAATTATTATTTATTCAAGCAGTTCATTTAAATTTATTGTAAATCATTTATTCTTGCTGAAGTTCATTTTCATATTGATATTAATAATTCCTAGAACATTTTTAAATTAAATTATAAATATACAAATGTATAGGAATACAACAAAAATAATTCAAAATTATTCGATTTTCATCATCAGCACTCTTCCATCGTATACTCATAAGCTAGATTAAATAATTTACAATAAATCATAACAAAAACTACAACTATACTCGATATACTACTTATGTATTTCAATTACATTATTAAATTTTCAAATTTAAATATTTACAATAAGAAAACCATAAAGAATACAAATAAATCGTTGGTTTAGAGCTGCATAGAAACCAATAAAATAAATATTTAACTTTTTAAAACACAAATATATTTGATATAATTTCAACCAATAATGACAATAATTTAGTTTACATGTATCAAATTAGCAGTTATTTAATACATATACCATGCGTTTATTTCGCAAACAAAATTGAGATTCCTTAATAAAGGCGCTAGAATATGCATTGCATATATTTAGGAAATATTTATTTATGTGTGTAAATGCATTTGTAACAGCACACAAATATTGTTACATTCACAAAAATTTTAATGAATTGAAAACTAACGGAGATTTTTACACTATTTATTGAAAAGACAAGTAAGAGCAGTTCCGAATTTTTGATACTCACCACCAGTTTTGTGTTCTTTTATAGCACAAAATTTATTATTTTGTTATTAACAGTAATCGCTATGGAACCATCATCTCTTTATACTAAAATATGTTTTACTTTCTTTGTGTAACTCTTATCTAGTCTTACAATGAAACATTAAGAATTTCTACATTAGAAATTATACTACTGACTCTTTTTTACTACAATGTTGTATCTTTTCGGAAACTGAAGATTATAATTTGGTAGGTAGTTGGAAAATAATAAAGAGTCCGCCATCTAACGTTTTTTTCTACTAGTGCTTATTTCGTGAATGGTAACACTTAGCTCATGTCTGATTTGACAGATAATTAGTTTTATCCTTCCGCTGAACGAATATGGTTGTGTATACGCTTGAACAACGTTGGGAATTATTGCGACAATACTTTAGCCGATTTTGCCAAAAAGATCATCTTTTGAGATGAAGCTCATTTTGATCTTGGCGGGTATGTTGTATACAAGCAAAATTGTCGCATTTGGGGCACAGAAAACCCGCACTCATACATTGAAAAGCCGGTACACCCAAAACGAGTCACAGTTTGGTGCGGATTTCGGTCCAGAGGCATAATTTGGCCATTTTTCTTCGAAAATGAGCAAGGAGTGGCCGTAGTCAATGGCGATCGTTATAGGACCATGTTGAACGAATTTTTGTTCACAAAAATAGAAGAGGAGGATATTGTCAACATTTGGTTTCAACAGGACGGCGCTACGTGCCACACAGCCGAAGCTACACTTTTGTTTAGCATTTTCAAAAAAAAAAAAGGTATTTGGCGGACCCTTTATTAGCTTTAAGTGGGCATGGTACTTCCTAGTTTCAAAACATACCTCTGAAGTTTCATCGCTCTACGTTAATGCGTTTAGACACAATCGTATTTTATTCGATGTTGGAAGGACGTAGTTTTTTTACGTACTCTTGCATTACGACCTATAACTCTTTTTCAAATATACCGATTTGGACCATTTTTATTACCAAACAAATATTCTGAAAATATTCTGGAAAAATTCTGATTTTTCGGTTCGAGCTTAAAACAGATCAACGAATTATCCTTAAATAAAAGCAGGACTCAGAAAATATATACTTTATAGGATCTTAAATAGATATTTCAATGTGTTACAAAGGAAATGACAAAATTAATATACCCTCACTTTAAGACATTCAGTAATAATTTGAATTTTCGAAAAGTTACATATTGAGGACAATTTATAAGCATATTTAGAGTCAGATATGAATTTTATCATTTCATGATCAATTTACAGTAATTTCTTTTGTCAGGTATAAAACCCTTTAAATGAGTCATCTAAATATATAACATTTGTAGAGAGTTTTAGATTTGTTTAAATTGATTTTTTATTATAAAACTGTGTTGTGTTTAAATTTGAACATAGCGAATAAAAAATTAATTATTGGAAAATTATCAAATAAAATGGAAATTATATTATTAAATATTTTGATTATTTTGACAAGGAGACAAATTTAAACACCATAATAATATTATCAAAAATCATTTGTTATTTACAGCATTTGTGGTAAAAAAAAAATTATTTTGAAATATTTACATGTTTTTAAAATTTTTTTTCTCCAATTTTGCAAATTTAGTTTATTTTGGTGGTTTTTAATGAATGACATTCATACACAGAAATATACATACAAAAGTACGTGGATTTGTCTACATGGCAATTTTTTGAAAATACTGACAGATTATAATGTAGTTGTGGACATTGTACATATTTTGGATTTGAAGCTGCAATAAATAAATTTATTAAAATGGAGCTTACTTTTGGGTGTTTTATTATTTTTATACCCGCCACCAAAAAAATGGTGGGGGTATATTAATTTTGTCATTCCGTTTGTAACACATAGAAATATCCATTTTAGACCCCATAAAGTATATACATATATTCTGAATCAGGGTTTGATTTGATGACGATCTAGTTATGTCCGTCCGTCTGTTGAAAGCACGATAGAGGTCGCACCGAAACAGCTAGGAGGCTCAAATTTTGCCAGAATCTTTCTAATAAACAAGGTTTGTTTGGTATTGAAAATGGGCTAAATCGGAATATTAGGAAGAGAGTTATAGCTAAAAAGCAATAGTAGGTCGAAAAAACCGTGTCCTTCAAACATCGAATAAAATGGAATTTTGTCCAAACGCATCAACGTACAGCCATGAAACTGCGCATATATATTTCCTAAAGAAAAACAATATTATTCTCCGAAAATTATCTAAATCTATGAATTAGGAAAGGAGTTATCGATCAAAATGTACGAAAATTTATACCGCACAGTGTATTTTTCGGTATATTTAAAAACAAAAACGTCATAAAAGCAACAAAATTGGATGTACGACTCTGAAATTTTGCACACTTTGCTTTTTGGTGAGAGGCTTTTTTGTAACGGAAAATCAATGCGCCACGCCCACATTTACGCCCACCTCCCATATAACGTTTTACCTAAAATTAATATAATTTCTCCATTAATATAGATTTTGGAATAATAAAGGACTATATTGAAACATCTAAGTTGTACTCATTAGCAAAAACATTTTTGACACGCCTACTATAACGCCCACTTTTCACGTTATCTACCGTTAATGAAATTTAAAAGCTCATAAAACCGCCAAAATTAGAGGTATGATGATAAAAATTGCTACGTATTTCCTTCTTATCAATGTAATTGTTGTACCAAAAAGTTAAGGTGACACTCCCACTTTAACGCCTACCTCCCATATAACGGTTTATCTTAAATTCATGTAATTTCTCTATTGACAAAGTTTTTGGGAAAATAAAGGATTATATTGAAATATCTAAGTTGTATTTATTAGTAGAAACTTTATTGACACGCCTACTTTAACGCCCACTTTCATTGACTACATTTACAAAAGCATTTTACTATCATATCGAAGTTATTAAGGGTGGTTAAATTTTAAGGGCTGATGTTGATTTTAAATAAAACACAAATTATTTAAAAAATTATTATTATTTCTTTTTATAATGATAATATTTGTATGGTTCCATTATGTATTTAACAAAATATCGGCCAAATGGCCCCCCATCCTTTGCGCCACTCCTCTATCTGATGGTCCAAATTTTTAATGACAATGTTGATGCTCAATTATTGGGCATGATGATGAGTCGAGGTTGACTGCTCTTTTGCAACACTATCGTAAAAAACAGCAATAGTTCCCATTCAACGAACTAGGAAGGCATTCACAGTTTTTTTAACATTTTATGCTGACCTGTTTTGCAGAAATTTAAATATTTTTTACAATTCTCCCGATTTTGGACGAATTTGAACGATTATGTTGATCAAAAGAATTACGAAGTGCACAAAATGCATTTTGATTTGAACGCCCATTTTCATAAAAAACCTGAGTAACTTTAAAGCGTTGCTCATTTGCGTATCTTTCCACGGATCAAATTGAGTAAATTTGAGATTGAGAATTATAACAAATTTAAAGACTAGGTGTAGTTCACCTTCAACATAGGCTCTTAAAATTTAACCACCCTCTACAAAGAAAGTGATACATATTTTATAATAAAGAGATTATTCCATAGCGATTAACAAAATAATAAATATTGTGCTTTAAATGTGCACAAAATTGGTGGTGGGTATAAAAGATTTGGCACAGCCGAATATAGTGCTCTTACTTGTTTCTTAAGGGATATGCATAATATAAAGCCCTAGCTACATATAAAATGCATAAGCTAGCGGGAACAAATGTGTATCATATGTACATAAGTATACCAGAATATACTTTACAAAACTTTTCTTAAAGTTTTACTAAGATGTCATATTTTTAAGCAAATAGTAAAACTAGGCGAAAATTCCGAAAGGAAGATGCTGTTTTTGTGTTGTTTAAATGCATGCTTAAGCCTAAAACATACGTTTTTGGCAAACTTCGCGTATGCATATTATAGTTAGGACTTAATAGCTTTTTAAGGGTTTTGTTAATCAACAAATATGAAACTGTAATGCGATTTTCTATTCTGAATTTGTACACTTTTTAGTTTGTTTGTAAATTGTGCAAAGTTTTTTGAATATCGCGGTCTAGTTCAATTCGATTTTTAGCGATGAGAAACCATCAATTACCAACTACTTTACAATTTACTGAATTTAATAGTGGCCGTAGTTCGTTCAACGACGTACATAGGGTTATTTCTTTTATTCAATGCCTCTTTCACAACAGTTGCGTCATGCATTAAAAACTTGTGCATTGTAGGTGCCATAGGATGTCAGGGACATGGGGTAATGTAAAGTTTTGCAGTGTTTAAGCAATAATCCGCTAACTTGTGCAAATGGACTTTGTGACCACTTGATATCACTTCAATAATATATTTGATTCAGTAGATGAAATCAAGTTCAATATCAGTTATTTGTGCAGCTAATTTAGGATTAGAAAAAATCTTCTGCTGGTGTCACTATTGTTGCTATTACCAAATTCAATTTTCGGTACATCCACTATTAGTCCTAATTCACTTCAAAATTTTTCTTGAATAGTCTTTTCCACTCTTTAACAATGGCGTTGTCTGCGTCAAAAGGGTTCTGATAACAATTTTGTGAAATAATCACAATTTATGGTTTCTTTTATTATTTTTTTGTTTTTAATACTTTTAAGATTTTATAACAACAGGGAAACTTATTTTTTTTTATAAAATAATGTCATTTGGAATGCAGCTACACAAGTGGTTAAAAACCGTTATAGGGGTAGTGAAAATTACACATGCCTTTTTTACGCAGGTAGATAGGGGTAATAAATTAAATACAAATGTTTTTTACCTACAATTATAAAAACCGAAATATTTTATGACTGAAACAAATGTTCATTACTCACTTGTACCCACTTATGTATGCAAAATGAGCAAAAACGAAGGAAGGTGATATTTTCAAAAAATAATTTTAGTCTAATAGAAGATTTTTTATATCTTATCGTGATGTACAACATTTTAAGATTCGCGACTGCCCACACTTTCAAAAAACTTTTGATGTTTTTTCTTAAAAAGTGAATAAAAAAACCACTTTGTTAATTTTGAACGAATTTATTCTACTAATCCTATCCTACTAATATAATAAATGTGAATGTTTGTATGTTTGGATATTTGTTACTCAATCAAGAAAAAACGGCTGAACGGAAATTCGGCACATGGATAGATAACAAACTAGATTAACACAAAGGCTACTTTTTCTCACGATAACCAGGCGAAGTCGTTGGCAGACTCATCATCACACAGCCTAAACGGGTTGTTTGTGTTGTAAAATGTTTATTTTTGTTGAAAGTTTTGACTTTTATTTTATACTAGCCAAACCCGACGCGCGTTGCTACGCCCCTTAATGAATCGAAATGCATTCTAAATTTTAATTGAATATCAAGTGCAAAAACCTAAGAGTTATTATTTTTTGTTATGGGCGTGGCATTTCCCACTTTTCTTATCACGAAATTGTAAAGTCAAAACTCAATATGTGTGCAAAGTTTCAGAAGAATCGGACCAGTGCAAGTACCTCAAAATCATAATTGTTTTTATGGGCGTGGCCCTGCCCACTTTTCTAATCACGAAATTGTAAAGTCATAATAGCTCAATATGTGTGCAAAGTTTCAGAATAATCGGTCAAGTGCAAGTACCTCAAAATGGTACCTTTTTTCTATGGGCGTGACACTGCCCACATTTCTAATCACGAAATTATTTAGTCATGACAGCTCGATATGTGTGCAAAGTTTCAGAAAAATCGGTCTGGTGCAAGTACTTCAAAATTATAACCTTTTTTTATGGGCGTGGCCCTGCCCACTTTTCTAATCACGAAATTATATGGTTATGACAGCTTAGTATGTGTGCAAAGTTTTAGAAAAATCTGTCCAGTGCAAGTACCTCAAAATTAAAACTTTTTTAGGGGCGTGGCCCCGCCCACTTTTCTTATCACGAAATTATTAAGTAATGACAGCTCGATATGTGTGCAAAGTTTCAGAAAAATCGGTCAATTGCGAGTAGCTTAAACTGATAACTTTTTTCACCCATAAACACTCCCTGGTATGTGTGCAACAACTTACCAAAGTTTGAGCCCGATCGGTTTTACAGTTTCGGAGTCTATAGCTAACACACACACACACACACACAGAGTTTCACTTTTATATATATAGATTTTTTGGTATAATAAATGTTAATGTTTGTGTGCTTGGATAAATTTAACAAACATATATAATTCATTAAATTTTTCGCCATGGTAATGCAAAAATCGATATCATTCAATGCAACCTCAAATTGATGATCCTTCATAAGACGAATGTCCGGTTTATTAGGAATTCCTGTAAAATAAAAACATTATGATTTGAAATAACAATATAATTTAATAAAGTAGTTAGAGTTCATACCTTCTTTTACTGTCATGCCGCTTAGTCGTGGAAAAATTCGGTGCAATTCGGTAAAAGCAACACCATCTGGGCTCAATGCTTTTATAAAATTTTTTACAATACCCAGTTTGATGTGGAGTAGAGGAAGTAAAATCTTTTTCATCATCATTTTGCATTGCTAAAACCAAGCCGCGGATGTCAGTACAATACGCTATAGAATTATTCTCAATAGATTTAAAAAAAAGTCGTAAATCGTCTATGGCGATTGATAGCCCCGTATATTTGTACACCTGGTGCTAAAATATTAGCTCGTTTTAACTCTTTTGTCAAGAGAATGCTCTGTCTTGGAGATAATTTTAGACGCCGTACCATTATATCCAGACGATATTGCATGATTTCATTGTGACTGCATTTAACCGTGATACATGACGGTTGATACATTTATACCATATATAACACTTAAAGAAAAATATGATTCATACTAGGTACTTGTTTCAGTAGTGATTTTACGGCGACTTGGCATATTTTTATATTTCCCACACACATAACAAAAGTAATTAAACATTTTACATGCCTCCATCTTAGATATTTCAATATAACTGATTGGATGCGAGACTGTCAAAGGCTTTAAACTTCACTAATCACTTTCGCAAGCACTTTCCATATGACAGTGAAGGGGTTTAGGAACTCTTATTTATACTGTAATTGTTTTAATCAAAGTACCTAACGAGACCTTCATGACCATGTTTTGTAAAACAAAACCAGGACGAATAATATTTCTACCTGTTCCAGGTGTAACAATAGAATATGTTATTTAAGTTTTTTACAAGAGCGATTAGTGCGGTTTTGACTGCACAATAAAAGACCGTTTTGTGTGGTTTTGTAAGCACAATAAAATACAAAGATGTAAGCATTTATGACTTTATTTCTTAATTCTAAGAATTTTTTAATCGGTAACTTCACTTCTTAGGGGGGCTCCCATACAAATATTGCGTTTTATGAAATTCTTAAATTAACTAAAATTTGTTGACTTTTGTGAATAGAATCAAAAGTTGCTAACAGATTTTGAAGATTTATGGCTTGTTTTGTTATCAGCTTTGTTTTTTATATGTGTGCAAAAAATTAGAAGCCTAGCTGAATTTTTTGATTTTTTATGAATTTTTAAAAAACAAAAATTTCGAAATTTTGATAATTATTTTTTAATTATGTTTCTAAAACGACTGCGGATATTAGAAATAAGTTTTACTTTTCTCATAGCCAATGTTATTGCGGAATTTCGGTTTTTTAAGCTTTTTCAATAAGCTAAAGCGTTTTTGAGTTACGCGAACATATGTTGTGCAACCTCCTCCATTTTCGAAATAACGGTATATCTCGAAAACCAGAGCCAATCTTAAAAAACCGCGGGCACCACTGAATTTAACGTACCCGAATTATGTTAAAACGCCAGGTGCCCAGCTTGTCACGAAAAAGAGTGTAAATTTCTTGCACAGTGTAATTATTCGTGCAATTTACTCAACTTTATTGAATTTAACAGGGTAACAAAACGACAAATCTCAAGCAAAAGTCTTGAAAATTCATTAAACGATGAAAATTTTGTTATCTGTCGAGCTGCGTACTTCAATTTTTATATTTCTTGAATTTCACTTTTGACCAAATGTCCGGCTATATTGGCAAAATACTCCTATGTGCGACGAGTTTTGTGGTCATCCAAATCGGTTGTTGTTACAAAAAAAATTTATGCTCTATATAGTATGATACTTAGTGATCGTTATGTAACTAATCGTGAGATTAAGGTAAGTCTAAATATTATTCATTCAATATTGCATGAAAATTTTTTTGTAAAAAATTTGTTCGTCTTGGACCTCACATAATTTGGCAATCGCTCAAAAGAAGGCCGTTAGAAATTCACAAAAAATACGGCCGAGGTGTTTTAAAAAATATGTTTGACATCGTGACAGATAGGGATTTGTGAATATACGCGGATGAACTCAAAAGTAAACAGCAGTTGATTGTATGGGTTTTTCAAGACGAGCAATACCTTTCAAAAGTCATTTGGGCTTAAAGCACTTCGAAGCAAATTAAAAACTGGACTTTCTCTATCCTAAAATTAGTGGAATGTGATAATGTGAAGGTGACTTCTGAATAGTAAGCAAACTTTTGTTTGCCAGAAGTTTCGGAGAAATAAGAAAAACTAACCGCCAAAGACGGATCATTCTACACCACGACAATACGAACTTGCACATATCGTCTCAAACAGGGAACTTTTTGAGCACTTAAAACGTGGTAATTTGCATATAGTGTTGACATAGAAGTCAGTAACTTCTTTTTATTCCCGAACATAAAAAACAACTTGAAGAGTCAACGTTTTACTTCACCAAATGAAGCGGTTGACGCGTTCAGAATGCATGTCTTGGAGGTACTTCAATCGACTTGGAAAAAGTTCTCCGAAAATTGATTGATCTTCGTTAAGAATATTTTAAAAGCAATACAGACAAAGCTCAGTAAAATAATAATTTCGAATTATTTGGGAAGTAATACTACTGAACCTATTTATTTTTGAAGAAAAATTTGACACATGCTATTCGGCATATGGCGTACACGCTAAAAATGGTCAATTCAATTAACCAACAGGTTTGTGTGCTTAAAACATTTAAATTAATTTCTCTGCAGTTACGTGAAACCATTGATATGTGAACACGAACCAGAAACCTTGTTTGAGCTGAAATACCATAATGTATAAATCGCTAACGGATATCGCTTTAAATAATTCAAAAGTTATAAAAATGCATTTCTCAGAATGCTTTCACAGAAAAAAATAAATATAGATTTTAATTACGAAATTAATATTATTAATTAAAAAATTGTTTAATTTTGCTCCAATCATCAAAATGATACTATTAATTAAATGAAAATTAATAGTTTTAATTGAAAAAATATGGAGAAAAATACCAATTAAAACAGTATTAAAAAATTAATTAAAATTTTCAATAATTTTCAAAAATGATTTTAATTAATTTAATTATGTCTTTATTTGAGATTTGGGATTTATAATATTAAAGCATTTATTATATCAATAATATAATTTATTAAACCTGTATAAAAAAATAGAAAAAAAAAATATTTGTTTATTCTTAATATACTACATTTATATTACGAAGGAATCAATATTTTTAATTATATTTCGTTACTTATATGTATAATAAAATTAATGATAAGAAATAGTGTTCCACACATATACACATACTATACCATATCAAAAGCCGGATTTCCAAAAATAATTTTTAGCATAAACGACCTAGATATAAAGGAACATTAACCGGTAAAAAGGCTTGATCAGGCAGAGTGAAGAAAATCAACTAACTTACCTATTAAAATGATAATTCTGAGGAATATAAAGGCACACAATAAATATGTAATGAATTTTGGCATACCTACAATGAAACCGAAACCATTTATTATATTTAAAGCAGAACATATTGTTATATATGTATGTACGTATGTGCACTTACCAGAACTTTCTCTTGCAGATTAGCGACAATTTTTCATTATTTCGCTCCTTGAGTAACAATTATATTAAATTTATTCTTAAAATTAAATTTTCAAGTGAATGTCATTTAAAATAATATATTTTATTTTTTAAAATTTTTTTCAACTGACAGAAATCTCTTTGTCTTTTGAAAATATTTAATATCAATTAAAAAATTTAATTAAATTAATGAAAACTATAATTAGAATTCAAAAACAAATTAAAAATTCAATTAATTAAACAAATTTGAGCAATATTTTTTTCTGTGTTGCAAACGATTCCGCTTTTTTACAAAAGGGACAAAAATACCCATATATTGATGGACATTTTTGGCCGTTCTGTAATGTTGTGCGTATTGCTGAAGAAAGATTTTTCTAATTGAACCATAAGCCTCATTTTCTTCAAAATTCGACTAGTCCTCTTAATTCTTTGTGGATATTTAATCAGAAGCCTATAGCTATTCTAAGGTCTGGTATAAAAAGGTTAACAATAGTGTTTACTGTTGTTGAGCACATCTTTCTATTGCATAGGAGAGAAAATTAAAAAAATTCGATAGCGTAAATAATTTACAAGACTGCCTGGACATAATTTTTAGAATTCAGAACTAATAAATCACTGAAAAGATTCTGCTGAGGTCTGGAAAAAGGAGGACTTATCTGTGTTTAAGCAAAAGTTAGGTACATTTAACGTTTTATCATTATCGAGAAAAAAAAAACAAAAAAGTTAACTTTGTATAGGAAGACGAGCTCTATCAAACAACAGTAATGAGTGCAGCTTCCAAAATTACTTAAAAACAATGATTAAGCCATGACGATAAAATATGCGAGAAATCAAAATGGTGATGCCCCGGATGAAGAAACCCAAAACTAAGAAAAAAAATTAAGCTTTGAAGAAAATTAAGATCTATGAACCTGAACATATTTCATTTAATCCTGAATTCTAATATAATTTGTAGTTTTATTACATAACTAGACAAACCCGGCGCGTGTTGCTACGCCCCTTAATGAATAAAAATTCATTCTGAATTTTAATTTAATATCAAGTGCAAGAAGCTAAAAATTATAACTTTTTTTATGGGCGTGGCACTGCCCACTTTTCTAACCACGAAAATGTATAGTCCTGACAGCTCAATGTTTGTGTAAAGTTTCAAAAAAATTGATCTAGTGCAAGTATCTTAAAATAATTACGTTTTTATGAGCGTGGCCCTGCCTATTTTTTACCACCCATAAACACTCCCTGGATCGTTTGAGTCCGATCAGCTTTACGGTTTCGGAGTCTATAGCTAACACACACATACAGACAGACAGAGTTTCACTTTTATATAAAGGGTGTTTTTTTAAACCCGATAGAACTTGAAATTGTAAAAAATAACACAAAAAATTAAATTGTAATCAAAATTTTTTTTTTATTCGAAAGATCAATACGTGACATTAACATTTGAAAATGATTTCGGGCATATGGGCACCGCGGCTGTTCTTGACGAAGCGCATTCTGGACGTCCAATTTTGGGCCACTTTTTCGAGCACTGCTGGCCGTATGTCACGAATAACACGAACAATGCTGGCCTCCAAGGCGTCAATTGTTGCTGGTTTATCAGCATAAACCAGTGACTTCACGTAGCCCCACAGGAAATAATCGAGAGGTGTCAAATCGCACGACCTTGGAGGCCAATTGACAGGTTCATTTCTCGAAATCAACTTATCGCCAAATTTTGATTTCAATAAGTCGATGGTTGCGTTCGCCGTATGGCACGTAGCGCCATCCTGTTGAAACCACATCTCCTCCAGATCAATGTCATCCATATTTTCAAACAAAAAATCATTGATCATGGTGCGGTAACGATCTCCATTGACCGTAACGCGAGCTCCGGCCTCATTTTTGAAGAAATAAGGTCCGATGATGCCACCAGCGTGAAAACCGCACCAAACGGTGCATTTTTCTGGATGTAATGGAGTCTGTAGGGTCTCTTGTGGATTGGTCTCGCTCCATATGCGGCAATTTTGCTTATTAACAAACCCGTTAAGCCAAAAATGCGCCTCATCGCTGAACACAATTTTGCGATAAAACAGCGGGTCAGTTGCCAACTGCTCTAGAGCCCAATCGGCGAAAGAACGACGCATATAATGGTCTCGTGGCTTCAATTCCTGCACCAGCTGGATCTTATACGGGTGTAGGCCGAGATCTTTGCGCAAAAATTTCCACGTAGTGGACGGACAGAGCCCCAATTCCTGCGACCGACGACGAATCGATAAATTTGGATCTTCTTCCACACTTTCGTTTACAGCGGCGATATTCTCTTCAGTACGCACATTCCTTCGACGTGTTGGTGTTATTGCATCCTCTAGAGAGTATGTGGTACGAAATCTATCCACAGTTCGACGAATGGCTTGTTCAGATGGACGATTATGTACGCCATAAAAATGACGAAGTCGTCTATAAGTTGTGCGAATCGACGACTGATTTTCAAAGTAAATTTGGATAATTTCGTAGCGTTGTTCAAGCGTGAGTCTATTCATGATGATTTGTCAGAGTATACTGAAACGATAAAAAAAATATTTCATCAAAATTTAATTTTTTGTGTTACTTTTTACAATTTAAAGTTCTATCTAGCAAAAAAAAACACCCTTTATATAGATATGGATAAAAATACTTTTTGTATTTATTTAATTTGGATCAATAATTGTATACCCTAAGGGTGCGAGTTGGTCTGACCAAAATAAGTTGCAAAAACAAAACCTGCTACTTGTAAAAAAATCAATTCCAAAATTCTTTTCCTGCAATCCATAGTTTTAAAGCTCGCCCCTTGAAACTTTAGATGCTATCGCTATATTTTTTAAGGAAAACATTTTTCCTCTTGCGAAAATTGATTAAGTGACAGTCCAATAAAATAACAAAAAGTAATCAACGTAAAAGGTCACATATATTTAGTAGCTAAACAAATACTTTTTGAGATTTGTAATAAATTACTTCAGTTGCAAGTATCGAATTTTTGAACTCATCTGCACATATGTATTTCCATTATTTAGTATTTTATACACATACATACATATGCAAAGCGGCAATTTCTGTAAAAGACACATCCATATATACACGCACATATTAAAATACATATGTATGTACATCGTTACTAAATATCTTAGAACACATAAACGTATTAGCTAATTTGTTGATTTATTTGTCTTTTATTAGGAAAAAAGACATTAAACAACATATACAAACTAATGTACATAAATACATAAGTACATATGTATGTATGTATATGTATAAATGACATTGTACTGATGAGACTACAGAAACGATTCTTATTTTATGCTTGTTTGCCTTTAAAGATTCTTTCCTTTTTATTATCAATAAATAAACAAGTGAATAAATAAAAAAATCTGTTAATTGATTAAATGTAATCGGAAATAAAAACTCAAGTGACCCAAATTTGGCTTCAGTGAATCTTATGTACCCTATTCTCATAGATAATATATTTTTTGTAATATATGTAGTTTAGGTTAACCCATTTTTCTCCACTGGTAAATTTTCGACCAACAACTTTATAGATGGATATCTCCAAATTTAATCTTAATTTATTATATCTTTTTTACAAAAGTAAAACTTAATGCGTATGTAATGTACGAAAGATATCTTTTTCATTCCAAATGCTTGAAAACATAAATGAAAAAATAAAGGATTGAAAAATTCCGTTTTTAGCACTTTTTTCAAATTTAACAAAAAGGTTTAATAAAAAAGTTTATATTAATAGTTTACTCTTTGAAAACGCAAAAAGAAAATAAAATTAAACGAAGGAAATCATTTCAGAAATTACAAGTGTTCTTACCTATAAGTGCCCATACATTGTGCTGATCAAGAAATTCTAATATTAATAGTAATATTAATATTTTCTTACGTTTTGTTTTTTCAGAAAATCAATCATTGTTTGTTTTTAAACTTTTAAGTCGTCTTAAGTAGGGTATACTTTATTTCGGGAAAGTCCGAATTATTCTGCTTTTTTTTTGTTACAACAAAATAAGGGGTAAAACAGCAATCAGTGTGTAACAAAAATAGCAAGTAGTCAAGCAAGTGTTCTAATTTTTCGCCTAAGTTGAATTATATTACATACTTCTGCTAATATTTTGGTTAATACGATGTGGATTCAAAAGGCAATGAATCAGGGAAGGAAAATGGCTTTTATGATTTTGTACCAAGTATGAAAAAAATGTACTTTTTAGGCCATGACGGTACCATTTTTTTAATATTTATTAATAAAAACATAAACTTAACAAAAATGTTTATATAAATTCAGAAGTATTCAATAAAAAAACAAGTAACAGTGCTATATTCGGCCGTGCCGAATCTTATATACCCTTCACAACGTGTAGTCATGCAATAACAATTGTTTGTATCACCATTCATCCCATATAAAATACGTACATATGTATATACTGGTTAGAATAAATGTGGCATCGAATCCCAGCTGAGCCAAAAAAATTTTATTTTATTTTATTTAATATATTATTTATATTTTATTATTTTTTTTTATATTTTTTTTAAATTTTTTTAAAAAATTTTTTAGAAAAATTTTTAAAAAAATTTTTTAAATTTTTTTTTTTTAATTTTTTTAAAATTTTTTTTTGTGATCTTTTTTTATTATTTTTTTCTTATTTTTAATATTTTTTTTTTTTTGTAATTTTTTTTGTTTGGTATGTTTTTTACATGCATGTATGTATGTATGTTGTTGTTGTAATTGTGAAAAAAAACGAGGTGGTCGTGGTTTTTTGCTCATATCTCAGAAAGTTATGGGGCGATTGTGCTGAATTTCAATAGCGATTCATTCCTGAATATTTCCAAGAGATTGATACCATATACAGATCTGAGGAACATATAGTTGCTTCTTAAAGTTGATTTCAACCAACACACGGACAGACGGGCAGACGGATAGACGGACAGACGGACAGACGGTCAGGGCTAAATCGACTCCTCTATTCATAAGCTTTCAGAAAATATATACTTTATGGGGTCGGAAATGAAAATTGTAGAAATTACAAACGGAATGACAAAGCTATATATACCCTTGTGCACCACAGGTGAAGGGTATAAAAACAGAAACTTAACAAAAATGTGTATAAAAATCCAGTATACAATAAAAAATATTAAATATTACATTCAAGGCGAATTTATTTATCAGGTGGTGGTAATTCTACAACAAATACAACATTCAAAAAACAACATGGTTTTTTATTGTTGCTTTCGACATCGATGTGTCAAAAACTACATGGTTTTTGTTTGTGTTTTTTTGCGCGGGAAGGAGTAATCTATGTAAACATAAATAATATTTGACAATGCAGTCATCATTTTTGCAAATAAAAAAGTAGATCAGCTGCGTTGTCAACACCACCTGATAAATAAATTCGCCTTGATTACATTCATAGGTACCAAGGCGAATTCAATAAGGTGAACTCGTCGCTAAAACAACTACAAAGTGGAAAAATACAAACGTGTATATTGTTAGTGTAAAACAAAACGATATGTCAAAAATACACAAAAATTTGACAAGTGGTCCCTAGAAGTAGTCAACAGCTGATGATCAGGTGATCTAATAAGTTCACCTTATTGAATTCGCCTTGATAGGTACATACGTAGAGAGAGAGAGAGAGAGGTTATTTAACAAATTCTGTTTATTAAATACTTTAAGATAATAAATTTCCTGTTATTTTAAAATTAAAGCAACAATAATTTGTTGACTTCAGTAGATCTTTTGTTTGTATCAAATTTGAATCAGTAGAAACATGTAGTCTTTTTCTTTCCTTTGTTTTAATTAGGTTTTAAAAAGAAAAAACTCGTTCGAACTCGCTCTGTTCGTGTTGAAACATTTTCACCAGAAGAGGTACTATTGACTTTGTTTCTACCATAATAACTTTTTCTGTAGTAAACTAACCGAACCATTTCAGTACTTCATTATTAAAGTCCACCTTACACGCTTACGAATCATAAATAAAATAAAATACATAAAAATCAGCCAAGTCGAATTCATGTACCAGGTGGTGCCAAATTAAAGCTGATTTTTGTAAGAAGTTTGCAATAAAGTTCTAGGCAGATTTTGTTGTTGCAGACTTGACACTACTTGGTATATGAATTCGCTTTGACAACAGCATTGCAACAAAATCAGAGAAGCTGACAGTATAAGATAAAACACACACTAACAAAATTAAAGAGAACATGTACAAATTTTTGAGTGTACCAATTAGCTCGCGGTAGTACCACGGTACCAGCAAGGTAAAAAATGTACCATAAAAAGTATAATTGTACCGTGATTTCCATCCCTGCAATGAATATATCCGAAAGCGTAAGTATTTTATATGAGATAGATTCAGACGATGAGAAAGACTACCACAAATCCGGTATATAACTTTGAATTGTTATAAAATTGATGACTACATGAAAGAAATCATCGGTAATGTAGAATTACAATACTCTGCAGAAGAGGGCAATATACAAAACTTGAATGATAATGATGGTAATTATGCAACTGGTACTGTTCGTTGGAGGTTCTATATTTAGTGCGTTGTAACAATAATTCAGTTATCAATGTGTTTAATAACTCTACAGATTGGTTCAGAACAACAATAAGATATTGTCGAAAGCAGAAGAAAACTATTAACGCAACCACAACCATGGACTAATGCTCCTAGCAATGCATTGGTAGATGCGTGGAAAATGCACTATATTGTTCCAAAGTCAAATCCATTGTCACAAATTGGTTTCGGTTTTGAAATAACAATTCAGTTACTTAGATACGACAATAACGAGGGTGACGAAGGTGACAATAAAAATGAGAACCCAGATAGCCCTCAAAATCTTACATCACAAAAAAGTGCACTTCATAACTAAATGTGTTAAAAATAAGTATCGCCTGTGCAAATTATAAAAAAAAACATAATATTTTTACTCGTATTAAATAAAATTTGCATTTATATACAAAATGTTTTTATGAATACCAAAAGAAATATGAAGACCAAAAGAAATATAAAATTAAGATATGTTAATTTAAATATGTCCTTTTTTATTTATTCGCATAAATGAAGATTAAAACAAAATTTTTTTTTATCAAATATATATAAAAAAAAAGTATTTATAGCTTTAGGCTACTGGTTGATTTCTAGACCAGTCCCTATAAAGTAAACGATAGGTTAGGGGCGGAAAAATATTAAAAATTTTCTTAACTCTTAAAAATGTTGCTTCGAAAAGGACTAAAAATAATAGACTGTACAAAAGTCAGCATGAGATCGTTTCTCTTTTAACTTCGACAACAGTAAATTAGTCACGTTATACTTTTTGACTTGAATGATGACAACGAATAATCTGTTACATATTTGTATACAGAAGGTGTTGTTTTTGTCGAAAACGATGGTCTTGAACTGAAACATACATAAACTAAATTAGACTTATTCCATTCGAAGCGTAGTTTGGATTTGTGGTACAATTGTACCAAATTTTGTACAACCGAAAGTCTAGTGGTACACTGATTCACTCAAAATAATTTTGGTACCATTTTCATATTTTTAATTAGAATTTTTCTTTGTGTACTTTTGCTTGAGTCAATATTTATTGCTTCAGTGTGGTTCAAGTAAGTTTTTAATTTTCTTACGAAAATATTAAACTAACCTTGCACTTACACATGAAAGTAATTTCATTACGTTTCTATATACGTATTATAAATAAAAATTTCTATGATATAGACCACTTCCATGTAAATTTCTTGTGCGTTTACACAGGAAAGGGAAATTTCATTTAAAAAATGTCGTCGAAGCGCAATAATTGCTGTACTCATTGAATTAAAAAATACACACACTTACAAAACGGACAGACTTATTTTTAATATAATCGCGTCTATATAATTTGTGGTTCGTGTCCCATAAAATTGGGTATGAACGATAATTTGATATTATATTATATTTAATTTGATATTGATGGGGTTAAAGAAATTTTATCCGCCATTTTGTTTTAGACGCCATCTTTTTAGAATAATTTACTGTACTGGTCAAGCCTTTTAATTTGATATCAATATTGAGGGGGTTCAAGAAGTTACATTTTAAAATACCAGATTTGGCTCATATATAAATTTATTGTCCGCCATTTTGTAGTGGCGGCCAACATAAATTTAAAGTTTTTTTATGGTGCTTTTTTTGTGCTAGTCAAGTCCTTTTAGATGATACCAATATTGACTCTCTCGGTTGTCTAGAAGCTGAAAAAAATTGATTTTCGTTTGTAAATTCTTAGAATGTATATTTAAAAAAAAATTCTTTTGCCTATAATTTTACCGATAAGAGCCCGATTTATCCAAAATTTTACACGAATATCTCTAGGGGCATGTTATATCAACAAATAGTAGCAAAGGTACCTATAAATTATTTTATGGCTGAACAATTTTAATTTTGGTGGTAAAAATTTATTTGCTCACATCTCAGAAAGTTATCGGGCGATTGTGCTGAGCTTCAATAGCAATTTATTGCCAGTTTTTTCCAAAAGATTGATACCATACATAGATCTGAGGAACATATTGTTGCTTCTAAAAGTTGATTTCAGCCAGCACACGGACAGACGGTCAGGGCTCAATCGATTCCTCTATTCATAAGCTTTCAGAAAATACTTTATGGGTCGGAAATTAAAATTGTAGAAATTACAAACGGTATGACAAAGCTATATATACTCTTGTGCACCACAGGTGAAGGGTATAACAAAGCAAAATAGGCATCAAGCCGGTTAGTAATTTTCTTTTCAAAACTTTTGTGGAAACATGAAGAGTATTTAAGAACCAAGAACTGGAAAGAAGGTATGACTGATTAGACTCCCTTATCTATAGAAATTTAATATATACACCTGTATAGACCAAATATGAAGAAGTGTAGAAATAACTTACGAAATGACATATTTTGTAATCATAGTGAAGGGTTTACAAACGTTAATTTAAACCACAAAACATCTAGAAGTAAAATACATGGCAACAATACATGCATACTTATATTTATTATTGTAATAGCTACTAAATGGAGTCTTGTCAAAATCAATTTACTTATCAGGTTTCTTAGAATTGTTTTTCATACACCTGACATAAAATACTTGTTGTCAATGCTGTCACATACAATACATGACGTGCACAAATCAACAAACAGCATATACATATAAGTACATATACACATGATATTTGTGTATAAGTGTTTATTCCTATAAATGTATATTAAAGATATTCATGTCAATATATTTTATCTTGCTAAAATATCAATTTTATATTCTATTTTGATTTTTACAAAGTATTTCGAAATAGTTGCAAAACATTTGTACTTAACTTAAATTTGTGCACGCAAAGAAAAACCATGGTTACGAAATGATCACGACGGTCATATTATAGTTTCTAAAACAATATTTGGTTGTCGAAAACAAGTAATAGTTATTTTTGTTTCATTTTTTCATATATTTTGTCACGATAATCAAGCATTTGTTTGAATTGTATCATTAATTGATTACTTTTCGTAAAAATTTCAAAATGGTTATCATTTAAAAATAGTATGATTTTTAAAAAATTTATTTGACAAACATAATATTATATTCAAAAGCATTATAAATTAAAAACAAGTAACAGTGCTATATTCGGCCGTGCCGAATCTTATATACCCTTCACAACGTGTAGTCATGCAATAACAATTGTTTGTATCACCATTCATCCCATATAAAATACGTGCATATGTATATACTGGTTAGAATATATGTGGCATCGAATCCCAGCTGAGCCAAAAAAAAATTTATTTTATTTAATATATTATTTATATTTTATTATTTTTTTTTATATTTTTTTTAAATTTTTTTAAAAATTTTTTTTTGAAAAATTTTTAAAAAATTTTTTAAAATTTTTTTTTAAATTTTTTTTTAAATTTTTTTTTTTAGTTTTTTTTATTATTTTTTTCTTATTTTTAGTATTTTTTTTTTTTTTGTAATTTTTTTTGTTTGGTATGTTTTTTACATGTATGTATGTATGTATGTTGTTGTTGTAATTGTGAAAAAAAAACGAGGTGGTCGTGGTTTTTTGCTCATATCTCAGAAAGTTATGGAGCGATTGTGCTGAATTTCAATAGCGATTCATTCCTGGATATTTCCAAGACATTGATACCATGTACAGATCTGAGGAACATATAGTTGCTTCTAAAAGTTGATTTCAACCAACACACGGACAGACGGACAGACGGTCAGGGCTTCATCGACTCCTCTATTCATAAGCTTTCAGAAAATATATACTTTATGGGGTCGGAAATGAAAATTGTAGAAATTACAAACGGAATGACAAAGCTATACTTATATACCCTTGTGCACCACAGGTGAAGGGTATAATAATCATTAAATAATAAGTGAGACAACAGTATGATTTCACATTAATCAAGCTATGATTTTTTTTAATAATAATTTGATTTCAGCTGTTCTTCTTCTTGCTGAATAAATTTTTATTATTTGAAAAGTTTGAGATGTCAAAAAAATTAACAAAAATTTTGAAAAATTAAAGAAAATTTAAAAATAAACGAGAAAATGTAAAAAATATTGACAAAAAAATGCAATTAAATTGGTAAGTACAATCAACATGTGTATGTTACAGCAAAAGACAGTCATTTGCCGTAAAAAAGCAAAGATTGTCGATTTCAATTGTAGTCATATATATGATTATTGAATGATACTTTAATTAAACATAATAATGATAACTGGTAACCATTATTATTTTTAACCATAATCATACAATTCAATCATAGTATGATGCTCTTTGATTATGGTTACCACAACCATATTTTTTCTTTGCGTGTGGTTAACTGTTAAGAGACCCTTTTGAAGGTTAACAAGTAAGAGCACTCTGTGCCAAATTTGTTGTACTCACCACAAATTTGATGTACTTTTATAGCACAAAACTTATTATTTTGTTATTAACTGTAATCGCTATGGAATAATCTCTTTATACAAAAAAACTGGGTTTTACTTTCTTTGTGTAACTACGATTTGCTATTTATTAATTTAATTTAGTCTTTTAATGATAAAAACAGAATGCATTAAGAGAGCAGTCCTTATGTGCAGCAGGACATAAACCTAACCAAGAAATCGGATTGTTGATTATAAAAAATTCTACAATTTATGAAACAATCGACTTTTTCGTTGCAAATGTTGGGCCGTCACTTGCTCCAAGAATTGAAATTACTATTTTCCGCTATCACTTTCCGGTGTAGGTGCTCTCTTTTTAAAAAAATTCAATATAATTATCACACTGTTGTAAAAGCAAGTAAACAGTAAAAGTGCGCTGAGTCAACGCTTAAGCTGAATTGTGGATGATAAAACTTATTATATACTGGCTGACTTTTCAGAACTTCCTGGTCAAGATTTATGTATGGCTAATGGACGGAGTAATATTTAAAAACAATACCGGACCATAAATAAATAAAAAATTCCTCAAGAAGTTTCTTGGAAGGCAAGCCATTTCCAGTTGTGACAAAAAAAAAGAAACAATTCATATGTGACATTAAAAGCAATAAACACAGAAAATATATAACGGAGTGTTAACAGAAACGTCGTGCACCTTTCTTAGAGTACAGGGTGCTTTCATATTTCTGGCCCAATTTAGATTTAGCATAATGTCACTATGAAAAAAATGGCCTTGAGTGAACCACATCATCCAATGAGGTAGCGGAAACCATTACGAATTCCTTAGTAGAAGGTTTTCCGGAAAAAGTATATAAATTATAAATACCGAACAATATTCCAATATTTTATTGTTTATATATTTATATTTTTTTCGAACTTTTCTATATATTAAATTTTTTTTTAATGTGAATCATTTTCATTTTGGCTTAAGTTCATTTATTCTTTTATTTAATTTTTTTTATAATTCAAATTAAATTAAATTGCAACCATTTTTAAGAATATTCTTTCTAAAATTATTTCCGATATTAGCCGAGTGGAATGCATTTTCGAAATCAGCTACGATTTCATCATCAGCACTATTTATCGGTATACTACTATGTAATTGAAAATTGCTATTTATGTTACAATTCAATGAAATTTGAATTAGTGAATCTTAGTATTAACCTTTTACGAATATAAAAGAATATGAACATGTTGAATAAAGAATTGTCATTTGATAGGTGAAGTTTGTCCTCCTGTTGGATGCATTATCACCTCACAAACTGGCTCGAATTTCTCTTCTTTAAAAAATTTCATTAGACTAAACTGTAATTACACACAATAGCGGTGTTCGGTTGGTCAACATTGTCCCATAATTGCAATTTTTCATTTATATTTAGTCTTCATATTAATAATGTTGTTCTCTTAACATAGTTTTCACGCTACTAAACACTTGATGAAAGGTACTATTTGAATTACTTTTTGCAAGACTAAAATTGGTGATGTGAATACCTTTATTATAACAAATAATCTACCATTCGTAGGACATATGAAACGAATAGAAAAACGTCGATATACATATTTAGACTCAAGTTTGTCTATTAGAAATTTTAGTTCTTTTTATTTAGTTAAACTGTGAACTTAAAGGTTTTGTAGATTGAATAATTGTATAAAATGTTACGGGTAGTATGATTGTGTGAGTAAATTAGTGAATAAGTAAAAGTCTGGGCAACTTGAAACGTGACATTAAGACCACAAATTAATATATCTCATGTATTTTGTTATAATATAAATAAAGAAGCTTTT
Source organism: Phyto melanocephala (assembly GCA_941918925.1). NCBI lineage: Eukaryota > Metazoa > Arthropoda > Insecta > Diptera > Rhinophoridae > Phyto > Phyto melanocephala. The sequence goes on from OW799237.1 coordinate 67,681,934, forward strand.
GTATAGAGGATTGTTATTAGAAATGTCACTTTGAATGAGATTTTAGACTTTGCTCAATATATAAAGACAATTTTTAATGAATACTCGCTCATAACAAAAAAATTAAATCGATATTTTTTAACGGAATTTCTAATGGGGCTTATTTTTGCTCAATATGCATGTAAGTTGGTAAAATTCCAAAAATCTTCGTTTGGTTTACTTTATGGGCGGCGAGTGGAAGGAAGGATTTATAACAAGTAAGAGCACTATATTCGGCTGTGCCGAATCTTTTATACATTTATTGTACATTTAAAGCACAATATGTATTATTTTGTTAATCGCTATAGAATAATCTCTTTATAATAAAATATGTATCACTTTCTTTGTAGAGGGTGGTTAAATTTTAAGGGCCCATGTTTAAGGTCAACCACATCTAAACTTTTTCTTGTATTTCATTTGACATTTCTTAATCTCAGACTAACTCAATTTGAACCGTGGAAAGATACGCAATCGAGCAACGCTTTTAAATATTAAAGATTTTTATAAAAATGGGCGTTCAAATCAAAATGCATTTCGTGCACTTCGTGATTCTTTTGGTCAACATAATCGTTCGAATTCGTCCACAATCGTGAGAATTGTAAAAAATATTTAAATGTCTGCAAAGCAGGTCTGTATGAAATGTGAAAACATCTGTGAATGCCATCTTAGTTCGTTGAATGGGAAACATTGCTGTTTTTCACGATAACATGGCACAAGAGCAATCAACCTCGACTCATCATCGTGCCCAACAATTGAGCATCAACAGTGTCATTGAAAATATGGACTATCGGATCGTGGTGTGCCGCCTAGGTTGGGGGGCCATTTGGCCGATATTTTGTTCCATACATAATTGAAGCATACAAATATTATCATTATAAAAATAAATGATAATAATTGCATAATAATTTTATTCAAAATTAACATAGTCCCTTAAAATTAAACCACCCATTATAACTTCGGTATGCTAGTATAATGTTTTCGTAAATTTAGTCTTTCAATGAAAGTGGCCATTAAAATACGCGTGTCAATAAAGTTTCTGCTAATAAACATAACTTAGATATTTCAATATAGTCCTTTAGTATTTTAAAATCTTTATTCATAGAGAATTTACATGAATTAAGGAGGAAGAAAGTGAATTTAAGGTTAAATTTTAAGGGCCACAGGGTGATTTAAAATATACATTCTCTGCATTTTTCTAAAACGGGAAATTTATTAGTAAGATTTTGATTTTTAAACTTCTATAACATTTTGCTTTTAAAAGATTTTCAAACGAAATAAGTTTTGTATAATTTTAAAATTTTTTAGCCATTAGTACATTATAAATAAATTGTTTAATATGTTTAGATATAATTTTTTTTGACTTAGGTCTAAATTTTCCTAAATTCCCATTTTTAATATAGCATAACTTCAGGAGAACATAAACATAAGTTGTTAGCATGCCATCTAGTAGTTGCTAGTAGAGTCATCTATCTTATCATCTTTATCTTATATTTAGCTACAGTACAATAAATGGCGCAGTGTAAGATGAATAAATGCTAATATATCTTTATAAAAATTTAAAGAAAAAAGTGGGCGTGGCACATCTATTTTCCGTTATAACGAAGACTTTGACCAAAAAACCATGTTTGCAAAATTTCAGAATCGTACATACAGTTGTCAGTTTTATTACGTTTTAAATTTAAAATATACACTGTGCGGTATAAATTTTCGTACATTTTTATCTATAACTCTTTTCCTAATTCATAGATTTAAGCGATTTTCAGGGAAAAATATTCTTTTGACTCGATAAATATATATTCGAAGTTTCATGACTACGTTTATGCGTCTGGCCACAATCAAAAGTGAAAGTGGGCGTTATAGTAGGCGTGTCAAAGTTGTTTTTGCTAATGAGTACAACTTAGGTGTTTTAAGAAAGGCCTTTATTATTCCAAAATCTTTATTAATAGAGAAATTATATGAATTTTAGTTAAAACGTTATATGGGAGGTGGGCGTAAAAGTGGGCGTGGCACATTGATTTGCCGTTACAAGAAAGCGTGTCACCAAAAAGCAAAGTGTGCAAAATTTCAGAGTCGTACATCCAATTTTGTTGCTTTTATGACGTTTTTGTTTTTATATATACCGAAAAATACACTGTGCGGTATAAATTTTCGTACATTTTGATTGATAACTCCTCTCCTAATGCTTAGATCTAGATAATTTTCATGGAAAAATATTGTCTTTACCCAGGAAATATATATTCGAAGTTTCATGGGTCTACGTTAAGGCGTTTGAACACAATTCCATTTTATTCGATGTTCGAAGGACACGGTTTTTTCGACCTACTCTTGCTTCTCGAGCTATAACTCTCTTCCTAATATTCCGATTTAGCCCATTTTCAATAATAAACAAACTAGCTTTTTCGGTGCGACCTCTATCGTGCTTTCAACAGACGGACAGACATACGGACATAGCTAGATCGTCATAAAATCAAACCCCGATTCAGAATATATATACTTTATGGGGTCTAAAATGGATATTTCGATGTGTTACAAACGGAATGACAAAATGAATATACCCCCACCATTTTTTTGGTGGCGGGTATAAAAAGTTGTCTTATTATTGCATATTGTGAACAAATTGAACAAATCGTTGTCCTCTATTTAATATTTAACGGTTTATGTAAAAACCTAAACGCAATTAATGAAAAAAACAAAACAATAGAAGATTTTAATTCATTACAAAAAACTTATTTAAAAAACAACTTCTACTTGCTCTTTTCCAAAAGTTTGGCTGAATTAGTTAAAATATTACAGTGTGTTCGTGCAGCATACCAGTGTATGAATGCATGTGTTCTTTATATATGAGGTATACGATATGTTTAACAACTTAATAGCACATATTAAAAAAATATTTTTTGAAACATATTAACCCCCTAATTATTATTAATTTACTCCACATAATGGTAATTTTTTGGCTCTATAAAAATGTTGACCATAAAATTTTATCACATGTATATGTCAGATCACACTAAAGCACACAGCTTAACGCAAACAGCAAAACCCAGCCATACAGGGTTAATTCATTTGTTTTTCATATATCGATGTGTGCATTTCACCCAAATGATAATAAAATTGTTGGACATATAACTACCGAATACTTTTCTGTCTATCTTAATTTTATTTTCTTCGTCTGAAAATTTTTTTGACTACTGATAATATACTTTATTTTGAATTAAAGGTTTCAAAGGAGTCATTGACTACAGTTGCCGGATGCTGTGATCTGAAGCTAATACAAGATTTGCTTGATATTCTTAGCACGACAATAATTTTGTTACTTATTGGTTTAGACAAACGCAATATAATGAACTTTGACATATGTATGCGTAAATGGTTTGTATATAAAGTCTTACTATCAGCTTTGCTTCCAGTGCTTCCTGTTACTACACTGCCTGTTTGCAGGCATAGTCTATTTTTGTCACCTGGTACAAACAAAATCAAAACTATTATCTCTAATTTTGAACAATTTCAAAAAATACTTTATTAAATTCATTCAAATGTTTTGCTAAGAATAATGAAGAAGTTTTAGTAAAAGACTTAAAGGTCCTCTATTTGCTGGAGCCTGGAGTGAAAATTTCGATTTTCAGAACCTGGCATTATTCGTTTGTTTGTGGGCTTATGTTGAAACTAAAAATAAAATCTTTATCAAAAATATTTCCTAAAATATAAGCTAGTCCAGCCTAAATTTATTCATGTAAATAAAAATCAATTTTATTACATTTATCCCGACGTTTCGTCAATATTTGTTGACTTTTTCAAGGGAATCTATTAAAAAACTTTATTTAACAAAATTTTTTCTATTACAAAAACATATAACAATTAAGACTTACAGTAAATAAACAAGGAATTTTTATAACATTACAAATTTAACATTTAGCCGGAACGTTTAAGTTTTTATTTATTTAAATATAAAATTATTCTATTTGTTTACTATATTGCAACTCTATAACTGTCATTAATATTGTCCGTGTCTTGTTTTAAATTCATTGTCTTTTCTCTTTTCTGTTGTATTCTTAAGCTCTCAATAGTGTACCTTTTCCTCCCAATATTTTCTTTATTTAGTATTTTTACACCTTCTAAATCAACTATATGACCTGTATCAAATACATGTTGTGCCAGTGCTGTGGTTTGTTTATGTTTCTCTATGTCTTGTTTATGTTCTTTAATTCTGGTTTCCAAACTTCTTTTTGTTGTGCCAATATAAAATAAGTCACAGTTGTTGTTGTTGTTTCCTTTACATTTGATTTCATATACAACGTTGTTTTGTTGTTGTTTTTCAATTGGCGCTTTAACTTTTGTAAATATTGTATTTAGTGTAATGTTTGGTTTGTAGGCGAAATTTAGATTTTTATTTTCAAATATTCTTTTGATGTTTTTATTGTCAGTTAAACCAACTTTTGTCTTAATGACAACAACTATTTCACATATCAAAAAGAGTTTTTTAATCAGATATTTGGCATGCCAATGGGAAACCCACTTTCTCCAACGATTGCTGATATTGTGTTAGATGATCTCTTGGACGAAACTTTACAAGTATTAAGAAATAAAAATATCAACATCAAATACATAACTAAATATGTAGATGACTTTCTAGCAGTAGTTAAAATTGACGAAAGGGATGAAATCTTAAAAGTTTTTAATGAATATCATCCTAAAATACAATTCACAATGGAACTTGAAAATAACAACGCTATAACTTTCTTGGACACTAAGATTTATAAAACTGACGACATATTAATATTGGATTGGTACACGAAGGATACATCTTCAGGCAGAATTATAAACTTCTATTCAACACACCATAAAAATCAAATTATTAATACAGCCAAAAACTTTATTCGTAATATTTTACAAATCAGCAATAAACAATTTCATAATAAAAATATTAATCACATAATTAAGACATTAGAGGAAAATAGCTTTCCTTTAAAATTAATAAACATATTAATAGAAACAACATCCAGAAAATTAAATAACACAAATAACTCTTCAAACAACGAAGCAGATAAACATTTTTACAGTGTACGGTTCATCCCTGGTTTAACTGACAATAAAAACATCAAAAGAATATTTGAAAATAAAAATCTTAATTTCGCCTACAAACCAAACATTACACTAAATACAATATTTACAAAAGTTAAAGCGCCAATTGAAAAACAACAACAAAACAACGTTGTATATGAAATCAAATGTAAAGGAAACAACAACAACAACTGTGACTTATTTTATATTGGCACAACAAAAAGAAGTTTGGAAACCAGAATTAAAGAACATCAACAAGACATAGAGAAACATAAACAAACCACAGCACTGACACAACATGTATTTGATACAGGTCATATAGTTGATTTAGAAGGTGTAAAAATACTAAATAAAGAAAATATTGGGAGGAAAAGGTACACTATTGAGAGCTTAAGAATACAACAGAAAAGAGAAAAGACAATGAATTTAAAACAAGACACGGACAATATTAATGACAGTTATAGAGTTGCAATATAGTAAACAAATAGAATAATTTTATATTTAAATAAATAAAAACTTAAACGTTCCGGCTAAATGTTAAATTTGTAATGTTATAAAAATTCCTTGTTTATTTACTGTAAGTCTTAATTGTTATATGTTTTTGTAATAGAAAAAATTTTGTTAAATAAAGTTTTTTAATAGATTCCCTTGAAAAAGTCAACAAATATTGACGAAACGTCGGGATAAATGTAATAAAATTGATTTTTATTTACATGAATAAATTTAGGCTGGACTAGCTTATATTTTAGGAAATATTTTTGATAAAAATAAAATAATTTATTTGCAAACATAAACTTCTTTAGAAATATATATTTGAAAGACTTTTTTGTACTAGCTCTAAATAAAACCTTAATTAACAATAAATGGAGTTTTTGGCTTTGCTGTGTTTGTTAAGATTTGAGCTCTGGTGTGTTTCTCAAATTTTATGGCCCTCATTTTATCTAAAGGGTTAAATTTCAATTGTCCTAAAAAAATTCCGTTGTGAACTTTTAAAACACCGACACACATATCCATACATATATTGACAACCATTGTCAGAACCACATATTTTTTTGCCTGGTACTGTCTAATCAGAAACTTTTTATTAGAGAATCATATGATTAATACGGTTCTTTCTTGAAAGTAATGCACATGATTATTACTAGTAACCGTAATTTAACAGCTATGATTGAGATGTCCTCTAAATTGTGTTCTACATACAGCACAATATATTTATGTAATATAAAATATATGTATTTATTTATGTATTTCGATATGTATGAATGTTTGTAGGAGATTTATTATAATAAATATGGTCTCTTATAACGAGAATATATTAATGATTCATACCACAATCGAATATGAAAATTTTTAAAACTTCATAAGTGGTTAAATCAGAAATAAATTTTATTGTGGTTTATAGTAAATTGTCTTTAATGAGGGAGAATAAAAAACAACAATAACAGCAATGATAAAAAAATACAACATCATGTTAAACACGTTAAAATTGACAATATATTAATTTACTGCTTATATAATTGTTGGTCATTATTCTTATTGTATGTATATGATTATGTCAACAACAACAATAAATAAGCTTAATAACACGGACAATTCCTAAACGAACACATAAAGACTATTTATTATACATTCATCCACTTAATTGTTATTGACATTACATGGGCAAGTGTAAATGCGTTTGATTGACAATGAAGATTACGAGAGTTATTCGAAAATATAACTGAAGAAAAATCTAATACAAACAATGAAATTGGTTCGAGTTCTAATATTTTATAAAAAAAAACATTTCACTTTACCATGACGAATATGATAGGATGATATATATGATATATATAGATGAATATATTTTATACATTATGTAACTCCTAATTGCCCCATATGAACCTATACAGTATTTTAATGAATGTAATGAAAATGCTTGTAATAAAAAAAACACAGAAAAAATAAATATAAATTTCAATTACAAAATTATTACTGATAATTAAAATTTTAATTGATTTTGCTTCAATCATCAAAATGATACTTTTAATCAAATGAGAATAAAAAATTTTAATTGAAAAAAATTGCAAAAAATATAATTGCCAGATTAATTCTATATGCAAGAGATAGTTGCTGCTTGGGTGCAATTTTTCCTTTTTTTTAAGCATTGTAGAAGTTCCGTCTGTTGTGAAGCTTAATATTTACAATAAAATTAAATAACCGTTTCTCTAAAAGTCTAATGAAAATCACTGCCAGTATAATAAATATTATATAAATTATCATACAAATAATCCGTATTTAAAAAAATCAGGATTTCCCGGTATTTTTATAATAAATCCCAGGATTAGGGATTTGTAAATTCTGAAAATCCTGGAAGACGAATACACTCACTGATCACGCTCTAAGTATAAATAGTATATAAACTATTATAAAACTCTTTGTATGAAGTAGTTGAAAACCCAAAAATGATAAAAACAAGATTACGCATTGCGCATGTTTATTGTAATTCTGCTCTCTTGTGCGTGGCGGCACATCAGCAAACAAGTGATTGATATTACAAAAAAAAAAAAATATTAAAAAGTGAACAAAATGCTCAAATAAATATGTTTTAAATATAAATAATTATTATTAATAATAATACAACAACAAATAAATAAATACAAAATTTTTATTTTGTTTTTTGTGGTAAATTAACTTAAAAACAGTAAATAACTACAGAAGCCATAATATGTAAAATAATATACTTTTAAATAAACTATAATGCTGTTATTCTCCTTTAATTTATATAAATCTCACTGTTTATATATTGCTTTTGTAAAGTGCGAGGCTGATGTGACGTATATGCGCAGAACGAAAACATTTAGGGCCGTATTCATAAAAAATATTTTAGGTTTATTAAAGGCTTATGTCCAAGTTTGATTGGACATATATTTAAAACTCTTACGAATATTATATTATTGCCAATTTATATTTAGTACTTTGAATTTTTATTATTGTAACGTATATACTAAAACCTACTTACCACTGTAAAAAACCTACCATTGTAATATACTTACCATTATAACATACGTATTATTGTAACTCACTCATCTTAAGTTTAAGAGATCGTAAATCTCATAAAGTTGCTCAATAAGAAATAGATTTTTTATGCATGTAGAATTTCCAATAGTTCATAACATTTTCGTTAAAAACAAATAATTGTATAGTATAAATTGTTGTTAAAGTACAGAAGTAACTCACTTCCCTTTGAATTTTTGAAAAGTGAACTACACATCTATTAAAGTAATTTAATTGTCTTTGGATCAATTTAATTATATATCCGTTAATTTTATTTACCTATACATTGTCGAAAACATACATACTAAAAGGTGAATATATACCCCACTTTATAATAAATCCCACTAATTGAAATACGAAAGTAACTCGTTGTAATTTATTTACATTTTTTTTGTTCATTTCAATAATTCCCTACAATTATAATAATTCTCTGAGAGTTATTATAATTATAATCGCTTTAGAAACCCACCCCCATTTATTCCCTGCAGTTTTGGCACTCTAAAGCTGATTATTTAGCATTTTGTGTGTGCCCAATGCAAACAAAATTACAGCTTATTTGACAGATGTTGTAGAGAAATTTGTCAAATAAGCCTTCAATAAACCTTAAATATTTTTTATGAATACGGCCCTTATTGTACAGTCGGAAGGCGTAATCTTTTTTTAAACATTCTTGATGACAACAAAATCGATAGTTTGATACATGAAAAAAGGACATATTTGTAGCTAGTCTGAAGTTATAAGAAACTAGTAAATATCAATAGTATCAATAGGCATACATGTGGTTTGTTTTTGTGTAAGCAGCAACTTCAAACGATTATATTTTATTTTTTATAAAACCAGTTGAATATTGTAAGGAAAAAATGTGTTACGAGAAATAAACTATTACTGTACAAGATGCCCCCTACGTACTTCAAAATTCGCTTTTAAAAAACATAAAACTTCACTATCGTTTTTCTTTTACAACATTTTTTTGGCGAAATACTTCAGGTTGTGTACTTTAAAATGTATCTACATAATAATTTAGCACACAAATATGCTTTATCATAGGCCGCTGTCTTGGAGATAGTGTTATACTGAGTACGACCATAAGCAAAACACTGGTGTAGTATTTTAAAAGTGCCCATATTCATACTCTGTTGTCCTGTCAAACACGAAAATTTTATTTTCGAATTTTGTATGCTGCAGTGTAAAATAAATATTTATTTAGGCCTTCGTGTAAAACTAGTCAAGACGAATAATTAAATCTGCTTACCGGACTCTTAACCATGTATTTCAAGAATTAAATATCTTTTGTATCTCTTAATTTAATACTCAAACACAATCTATCATTTGCATTCATTACTTACTGACCTTAATTTCAATCATGTATTTAATAATAAATTAACTGTGTTATCACTTATCTTATTGAAAGTTTCTTTACTATGTAAAAAAATATCAATAAACATCACATACATAAATAATGATAACTGAAATAAATGACCCCAATAATATATATGCCTAAAAGTATGCAACATTAAAATTTTATTTAATGAATACACAAGTAAGTGTTCTAATTATTATGGAGCTTGGTGTTTAGGGACGTAAAACAATTATTAAAAAAAAGTATTTGTTTAAAAACCATTTAAAAGTTAAAAGATCTTAACTCCGTCAACTGTATTAAGAGATTTCTAAAGCTAAAATAGACTTAAGCAAAATGCAAGCATTTGACCAAATAATCGCAACTACTTTTTTTCATAAATATTCATTTAATTTGATGGGAGTTTTCTTTCACCAAATATAGTTAAAATATATGAATGAAATGAAATTATATTCCAATTAGTTTAAATTAAGATAAATTTTAATTAAATAAATATTTTATATAAATTTTATTTAATATTAGAGCAGATTTTAAACATTTTAGTGGTTGCGTACATTACATTATACATATGTTAGCCTTATGTGAACATACTTTTACCTGCAGTGGAAACAAATGCGTTTCGTTACTTTCTTTACACCGCTCATTGTAATTCTTCATTGTGTTCATCTTTACTCTGCTTTTTAATCGATATTTTGAATTTGGTTTAATCAATACATAATATTAATATTAATTAATTTTACGCTAGAGGGTTAAATAATCAAATTCATTTAAATTTAACAACGAAGGATAGTTGGTATTGTTCACAAGTTTGTGTGTGTAAATGTGTTTAAGAATGTGCATGGTCTTGTTACAGTTTGACATCAACAATTTTAAGTTCAGGTAAATGCAAAAAGTTCTTAAAAATGCACAGCGACGTTAAATTTGTCTTACAGCTCCTATAATTATGCAACAAAATAACAGTGTAATTAAAAAACGTCATTTTACACGTACATAAATGAAAGCATGTATTTGTGTAACAGGAAGGATAATACAAAGACTATATAGCCTTTATAGTCTATAGTCTTTGGTTAATATTTATGGTTAATCGAATATTGTTTTTACATTGGTTTTTAATTTTATTCAAACATGCTCGTATTAACTGGTGAATAATGTTCTTAATTAAAGTGAAATATCTGACATTATGCTATTTTACAGTTAATTAATTTTTATTATTCGTTCTCACTTCTTGATTTAATATGAAACATTATTTTAAAAAAAATATATTTTTATCTTATCATTATGTTACAGTTTTTTTTTTTCATAAGTAGTATCGTACTCAAACAAACATATCATTTGACTTTCTTGAACTTTTATATGGATCTTTCTTTACCTTTTTATTGTAAACTTTTAAATTTAATTCATTGATAAATATAGTACCGTTAATTTGAATTGCAATACACTTAAACGTCATAATATTTCATAATTTTATACCCACCACCAAAAAAATGGTGGCGGTATATTTATTTTGTCATTCCTTTTGTAACACATCAAAATATCCATGTTAGACCCCATCAAGTATATATTTTCTAAATCCTGGAATCATTTTAGGACGATCTAGCTATGTCATTCCGTCTGTCCATCTGTTGAAAGCACGATAGAGCTCGAACCGAAAAAGTTAGTGGGCTCAAATTTTGCCAGAATATTTCTAATACACAAGGTTTGTTTGGACAGAAAGACAGATGGACATTGTTTGCTCGTCCTAAAATGACTCCAGGAATCAGAAAAAATATACTCGATGGGGTCTACCATGGATATTTCGATGTGATACTAACGGAATGACAAAATGAATATACCGCCACCATTTTTTTTGTGGTGTTGTTATGAAATGTTTGTGTGTGTTTGTTTTGTTTGCTCAAAAATAATATTATTAAAAAAGTAGCGAAAAGCATTAATATTATTATAAAAATATTAACAAAATTAACATTTAAATAAAAGAGAATATTAAAATGTGTTATTAACTAATAACTCGAAAGCAAAAGCACAAGTGACTTATTTTGACATTTGCATTCGCTTTGACGACCCTACGTTCGATACAGGTGAATTAAATGTTGTATGAAAAAAACAGGCTATAATTCTTAGACAAAAACTATGGAAATATTTTATTTTGTTTTCTAAATTAATATAACATGTTTTCCTCACCAGACATTATGTGTACTTTTTCAAAATATATAGAAAAAGTTTTATTTTCAGAGAAAAAAATAAATATCTTACTAAGAAATCACTCCCCTCCCCTCCCTACCCTAAAAAGTAAAAATGTTTGATTAAAGTTCATAACTCAATGTCACGCATCATAGACATTATCATTCAAAAAATAATAATAAAACTCCAGCGGCAAAACCAACATTAAAACTAACATGAAATGTCTTGCTCATGTTTCTGCCTTTTGACTGTATGAGTAGTACATGATGTGCCACATAATAGTATACGAGTACAAGTAACTTTTAACCTTTTGAACTTAGTTATATGTTCCTCTGCATTCAAACAAACATATTTATTTGCAACAAACATTTTACACCCCAAACAAAACAATTTGTTGCAAATATTTATTCATACTCATGTACGAGTAAGTGAGTATTTGCTTTAATAGAAAATATTTTGTTTCTATTTTTTGTTCTTCATTCAGCTTCTAATAAACTTTATAATTCCCATATAGCCATTTATTGCCGATGTGGCATGAGTGAATGTGACTGAATGAATATTCAAGTGCAAGTGTGTGACATAAATACATCCAAACACACAGGAAAACATATACATCAACATGTATGTGATGGTTGTAGAAAATTGGGGATACTGTCGCTCGTACTTGCATTTATTGACTTTATGCCAAACAAAGGACGAGAAAGAAAAGTCAAATGTTGTCAAAAATGTCAAACAAATGAATGCAAACAGTAAAAAGAACCCCAGAACTATCACATATTGCACATTAGATATTGGAGTAGTAGAAAAACGAACAGAGAATTTGTGGTAGTCAGATGACAGGACTGTGTTTAAGGGTTGCATGTTACTAACAAGGATACTAACAATACATTTTTCTACTCTATTTTTAAATATTTGAACTTTAGAAACAACAACAAAAAAATAGAACAAAAATTATTATTTTGGTTTATGTTTGTTGAGAATTTTTTGCACGTTTTCTCTATGACTTTTTTCTTGGTAGTCGGTTGTATTCTAGATATTTGAACTTTATTGTCACGTACTTAGACAGTTGCTTAATTTATGATTTTTTTATTGTTTTGTATCTTCATTAATACCATGTGGATGCGTACGTATATTTAAAACTAAAAGGAACATTTCTAACAAGGAGTAGAGGGTGTGAGTATCAACCATTATTTATTTAAAAATCATGTTTGCACAAAATTTTGAAATATTTGTAAAACTTTATAAAAATATTTGCTCAAAACATTTATTTAGTGCCAAGAATTTTATTTCAATAACGTATTTATTAAAAGTTTATCTGGATAGAAAATAAATATTTTTTCTACAATTTCTAATAAGTTAATAAATTTAAGAAAACAATTTAGATTCAAACTAAGCTGTTTTAAAACAAACTTTTCATAGCGTTAATTTGATGAACATATGGAGGACATTCACTCTATATTTCATTCTTACAAAAATTAGTTTTAAATGGCAAAATATAACGTTTTATAAACCGCATCTGTGATAAAAATTTTAAAATTGATACAAAATTATTTCAAATTTTTGTTGTTGAATTATTTCCTAGTTAACATGACCTTTATTTTTGTAAAAACTATTTAATTGGAATTTTGTTTTTTTATTTAATAATTTTTTATGCTAAAAACGAATTTGAAAAAATTTTGAAATCAACTCAGTTGTGGTCGAATGTAGACCGAATCTTTAAAAAAAGACGGTTTTGTTTAATATTATATTAAACTGTTTCTCTTTTGAATAATTTAATGCCGAACGATACCTAATAATCGTCGCACAGAGATTCAATGAGAAACAGAAATAGTGGTTTGTCACCAAAGGGCTTAAAAATTTAATAACTTTTATGTTTTTATTTTTCAGATTACACTGCTCAGCAGCAAAATCCTCCATTAAATAAAACTATGGGTCGGGCAAATTTTTAGTCAGGTACGGAGACATATTTCATCCTAACTTGAGAACCAGTCATCCGATTTTCAAAGATAAAACACCAGAAGATGTGTTACAAAATTGTATTTATATTAGTCTCTATCTCTTATTGTTTTGGAATTATTCAGAAATTAATGGAGACAAAAATTTTTTTTCGTGCAAAATTTGTAATATTTTTCAATTTAAAAATAGAATTAAAAAAAACATTAAGCAAATATTCAACATTTTGCACTTTTTTTCTGAGAGCTACTTATCTTAAAAATAAAAAAATATATAAACCATAAAAATCGGTTAAAAAATGTAGATTTTATTGTCAATTTATCGTAGGTACCCAATATTGACCAAATATGTGTAATGCAGCAAACAACGTCAGGGTGGGCGCACTAAAGCGTGGGACTGTGGGACCGATGGCAATTTGTTGCCATTGTGAAGTAAAACGGCTGTTAAACTTGTCTTGGATGAATCAATTAAAATATATACAATTCTGTTACACATCTTCTGGTACTTTAACTTTGAAAATCGGATGACTGGTTCTCGAGTTAGGATGAAATATGTCTCCATACCTGACTAATTTAGGGGAAAAATTTGCACGCCTATAAAAAAAATCCCGATCTGATGGAAAAAAACCGACAACGAATTTAAGTTCAGAGCATCAAAATCCATATAGTCCACATAGTTTTAATTAACGGGAAGACAAAAAATGATTTTTTGTCGAGCAGTGTTTTATTAATAACACCTAGAGATAAAATATTTCAACGTAAACAGCAATTATTGGTGGATCAGTTCGCTCTCACCAGCAACCTGGCACCGTAAGAGATTTATTGAAAAATAATAACGTGTGGAGAAAATATTGAACGTGTTGAGCAAAGTGTTAACAAAACACCCGAAAAATCTTCCAATAGCGTTCTGCTCAGCTAGAAGTTGCTTGTACGTCACTATGGCAAATTAATAGAAAATATTTAGTTTCAATGTAAGATGGTGCTAAAAGTAAAACCCATTAATGGAAACGCCTACATTTTGGAGTTAAATTTTAACAGTTGGCCAGAAATAAAATGAACTTTATTAAAAATTAAACACAAGAAGTGTTGTGTTGGGATTCTGAAAATTAAAGAGTCATTTATCAACGCCAATTGCGCCCCATTAGGTATAGTGCAGCGGTCATCAACTACTTTCATTTAGGGTCTGTTTTTAAAAAAATCACGACGTCCGCGGTCCGGAAGGCAATAAACTGAACTATTTAAATAAAGGGTCCGCCATCTAACGTTTTTTTTTCAACTAGTGCTTATTTCGTGAATGGTAACACTTAGCTCATGTCTGATTTGACAGATAATTAGTTTTATCCTTCCGCTGAACGAATATGGTTGTGTATACGCTTGAACAACGTTGGGAATTATTGCGACAATACATTAGCCGATTTTGCCAAAAAGATCATCTTTTCCAATGAAGATCATTTTAATCTTGGCGGGTATGTAAACAAGCAAAATTGTCGCATTTGGGACACAGAAAACCCGCACGCATACATTGAAAAGCCGATACACCCAAAACGAGTCACTGTTTGGTGCGGATTTTGGTCCAGAGGCGTAATTGGGCCATTTTTCTTCGAAAATGAGCCAGGAGTGGCCGTAGTCAATGGCGATCGTTATCGGGCCATGTTGAACGAATTCTTGTTCCCAAAAATTTAAGAGGAGGATATTGTCAACATTTGGTTTCAAAAGGACGGCGCTACGTGCCACACATCTGAAGCTACACTTTTTTATAGCATTTTCAGAAAAAAAAGTTATATGGCGGACCCTTTAATATGTGCAATATTTTATTGTATAATAAACAAATGTTTTGAATAAAAAGAAGTAAGTACTAAGGGTTTTTACAATGTTAATTAGAAAAATTACATTTTTTGTCTTGGACTATCCGTCTGAAGTTTAAAGTAAAGCTTGTGGAGGCTATTCTCATTAAATCTTGGTAATGTGCATCGGCAAGTCTGTTCCGGAACTAATTTTTAATGAAGTTCATCTTAGAAAATGCTGTTTCACAAACATATGTTGACACAAACAAAGTAAGAAGTTTCGAGGCTAATTTTTTAGTTCTGGGTATTTATTAGCACAAACAAATTTTATTCAAAACTCTTGACAAGGAACTTCCTGATTTTGGAGTTTTAAAATTTTGTTTTCTTGGAAATCGATCATTTCCATCTGGAAAGAAGCTTTATTACTCCTTAAAAAATATTTGCAGCTTCATTACACCATTATTCCCCAGGTTTCGGAGAGTAAATATTACTGTTGATATCGACGACATTCCCAGTTTTCTCGTTTTTTATAACAATAAAATGAATGTAATTTACAAAATTACAAATTTTAACACAGCACGAATTTTGATAATAAAATTCAATGATATGTAAGCGATGTTCATTTTATGGTTTCTTTATGGTGAATTGGCAAGCGTAACTGCGCATTTTGGCATTGCCACTTGTCACGAATCTTTTTTTGTATTGAACAAATTTACAATCGATATAAGCACTCCATTTTTTGTTAATTGCGAAAACTCTCTGCAAATACAAAATAGCTTTTATCCAATAACCATGTGCTTATTTATTTTGTGGAAAATAGGATAAACCCTGCGACAACCAACAAAAATAGAATTGCAAAATACCCGCCGTAATAAAGTTTAATTTCTATTGACTTGAAATCTATAAAAAAAATACCACAAAATCCTCTCATTTGTTTAATGTTTTCGTAGAGTATATGAAAACACACATTTGCGGTTACACACACATACAAATACTTGAAAATTTCCTTAAGTATTATGAACTCTGTATCCGGCATAGAGTAAAAGTGAACAAATTGATTTGCCATAAAATAATTGTTGATTTTAACTTTTTACTTAAAAGCAAAATAAAAATTCCTAAAAATTGTTTTTCTAGAGTAAGCGTATACACATGATGATAAAGACACTAACACACACACACATGCACACAACCAAACTCAAGATAATTTGATCTTCTTAAGACGCTTTTATCAGTTACAAAGAAAATATTTTAAAAAGATTTTGGTTGCATGTACGTGTTTTACATACTTAATTTAAGTGGAAAATAAAGCATAAATGGGAAGACTGTTTTAACTTTGCTGTAGACAAAAACCACCAAACCATGCAGCGATTGGTTTTGAGTAAAAACAAAAATTGAAAATAAAATGTTCGTTATTATATAAGTTATTAATAACATTGAACATTAAGTAAATAAAATAAAAAATACTATTAAAATTTTGAAATAGGCTGTGACGAATTTCGTATACTGTTTACCAGTCACATATTTGCACTTATTTGAATAAAATGATTTGAAAAACATATTTAAATTATTATGAGAAATTTTTAAATAAAATAAGCATTAGCGAAGATATCTGTAATAACGGGGAATATTTAAAAGTCTTTTGCACTTTTCGATGAGTTATTGGCCATCATAAAGGTCACAGACAGAACTGATAATAAAAGGGCTTACTCTGGGTTAAGACATTACTGTTTACACAAAAAAAAGGCAGTTTTAAAAGCACAAAATGGATTTTACATCAAGTCTGTTGCAGTCAATGATGAAGGGCGAAATGACCTACTAATCGTATGTTTATTTTCCATATCAGGTAATGGGGATTCAAAGCTCTGCAATATTGCGCAAAATGAAATTGCCGATGAGCTAGCACTTGGGTCTAGGGATCTAGGGCTAGATCGTATTAAAAGTTTAATTGAAAAATGGGTATCGGACGGACAAAAGTAAAGTAGTGGTATCTATATTTACGTACATGTTGCTTGTTATCACTCATAAATATCCTTAAAAAAATATTTTATAGACATTCCATTGTAAACTAGGTACAATATAAAAAAGACTTTGGAACGTTTTAGTAATTCTGTAGACTAGAAACCTTGAAACCTTTTGCTAGATTTCCATAATAATAATATAAAAAACATAGTTCAAATGCGTGCATATCTTTGACTAAAATTATAGGAATAAGTTAGCAAATTATCCTTTACTTGGCTAGCGCAGTTCCTACAATTTATTGAATATAGAGTTAATTTTTTAATTACTAATTAATTTTTCGTCCAATATATGCAAATTCGTTTCTCTGAATTATTTTATTTAGAAATATGAAAGGTACTGCAAGGATATATCAGGGATATACATATCTTCCATCACAGCTAATATTAATGCTTGCTTGTCCTTCTCTATACTCAAACTCAACTTGGATTAACACAGGCAAAAAAAAAAGAAAACATTGTTATGACATACTCAAGACGTTCATACAATTCATTCTCTATAACAATCAAGCGTTTGTTTGAATGTTATCATTTAATTTTTACTTTTCATAAAAATTCCGACATGGTTACTTTGTAAAAATAGTATGATTAACAAAATTATTTTAACAAAATAAAAAAAATAATTATAACTAATTGTTGTGTAAAACAACAGTATGATTACAAATTAATTTTTTAATAATAATTTATTTTTAACGCTTCTTTTTCTTGTTGAATACATTTTTATAATTTATAATGTTTAACATGTGAAGAAAAATATGCAAAAATTTAATTTATAAAAAATTGTAACTTTAAATACAATCAATTTAAATAACAACAAAAAACAATCATGCATCTCTGAAAGGAGCAAAAATATTATTGTAGTCATAATATGATTATTGCATTATACTCTTATTAAACATAATGATGATAACCTGCAACCATTATATGTTTTTACCACAATCATACAATTTGATATGTAGTGATATATTGTGATCTTCGATTCTTATTGTCGCAACCATGTTTTATGTATATTCCAAAACATAAAAAATACAAACAAGTAAGAGCGCTATATACGTCCGTGCCGAATCTTATATACCCTTCACAACGTGTAATCATGCAATAACAGTAGTTTGTGTCACCATTCATCCCATATGAAATAGGTACATACATATCAAAATATACATATATAAAAGCATCCCATTGTAAAATTATAAATTCACGTATGTATGTTAAAAAAACAAAAAAAAATATCAAAAAAATTAAAAAAAAAATTAAAAAAAAAATTAAAAGAAAAATTATTATATATATAATATATATAAAACAAAAAAAAAAAATAAAAAAAAAAATTAAAAAAAAAAATAAAAATATAAATAATATATTAAAAAAAAAATAAAAAAAAAAATAAAAAAAAAATTAAAAAAAAAATTTTTTTTGGCTCAGCTGGGATTCGCTGCCACGTTTTTTGTATCCAGTATACACGTTTGTATGTATGTATGTTGTTGTTGTAATTTTGTTTTTGTGAATAAAAAATCGAGGTGGTCGTGGGTTTTTGCTCATATCTCAGTTGTTTATGTACCGATGTTTCTGATTTTCAATACCGATCTACTCCCGAATATTTCTGATATTTTAATGTCTCACCCGGGTCCAAGCGATGTCGGGGGGCTTCAAAAAGTTGATTTCAACATACACACGGACAGACGGACAGACTGACAGAGCTTAATCGACTCCCCTATTCATAAGCTTTCAGAAAATATATACTTTATGGGGTCGGAAATCAAAATTGTAGAAATTTCACACGGAATGACAAACCTATATATACCCTTTTTATACCCTTCACACAGTGAAAAAGGGTATATATAGGTTTGTCATTCCGTGTGAAATTTCTACAATTTTGATTTCCGACCCCATAAAGTATATATTTCCTGAAAGCTTATGAATAGGGAAGTCGATTAAGCCCTGTCAGTCTGTCCGTCTGTCCGTGTGTATGTTGAAATCAACTTTTTGAAGCCCCCCGACATCGCTTGGACTCGGGTGAGGTATTAAAATATCAGAAATATTTGGGAGTAGATCGGTATTGAAAATCAGAAACATCGGTACATAAATAACTGAGATATGAGCAAAAACCCAAGACCACCTCGATTTTTTTTTCACAAAAACAACATTACAACAACAACATACATACATACAAACGTGTATACTAGTTAGAGAAAACGTGGCATTGAATCCCAGATGAGCCAAAAAAATTTTTTTTTTATTATACCCTTCACACAGTGAAAAAGGGTATATATAGGTTTGTCATTCCGTGTGAAATTTCTACAATTTTCATTTCCGACCCCATAAAGTATATATTTTCTGAAAGCTTATGAATAGAGGAGTCGATTAAGCCCTGACCGTCTGTCCGTCTGTCCGTCTGACCGTCTGTCCGTGTGTATGTTGAAATCAACTTTTTGAAGCCCCCCGACATTTTTTTTTTTTTTTTTTTTTTTTTTTTTTTTGTGGTGAGGTAGGAAAATCCCTTCGGATCATCAGATGTCGTCACATCCGGTATGTGGTGACACCACTAAAAACCTACCTCCTTCTGAGAATTTCTCTATCCGGAACCGCGTCCGCATTACTTCGGATAGAGAATCAGAGTGGTTGAGCAACGTTACTCTATTGCCTGCGTCCAGGCGGTTAATGGTAAACCCCTATCCAAGTCAATCTTCTTCATTTTAAGGACGTTTTCCGCATACTTTGCCACCTTTTGCCAATTTTCATTTCCGCGTAACATTTTGCTGACAATATTCTCAACAGTTATGCGACCAATCGCCTTCTCCAATTCCTTTCTCTCGTTTTTCCATCGCTCGCAATTAAAGAAAGTATGCTCCGCATCGTCAATTGCTCCGTCGCCATATACACAGCTTGGATCGTCCGCTTTTCCTATTCTAAAAAGGTATTTTCGGTAATAGCCGTGCCCCGAAAGCATTTGGGTTAAGTAGTAATTTACCTCTTCCTCTTTTCTATTGAACCATTCAGCAATCCTTGGAATTAGTTTTGCGGTCCATTTGCCCTTTACAGAAATGTTCCATTTCTCTTGCAACTTCCTTAGTGTTTCCATTCGCAACTCTCTTTTATCTACTTCGTTTCCCTGCTTTCGTTCAGCGTATATTCTTACTCTCTCCTCAATTAAAAGGTCTATGGGGATTGTACTGCTGATTATAAAAACGGCTTCCTGTGAAACTGTCCGATATGCTGATGCAACTCTTAGCGCCGATGTTCTCTGTGTAGTTAATAGTATGTTTCGCCTGTTTTGTGTTCTAAGATATGTTCCCCACACTTCGCTGCCATATAAAAGCACTGAATTTGTAGTATCCATTAACAATTTCCGCTTGAGCTGTGTTGGTCCTCCTACATTTGCCATAAGTTTACTGAGCATTCCTATTACTTTCCCTGCTTTGTCGGCAACATGATTTATCTGATGGGTGAATTTAAGTCTGCTATCAAATCTGACTCCCAAGTATTTTAGAATATTAGCCGTCGTTATCCTTGTGTCCAGAATGTCGAAAACCATCTCTAGGTGTATATGTTTTTTTGTCAGTAGTATAAGCTCCGTTTTCTCCGTAGCGAGACTTAACCCATGTTGCTCCAGCCATGTTTTACTCCGGAGCATTACCATATTTAATTTCCGTTTAACGTCGTCTACATTTCTACCAGTAATAACAGCTGCTATATCGTCCGCATAACCTACCAGGTGGCAGTCATCGGGCATTTCCAGTCTGAGGATTTGATCGTACGTAATATTCCACAGATCTGGTCCAAGTATGGAACCCTGTGCAGCTCCTGACGTTATTTTCCTTGCCTTTAGTCCGCTTGTTGTATCGTAGAGAAGAGTACGATCGCTAAGGTAACTTTTGATTATATTTAGTAAATACACAGGGATTCTGAAATTAACTTTCAAAGCTCCTATAATGTCCTTCCATTGTAGGCTGTTAAATGCATTTCGGACGTCTAATGTAGCTAACAAAACGATATTTCTGGAATAATTACTTCCTTGCTGAGCTCGTTCGACACTCAAAACCACGTCTTCTAGTGCTCCAAGTGTTGATTTTCCCTTTCTGAAGCCATGTTGCCTTACTGATAGACCTCCTAACCTCTCAACTTCTATTGTGAGTCTGCCTTTTATAAGCTTTTCAAAAAGCTTTCCGGTCACATCAAGCATGCATAGTGGTCTATATGCTGAGGGATGTGTTGGATCTCCCTTCCCTTTACTAATCAAAACCAACTTCTGTTTCTTCCATATCTTTGGAAATATTCCATGTGCCCAGCACAGATTAAACATTCCCAAAAGTATGTATGGTTGGACCCGGGTAAGGTATTAAAATATCAGAAATATTCGGGAGTAGATCGGTATTGAAAATCAGAAACATCGGTACATAAACAACTGAGATATGAGCAAAAACCCACGACCACCTCGATTTTCTTTTCATAAAAACAACATTACAACAACAACATACATACATACAAACGTGTATACTGGTTAGAGAAAACGTGGCATCGAATCCCAGCTGAGGCAAAAAATTTTTTTAAATTTTTTTAAATTTTTTTAAAATTTTTTTTTTTAATTTTTTTTTTATTTTTTATTTAATATATTATATATATTTTTATTATTATTTTTTTTTTTTTTTTTTTTTTTAATTTTTTTTTAATTTTTTTTTTTGTTTTATATATATTATATATGTATATAATAATTTTTTTTTTTTTAATTTTTTTTTTAAATTTTTTTTTTTAAATTTTTTTTTTATTTTTTATTTTTTTTTTGTTTTTTTTAACATACATACGTGAATTTACTGTTATTGCATGACTACACGTTGTGAAGGGTATATAAGATTCGGCACGGCCGAATATAGCGCTTTTACTTGTTTTTTTTTTAAATTTTTTTTTTTAATTTTTTTTTTATTTTTTTTTTATTTTTTATTTAATATATTATTTATATTTTTATTATTATTTTTTTTTTAATTTTTTTTTTTAAATATTTTTTTTTTATTTTTTTTGTTTCATATTTATTATATATATTTTAATTATTTTTAAAATTTTTTTTTTTAATTTTTTTTTTAATTTTTTTTTTAATTTTTTTTTTTTAATTTTTTTTTAATTTTTTTTTAAATTTTTTTTTATTTTTTTTTTAACATACATACGTAAATTTATAATTTTACAATGTGGATGTTTTTTTATATATATGGTTTTTATATGTATGTACGTATATCATATGGAATGGTGATACAAACTACTGTTATTGCATGACTACACGGTGTGGAGGGTATATAAGATTCGGCACGGCCGAATATAGCGCTCTTACTTGTTTTACACTTCACCTGTGGTGCACAAGGGTATATATAGCTTTGTCATTCCGTTTGTAATTTCTACAATTTTCATTTCCGACCCCATAAAGTATATATTTTCTGAAAGCTTATGAATAGAGGAGTCGATTAAGCCCTGACCGTCTGTCCGTCTGCCCGTCTGTCCGTGTGTTGGTTGAAATCAACTTTTAGAAGCAACTATATGTTCCTCAGATCTGTATATGGTATCAATCTCTTGGAAATATCCAGGAATGAAGCGCTATTGAAATTCAGCACAATCGCCCAATAACTTTCTGAGATATGAGCAAAAAACCACGACCACCTCGTTTTTTTTCACAATTACAACAACAACATATATACATACATACATGTAAAAAACATACCAAACAATAATAAAAATTACAAAAAAAAAAAATATTAAAAATAAGAAAAAAAATAATAAAAAAAACTACAAAAAAAAATTAAAAAAAAATTTCAAAAAAATTTAAAAAAATTTAAAAAAAATATAAAAAAAATAATAAAATATAAATAATATATTAAATAAAATAAAATAAAATTTTTTTGGCTCAGCTGGGATTCGATGCCACATTTATTCTAACGTGTACGTATGCACGTATTTTATATGAGATGAATGGTGATACAAACAATTGTTATTGCATGACTACACGTTGTGAAGGGTATATAAGATTCGGCACGGCTGAATATAGCACTGTTACTTGTTCACTGTGTGAAGGGTATAAAAAGTGCCATAAAAATAAGAAAAAGTTACTTTTTGGTCGCCCATAACATTTTGAGTTTCACATTGAATCAATAGTCACAAATTAAAAAAATTTACATATGTATGTGCACAAACGTAGATAACACAAAAAGTTCAATAGAAAAGAACATTTTGTATAGCCCATAACAGTTTTATTCATAAACGTAGAAAATACAAAAAGTACCATAACCATTTGAAAAAATACCTTTATAGTTTCTTATATTATTGTACAACTTCGAAATTTAAATAACTATTTAGCAATAAAATATTTAAATATAGATGATTTAATTTACTCTTTGCATAACAAAATCAAACTGTTTTCCAGAATTTTTCCCTTTCTAATCTGTTATGAAGGTGTTTCAAGTTGTATTAAATGGAATATTTTTTGTATTTGATAAAATCAGTTTATCAAATTTTTCCTAATCGACCCTTTTATTAGGAATTATATTTATTTCTCGTATTTGTCCTTTTTGGTACTCCGGTTGACTAGTCAGTAGAGTGCTGGCCTGCTAGTTTGGGGGTTGCGGGTTCGATTCCCGCCGGAGACTATGGACTGGCCTCCTTCTCTTTCTCTTCTACTCTAACTATTCATATGGAGCGCAAAACTGGCTAATTGGGCATAAGTGTATACCTGTCGTGGGCTTGGGTTTTTAGTGCCCCTCCTTTTCAACCAAACTTAACCTAATCACTTAAATAATATCCTATTTAATAACTTAGGAATTTTTTAAGTAACAAAAAGAGTAAAACTTGTACCTCTTATGCAAGCGAATTTGCAAAAATGGCGAAATTCTATTAATATTTTTTCGCGGAATAACATATACAATTTTTATTTTTTTTTCTATATTTCTGAGTTTACAAGTTAGATAGGTTAGCAAAAAAGTACCAAAATTTTGTTTTTAACCTTTTATGCCCCTTAGTTGTTGAAAATTAAAAGAGTGTCGGAAACCTGTCAGCTTAATCAGTTAAGCAGATATCAGGTTATCGACTTTACCCCTTATTGCCGTCTTTACGTTTCAATTTCCATCTGAGTGGATCTATTATATATCAGATAAAGAACTCACTGTCCACTAACTCACACACTGTTTCTAATTTTTTGCATTTGGGCTGTGCGCTAATTCATCTGTTAATCAGTTTCATTTCATTCTGCTTTGCCTTTAAATACTTTTGCTTTTACATAGACAAATTCTGTTCAAATTTCATGTTCAATTTAAGTAACTTTACATACATCGACGTTACATACAGGAATGACAAACTCAAATATACCCTTTTAAGGACTCGTATTGTTGTAGAATAGAAAATAGGCAACACAAGATGGTCAAATGAACAAAGATGTACAAAAAAAATATATTAGAACTTTCCAATTTTCGTATTTCCTTTCCTATTTTCGTCAACTTTAGCAAAGCTTTGATGTTTCCCTTCATTTTGTTTTTGCTGATTTGCAAAGTTTGTACAGACATCCTTTCGGTGAATTTTAAATGATAAAAAAAAAACTTTTGTAAAAAGAAAAATCAGAGTAAAATGACAATTTAAATTATCAAGCTACAACAACAAATTGTTGAAAGAATTGTTTATTTATTATTATTTGCACTTTTTAAGTACTTTTAAAAAACTAAGAGAGTCGTGGGTTCGTGAGTTTTAATTAAGGCAGTAAGGATGCCTAATAGTATTGACTAAAAGCACCATGTGTATTTTCTAATTAATGACTTGCCGTAATTTTTTAAAAAGTTTCACTAAATCTTATTTTCTCCATTGAGAACTTTAGTAACATTTTTTTTTTAATTTTTCTATTTAAGTTATACCTTATGTTTCTCAGTTATTATTCTATGTAGTCATGATTTTCATTAAAGTTTAAGTTTATCCTAAACAACAAAGTCACCAATCTAACATAAATATTTTTACAAAACGAAACTATCCTGTCAACAATAGGCCACCCATGATGTAGAGTGTAATTTTTTGGACTCCACTTGATGAATCTTTGTGATGTTCGCTTCTGTTTCTGTTCAATAATATTTTTCGTTCTACCAGAAAACACCAGTGGTGTTGAGATAAAATATAACATTGCATGTCAAGTTTTCTAGCAATTATGTACATGAACACATACACTTAAATAAAATAGAAACAGTTTATTTGACAAAAGGAATTTTGAAACAATAAACTTTTAGTTTTTTTCACATATATTGAAGTAAAATATTAAAATATAACCAAAGTTTATAATAAACTTACAATTTTGCACTCTTTACGTTTTCCATCTTTAGTAATAATGTGCCATACCGCGTATGAATATTTCTCTAAAACCCATCAAAGCACACATTTCCTTGGCCTTTACGACTCTTCGACACGGCTTACTTTCGCCAGTGTCTATAAAATTAGACTATTAGGAAAATCTATTTGTAATAAATTTGAACTATGCATATATTTTACAAAAAGTTTTGGTAGTGAAAAGAGATCTAACATAATTTTTTTATAATTAATTAAATATTTGATAAACTACACAGAAAAAAATAAATATGGATTTTAATTACGAAATTAATATTATTAATTAAAAAATTGTTTAATTTTGCTCCAATCATCAAAATGATACTATTAATTAAATGAAAATTAATAGTTTTAATTAAAAAAATATTGAGAAAAATATCAATTAAAACAGTATTAAAAAATTCATTAAAATTTTCAACAATTTTCAAAAATGATTTTAATTAATTTAATCATGTCTTTATTGAAGATTTGGGTTTTATAATATTAAAGCATTTATTATATCAATAATATAATTTATTAAACCTGTATAAAAAAATACAAAAAAAATATTTTTTTTTTGTATTTGTTTATTCTTAATATACTACATTTATATTACAAAGGAATCTATATTTTTAATTATATTTCGTTACTTATATGTATAATAAAATTAATAATAAGAAATAGTGTTCCACACATATACACATACTATACCATATCAAAAGCCGGATTTCCAAAAATAATTTTTAGCATAAACGACCTAGATATAAAGGAACATTAACCGGTAAAAAGGCTTGATCAGGCAGAGTGAAGAAATTCAACTAACTTACCTATTAAAATGAGAATTCTGAGGAATATAAAGGCACACAATAAATATGTAATGAATTTTGGCATACCTACAATGAAACCGAAATTATTTGTTATATTTAAAGCAGAACATATTGTTATATATGTATGTACGTATGTGCACTTACCAGAACTTTCTCTTGCAGATTGGCGACAATTTTTCAGTATTTCGCTCCTTGAGTAACAATTACATTAAATTTATTCTTAAAATTTAATTTTCAAGTAAATGTCATTTAAAATAATATATTTTATTTTTTAAAATTTTTTTCAACTGACAGAAATCTCTTTGTCTTTTGAAAATATTTAATATCAATTAAAAAATTTAATTAAATTAATGAAAAATATAATTAGC
The DNA here is from genome assembly GCA_941918925.1 of Phyto melanocephala. Taxonomy (NCBI): domain Eukaryota; kingdom Metazoa; phylum Arthropoda; class Insecta; order Diptera; family Rhinophoridae; genus Phyto; species Phyto melanocephala. Next base: position 67,708,834 of record OW799237.1, read on the forward strand.
ATTCAAAAACAAATTAAAAATTTAATTAATTAAACAAATTTTAGCAATATTTTTTTCTGTGTACTGAGCAAACCTAAATACAATTTGATCACTAAGTCGGAGTAATTAGAGCCGAAATACCGATTTAATTTGTTTGCAAAAGATATATTATAAAACAAAATATTTACAAAACAGAGACAACTTCATTGAATTTACAAAATAATTTGAAATAACCGCGATATTTTTTTTTTGCTATAACCACTGAGACGAAAATGCAATTCGTTAGAATAGGTGTGTTTTTGAACAATTACGATGTTTAACTGAAGCTTTTGTTAGACAATATGCCTTCAATGTTTGGGCCAATTGAACCCTGTAAGCGAATAATCTAAGATTTCTGTGTAAACTGGTGCGAAAAATGTCAACTGATAGTGATGAAACTCATAGTGAGTCAATAGTGATTGAGTTAAACACTTTCGCCCATAGAAGCTATATTTTCCTCTGTACGCACTGTATACGCACTCATAGCAAGCCATTCCCACGAAATCGTTTCCACAAACTTCTGGACAGCACTCGCATCACTCGGATCACTGATCAACAAAAAATAAATTTAGTGTCAAAATAACTTACGATTTAAAAGAGATTCTTGATTTGTGTTTTTTTTTCTTCATTATGAAAAATTATTTATTTATTTTTTTATTTATTTTCTAATTGTAGAAATATTTCGAATAATATAGTTTTGATAATATTTAATTGCATTTTTCTTGTCGAGTTGAGTTTATATACAGTGCAAGTTTGAAATTAGAATCATTTTTATTGGCATACGTTCATAAGTATTTACATTTTAAAGATTTAAAAAAAAATTTGAGATTTTTAGTTGCTTCTTTGGCAAATTATATTTTAAAATAACAGCTAAATCGCGTAATTCATATAGTGCTGTTGTCGGTTTATCATTTTCTAAAGCCCATTAAATGCATATGTTTATCGATGTTATAGCATCGTCTATTTTGATTTTATTTTCTTCATGGCCGCTGTCATATAAACCCTCCGATTCCGTATCTGATAATTCCATTTGCTCCTCATTAGTTTCCATAGGAAATTCTTCTCGAATCCAGTTGTTTATGTCAACATTTGCAAAAAGATGTTCCATTTCAATTTGAGCTACAAGTGTACCAATAGTTGAAAGATCTTCGCTTTCTTCCTGAATTCCCTTTTGTAAAATATTTAATGGCATGTTATACTCTTCACTCCATTCACTACCGAATTCGAGCAAGGAATGTCAGGATTTTCGGATATTGGACACTGATATTTTATCCCAGGACAAAGTTTTTTAGTTTGAGCTCCAAACTTGTTCCCTTCTCTCCAAGTAAGTGTGTGAGCAATTGTTTTTTGTAATTGATAACGTTTTGATCTAACGGTTGAATAAGTGACGTACAATTGGGTGGTAGATTCATTGCTATAATTAAGCCATCATAACTTCTTAATTCCTCAACTGGGTGACACGTTGCGTTATGTAAAAGCAAAACTGCTTTTTGCGGCAGACCCTTTAAAGGCAAAAATTCTCGCACATAAAAAATGTTTACATACTTTCTTTTCTTATTCTAAAAATTAACTTAAGTGGGGAACAAATTCGCGATGGAACTAGTCCTTGAATATAAATGATGTCATTCAAGCATTATAACTGGACTTGTATAATACGGGATTATTAAAAAAACATTTAAAGGCGCGTGGGTTTTTCGATTTTCCAATAACCAACAATTTAAGTTTGTCTGTGCCATTCGTATTTGAACAGGGCAAAAAAATTATTCGCTCTTTGCATATTTTTCTTCCGGGAGCCGTTTTTTCATTACATGTAACAGGAGTGTGATTTGGAAGCATCGTATAATATAAACCGGATTCGTCGGCATTGTAAATTTAGTGAAGACATAACTCATGCTCATCAACATAATATTAAAATTTTTGCATAAATGGATCAATAAGGTGGGGTTTCGAAGACAATTTCTCGCCCGTGATTTTTAAAAATCTAATTCCATGTCAATGCTAAAACTTCTTCAACCATCACTAGCATTAAAACCAGTATTGGTTTCGTAAACTTTGGAATAAAAAAGACTGGCTTTTGTTCGTAAAATCTCTGCCAAAATTGGAACGTTTTTTCCCCTTTTTTATAAAAACTACTTGTATAGCATTTTTTCCATTTTTGGGTACTCAGCTTTCTTTAAGGTGCAACGCTTGCCAGGTCCACTTTCTGTTGTACGAACGAACTTTTTTAATGAATTTTCTTGCTTTATAATGCGGTATACCGAAGACTTATATAACTTGTAGTTCACGCAAATTGAATTTATGGTATCCCCACTTTTAAACTTTTTTCAAATATCTAATCTTTTAGAAATCGTTGGCTTTTAAATATGTTGAACTTTTCCCGTTTTAATAGATATGTATATTAACACAACGAATGACCAGAATAAACTGACAAAATATAAGACTAAAATTATTGTAAAGGGTTACCATACCAAAAAACGGGGATTTCCATTTTTTACAGACATGGTAACGACATTTAATAAAACAAATGTAAGTCGCGATAATAGAACCTCGTTTTTTGTAAACTTTCGCGATTATAGAACCTACAATGTTAAAAATTAAGCCGTCGAGATAACCGGACCGTTGCAATAATGGGTAGTCGCGAATACCAAACTTGCACTGTATATTAAGAAATTTTAAAAACACACAAACATTTGAATAAAATTTTGAATACAGACGATTTCCATTTTTTTATACATTTTTTTTGACGAACGCGAGCTCTACTCTTTCAATTTTACTTTATATCTTTGGTATTTAGAGTCGTATATTAAAGTGTGAATCTTCGTGTTTTTTTGTCCCGAGAGAAGTAATGTTTAGAAAATATTATCTTAGCAAAAGCTTAATTATTTTTTGTGACCTTTAATATTCTTATTATAAATTGTTTTATTAACAAAAAGTATTTACTTAAATTTTTGTCCTGGACAATGGCACTAAATTATACATTAATGGATTAAGTAATGAAACAAATGACATAAATTTCGCTTTTGGTGGAGGGTATTGACAAGTAAAGCTCGCTTATTGATTTTGTTGTAAAATATTTGCTAAAATTACTATTAATAGAGTTAAACCATAAACAAAATCAGACTGATGACTCAAACCCAGAATGTTGCGTGTTTTTGTAAAACAAGTAATCATTCAAACAACAATAACAACCACATTTCATTAGCAGAAACTGCATAAATTGACATTTTTCATGCGGAAACACATATTCCTTTTCGTACTATTACGATCAAAAGGTCAAAACTAATAAAAAGATATAACGAATTTTGTTAAAGTGAGTTTTGGCTAATGAAATCCAGCCAAAATTTCTTACAACAAAAACTTTAATGTTTTTCTGTTGAGGTTGTTTGGCATATCAATTGCTTGTGGTTTCCTTTGTGGCCATTTTTATACCCTTCACACAGTGAAAAAGGGTATATATAGGTTTGTCATTCCGTGTGAAATTTCTTAAATTTTCATTTCCGACCCCATAAAGTATATATTTTCTGAAAGCTTATGAATAGGGGAGTCGATTAAGCTCTGTCAGTCTGTCCGTCTGTCCGTCTGTCCGTGTGTATGTTGAAATCAACGTTTTGAAGCCCCCAGACATCGCTTGGACCCGAGTGAGGTATTAAAATATCAGAAATATTCGGGAGTAGATCGCTATTGAAAATCAGAAACATCGGTAAATAAACACCTGAGATATGAGCAAAAACCCACGACAAAAACAACATTACAACAACAACATACAAACGTGTATACTGGTTAGAGTAACCGTGGCATTGAATCCCAGCTGAGCCAAAAAAAAATTTTTTTATATTTGTTTTAATTTTTTTTTTTAATTTTTTTTATTTTTTTTTTATTTTTTTATTTAATATATTATTTATATTTTTATTATTTTTTAAAAATTTTTTTTTAATTTTTTTTATTTTTTTTTTTTTGTTTTATTAGTTATATTAATTATTTTTAAAAAAAAATTTTTTTTTTTAATTTTTTTTTTTAAATTTTTTTTAAAAATTTTTTTTATATTTTTTTTTATTTGTTTTTTTAATTTTTTTTATTTTTTTTTTATTTTTTTATTTAATATATTATTTATATTTTTATTATTTTTTAAAAATTTTTTTTATTTTTTTTTTTTTGTTTTATTAGTTATATTAATTATTTTTAAAAAAAAAATTTTTTTTTTAATTTTTTTTTTTAAATTTTTTTTAAAAATTTTTTTTATATTTTTTTTTATTTGTTTTTTTAATTTTTTTTTTATTTTTTTTTAACATACATACGTAAATTTATAATTTTACAATGGGATTTTTTTATATATGTGTGTTTTTTATATGCATGTATGTACGTATTTCATATGAGATGAATGGTGATACAAACTACTGTTATTGCATGACTACACGTTGTGAAGGGTATATAAGATTCGGCACGGCCGAATATAGCGCTCCTACTTGTTTCTTTATGTGTAAGTGTTTTTGCAAATGACAGAATAATTTTTGTTTTCTTTCTCAATAGCCACTTAATGGAGAAATTGCATGTTTGGCCTTAAATTAAAAATATTTTCTTTGTAGCAGGTCAATATGTTTTAACCCTAAATAAGAGAAAATAATTGATAGTCGCACAATAAACAAAAGATTTTAAAATTGATTTCTTTAAGTCATCACCTGGCTACAACTACAAATGGCTGTTTGTTGACTTTTTTTTATGTGATTTGAGAGTATACAAAAGAGAACAGAAGTATAGTTTGGGGTGCGTGAGGGAGTGCTATTAATATAATTCCAAATATTGTTAAGACCGATAATCACATAAATTGCAATTAATTAAAAGCATTTTAAAAATGTTTGAAAGCAAAAAACAAAGAGGGTAAACCGCGTGGGAAGACATTACAGAAAATTAAAGATATTTTAAGTCTATGAACAATCTTTGAAATGTTTTCTATTTACAGGATGAATATAATGAATTTCGTTTTTGATAAAATTTCCTTTATGAGGTATAGTTGTTAAAATAATATATCGAACTAACATAATTGAATTAAAAAAAAAATTTTATTAATAACAAACCCACATATTTATTTGATTGCTAAGTTTAAGCTGGTCTTTATGCGCCAGTAAATGCTTATGCCAGGACATCAGTAGGCCTTTCTAAAATTTTTAAAAAAATTTCGAATGTAATAAGTTTAATATCTAATTAAAAATAAAATTAAAGCATTTAAAACTTTTATACAATCTGGCAAAACCGCCAGTGAAATGCATATATAATGTTTAAACTCAACAACCAAACAAATATTAAACTATTAGTAGCGAGCATACATATATCCCAAATAATTAAGTTAATTATTTATCCTAATATTCATAAAATTTTAAATGAATGTATTTTATTTCATTTAACATTTTTCGTACAAAATTATCTTAAAATATATTCTGAAAATATTTTATTTTTTTATACCCTTCACAGTGAGTGTAAGGGTATATATAGGTTTATCATGCCGTTGTGAAATTTTTACAATTTTCATTTCCGACCCCATAAAGTTTATATTATCTGAAAGCTTATGAATAGGGGAGTCAATTAAACATTGTCCGTCCATGTCCGTGTGTATGTTGAAATCATGTTTTTGAAGCCCCTAGATATTTCCAAGACCATGGTACCAAAAAAAAGTTACAGACATATTCTGGAACAGATCGGTATTGAAAATCAGATGGCTTTGTAAACAACAACGATATGATAAAAAAAACCTGACCACCTCGTCTTTTCACACCAATACAAACAAACACCAAGACAAACAAAAACTTTTTTTTATTATTTTTCATTTATACATACATATACTCAATTTATAATTTAACAATTGGATGTTTTTAAGCGGATAAAGTCATTATCAAGATAATGAAGCATATATGTATGTACGTAAGTACGTATTTCATATTAATGAGATGAATGGTGATACAATTGTTATTGCATGACTACACGTTGTGAGTGGTATAAAGGATATATATAGCAAGGCCGAATATAGCACTCTTACATTTTTAATATAAGCTTTAAAGTTCCAAATTATTGGCTTCTGTACATAAACCCTTTAAAAATAATAAAAAGCTTGAGATCGCATGATTTTTGGGAGCCAATTGAAACTTAACAACATGTCACATAACAGAATATAGCGAGTGATACACATGCTAACATTTTTAAAAGTAATCATGATTTTTGAAAGAAATTTGCACCTCTACAATATCAGTATCAAAAGGAAAGGACTTGGACGGTAGAATACAGTAGACTGTAAGAAATTTAAAATCCAATGTGTCGTTTTAAAAAAATGGGAAATTATTTTTTTATGAAGCCCATCAATATGGGTTATATGGTAACATTAAAATATTCTTAAATTATAATAATTACGCTGATTACACCCTCCTGCAAAAGGGCGTAGAAGCTTTTGATTTATGGTGTAGACTTGACCTAATGGGTCTGAACCCTGAAAAATGCAAAAAATAAAATAATAGCCGAACTCATTCTTTGATTCAAACTACCCTTGCAAGTCGTGCAGACCGGGCAAGTCTAGCAAACAATTTTATATTAAAGCGTAAAAAAAAATTAGTGCATATTTGCAGTAATTGCAAAAATTCTACCAAGAGTGAATTCCCCTAATAAAACGTTGGGCAAAAGGGTTTACAGATCTATATATTACAAGACAATTGTATATTGGCCTTGTCAAGCCTATTCTTGAGTATGGTTCAATTATTTGGGATTCAACTTACAATGTTTACATTAATATCATTGAATCTGTGCAAAAACAGTTTCTGTTATTTTGTCTTCGTGGCTTACAGTGGACTTCGCTAAACCTGCCGCCTTATACTAGTAGACTTGCACTTGTGAAGCTGGCAACTTTAAAAAGTCAAAGAACAAATCTAAATGCTACGTCTGTTCTAAATTTAGTAAAGGGATGTATGTATATGCTCTATTTTTCTAATAGCGATTGTCGTTTTTAATGTACTATCTCGATCTACCCGTCATTTTTGTCTGCTATCAGTCAAAGTTTTCAGAACGCATTATGCCAACTTCGTCCGGTTTGTAAGGATTTGTACCGAGTTCAATAAACTTTATCAACATATAGATTTTTCATTAAGTGTTAATATTGTAAAATATAAAATAAAGTTGTCTTTGAATAACTAATATTAAAAAACTTATATGTACTGTTTCATAGTCTTTAAGGATCTGGAATCCATAGACCCAAATACATAAATAAAAAAAAAGAAATGGATGGTTGAATAAAACAAACTTTAAAAAAATTAAAAATCAAAGATTGCTTCGTAAATAATAAAACAAAATGGAATATAATATTAAATCTGAAATCTACGATAATCAACGATGTGGTCACTATACCTGTGTACATGATAGTGAAAAGTATCATCAGGTTCGGCTCGACCGTATAGTGGATAACAAAAGAATGATCTAAAAATCAGATTTTTGCCGTCACTAGCCGAGTGGAATGCATTTTCGAAGTTTATATTTGTAAAATTTTACAAATTAAATATTTCCTTTGCACCTTTAACAACAAAAAAACTCATATTCAATATTTAAGAATTAATTTGCTCGTAGTTTTAGTACATTTTGAGTTTATACCAAAAAACCATAAAATATTCTTCACAAATAATTTTCTAAAACAAAATTTTTTCTATCTTCTTTACTTTCGTCCTTTCTCTCTCTCTCTCACACACTGATGTACATCAATTTATTGTTGTTTCTGATGGTTTCATTGTTGCCTTAAATTTGATTACAAGAAAATTATGGTCAATGCGGGTTCTTGGGCTTGTAAATTTGTTGCATGTTGATTTTTATGTACTTTTTATACTTCCTCATTATCTTCCTGTGTAGTTTTTTTGCTTTATGCTGCCAAAATATAAATTTAATAGAGTCAAGTGTTGTAGTTGCATGAAAATTGGTCTAGGAAAAATTGTCGTAAAAGTCGAGTTGTTAAACAAACATAAAACAAATTTTATTTGCAATAATTTGTAGTGGTCTTTAAGATTATTTATATTACAAATGTGATTATAGACTAATTTGCTTGTGAATAAAAAAAAAAACAACAAAAAATCTTTAATTACTTTTAGTTGCTGAGAAGTCTATGTAGCATTTAGAATTTGAAATAATAAATGTCAAATGCATGAAGATGCTACTAAATGTGATTAATAAACTTGTAAAAGTAATAGAACGTTTTATTTCATAGTGAATTGGATTTATTTATTTAAAGTTTTCTAACAAGTTGGTGTTAAATATAATCACGTTAATGACTATTAAGGTTTTAGTTAAATTAAAAATTGAACATTTAAAAATTTTAATTGTGGTACAAAAATTGTTAAACGAAACTTATGCATTGAAACAATATTTCTTATTTGTCCAATAAACAATCTGTTACGAGAAAAATTTGAGGTATTATTTTATGGCGACTTTCACAAAACTTACTGACATCTAACTCCGATCGTTTAATTAAAACCTATTACGTTTGAGTATTTATTCAGAGTGCATAATATATATATAAAAAGTACAAATACAGTAAATCAGTTAAAAAAAATACATGTTAATCAAAACTACTGTGTTGACTATAAACTAACATCCTCAATACTTTCCCTTGTTATTTAAAGTTAGCACTTTCCAAGCCTAACATTGAACAAAGAAGTTTTAATCTGACAGGTTGAAGTGGCTTTGTCATAATATCAGCTAATTGATTTGTTGTAGCAATTTGTTGGACATTTAATTCACGTTCAACTACTTTTTCTCTTACAAAGAAATGCTTTATAGCAATATGCTTCGTTCTACTATGAAACTCGGGGTTTTGGGAAAGCCGAACTGCAGCAGCATTATCTACTTGTACCGGTATATTTGAAAAATTTTAAACTTCTGAATATAGACTTCTCAACCATATTACTTCTTTAGTAGCTTCAGTTGCAGCAATAATTTCAGCTTCGGTTGTTGAAGTAGCCACTGTTGTTTGCCTTTGACTCATCCATGAGATTGCTCCACCAGCATACATAACAACTACACCTGATGTTGATCTTCCCGTACTTAAACATCCTCCGAAATCTGCATCACTATAACATTCCATGTCACATTTTGCGTTTTTGTTGTATACAATACCATAATCGATAGTTCCAGCGATATATCGAAAAACTCTTTTCACACGAGTTATGTCCTCTTGTGTTTGGTTCTCCAAAGTTCTTGAAAGAAATCCAACTGAATATGCAAGATCTGGCTGTATGCCAAGCATAAGATACATTAATGCACCAACAGCTTGTCGATAAGGAAAGATAACTTCTGCATTTTCATCTACCTTTTGATTCTTTCCGTGATCAGTTAATTTCAGAATTGGTGTATTCACCTTTTTGCAATAAGAAAAATTAAATTTTTCCAAAATCTTCTTTGCGTATGCTTCCTGAGTAATTTTGATTACATTTTGATGCCTTTTAATCTGAATTCCAAGAAAATAATCAGCCTCTTTATGGACGATTTTAAATACCCTTTTTAGGTCATCTAAAAATTGCCTAAGGTCTTCATCATCATTTGATGCGACTAGTCCATCGTCTACGTATAAGACTAGTAGTAACTTTTTACCGTTATTTTCTCTTATGTAAAAACATGGATCTGCTTCACTTGCCTTAAATCCAAGATTTAACAAGTATTTCCCGAATCGCCTATTCCAACATCTTGGAGCTTGCTTCAAACCATAAAGACTTCTTTTAAGTTTACAAACTCGGTCAGTACCGTCTTCAAAACCATCAGGCTGCTTCATATAGATGTCTTCTTCCAGCTCTCCATAAAGAAATGCGGTAAAAAAATCAAATTGTGTTAGATTCATTTCTTGACTTGCGGCAATACTTAAAAATGCTCTAATAGTACTCATCTTGGCAACTGGACTAAATGTTTCACTGTAATCAATTCCAGCACGTTGGTTAAAACCTTTAATTACTAGTCGAGCTTTAAATTTATATATGGAACCATTTGGATCTGTCTTAGCTTTAAAAACCCATTTACTTGGTAAGGCCTTTCCCTCTTTCGGTAAACTCACCATTTCCCAAGTTTGATTTTCTTTCAATGATCTTAGCTCAGAATCCATAGCTTTTAACCACATAGCTTTTTCATCACTAACTAACACTTCATCGTTTGTTAACGGTGTTTTAATTTTACTAATAAAATTTGATATTGTCATTACATAATCATCATAATAACTATTCTTGATCATAGTTCTATCTCTCAAACGTTTAGAAACAGGTAAACAGTCTTCTGAAAATGTGTCATCTCTCATACGTTTTTGTCGACGATCGTTTTCATCTCTTATTGGCATTTCTTCACACTCAATATATTCTTCATTTTCAGATTCTTCAGATAAAATTTCATCAGAACCTATAATTTCTTCTGCACTTACTTCAACTGAAGGCTTGTTATCTTTAAATGGTAACACAACTTCTGATATATCTTTATTTCCATTAGGTAAATAGTACACTTACTTTAGAAGATATATCTTTTGTTTCGCTTAACAACTTTTTATATTCTTTGCATTCTGTTACTTTTTCGTTAAAAATTACATCTCGTGATAATTCTACAGCATCTTTGTCTTCATTGTAAATTCTGTATCGTTCTTCACCATCATAGCCAACTAAATAACCCTTAATAGCTTTTTTGTCTAACTTCTTTCTCTTTTGCTTTGGCACATGGAAAAAACAAGTTGACCCAACAATTTTCAAATGTTTTATTCTTGGTTTATTTCCAATCCAAAGTTCATAAGGACTAATATCCTTTAACTGAGATTTGCCGGTTCTATTTAAAATGTAAATAGCACTATTTGCAAATTCTGCCCACAAAGCTTTTGGAAAAATAATATCGGCATTCGAGTACATAAATGTTCTAACCATCTCAACAATTGTACGATTTTCTCGTTCAGAACCACCATTTTGTTCAGGTGTATACGGTGCAGTTAATCTCTGAGATATTCCATTTAAATTCAATATGGCTTTCACATCTTTATTGTTAAATTCACCTCCATTGTCACTCAACAGTTCTTTAATCACATGACCTTGCATTTTGGCATTAGCAATCATATTTTTAAACGTTTCCTTTACTTCTGATTTATGAGCAACAAAATATCCATAACGATATTTAGTAAATTGATCTTTATACAAAACCAAATACTTTTTCCTTGGTAGGATGCAGGAAATGGTCCACAAACATCACTAGATACTAGCTCTCCTGGCTTTGTCGCTTGCAATCTGGTTCCAAATGGAAATCTATGTGCCTTTCCATATACACATGGTTCACAAATTTCCAAGTCGTATTTTGCTTTTATACCTAACAAATTTTCCATAATTTGTTTTACATGCTTCTTATCTTGATGGCCCCATCTTTCATGATATAACTGCAGGCTTGATTTGTCAATAGCAACATTAAGAGTCTTTGGATTAATCGGACTGATGTCAGCTTTATACAAACCACCATTTTCTTGACGACATCCATTAAGCATTACTTTGCCGTTCACTTTTAATTCGCATTTGGTTGTGGTTGACGTAAATATACTATTTTTATTCTTATCTTCAGTGGCTAACATCGAAAATAAGTTCTTCGAAACTCCAGGTACATACCATACATCAGTTAGTACTAATTTAATGTTCTTATTGTTTACAAGAGACATAATTTCTATAGCTCCTTTACCAATGGCTTGCAAAGACTCACTTCCAGCAGCTTTTATTTCAGTAGGCTTCTTGAATTCCTCAAAATCTCTAAATATCTCCAGTGAGTTGGTTACATGTTGTGTGGCCCCGTTATCTATCCACCAATCGTTATTTGAAAACACCATATTAATTTCATTATCAACGAGTGATAGGTTAACGTTATTGCTTTGGTTTCTTTCTTTAGGGGGACGACCATCTGTGATCCATTTTCGACAATCTTTTACCCAGTGACCTTTTCTTTTACAATAATTGCAAATAGAATCTTGTTTATTACCATCTTTCTTTGTTTTCTTGAATTTTCTATTATAACCTTTTACAGTTAGAGCTTCTTGCTGTTCTTTGTTGTCCTCAAATTTATGGAAATTTCTTTCATACATAAATAGCTGGTTTGTCATTTATTCAAAAGATCTTTCTTCATTCTTGGTTAACAGCATCCAACTGCTCTTAAAATTTTGAAATTGTGCCGGTAAAATTTGCATTATTTTACATACCAATAATAATTCCGGTAATGGCTGCTCATTTCTGCTTTTAACCCCATTATTTAATTCACTCCACAGACTCTAGAGTTTTGCAATATGCGTCGACACATCCTGATTGATGATCCAACTAAAAGCGAAAAACTCCGTACAAATTTGGAACACTTGATCTTTTGATGAGGCTTCGTATAAACCTTGTAATGCTTCCCATGCTTCAGCCGCCGATTCAGTATCCAAAATCTTCTTGTAAACATCATCAGATACGGCACTTGTGATCATTGATTTTGCATAACTGTTTGCCTTTCTAAAAAGATCACACAAACCTTTATGCTCTCTGATCTCTGCGCTTGTTGCAGAAACAGCTAATGGTAAAGGCTTGATTAATTTTCCAACGATGACATCTAATGCTCCTTCGTGGTAATCCAATAAATCTCGAATTTTTCTTTTCCATACTGGCCAATTACTCCCGCTAGAGGCCTTATGTGTTTCGAAAAATCCATTTTTTTATATTCAAAAATTAAATTTTCTTTTTTTTATATTTATTTTAATTTTTTTGTTTTGTTGCCTGGGCTCATAACCTATTACGTTTGAGTATTTATTCAGAGTGCATAATATATATATAAAAAGTAAAAATACAGTAAATCAGTTTAAAAAAATACATGTTAATCAAAACTACTGTGTTAACTATAAACTAACATCCTCAATAAAACCAACACAAGTAGTAATTGCAGTGCGACCAGGTTGACAACAAATGCAACTCAGAGTTTTGTGTCTTTTATCGTGAAGTGTAATAAGATGTAAAAATCACAACACAGAAATTAATTTTGGAAATTATTAACATTTATAATTAGAAAAAACTAAAACAGACACAAAAGAATTACAATTCTTTTCAACATGGAATGTAGGCTTTACGCGAGAAGATGTAAGTAAACAAATTTGTAATATTGTATTCACAGATGTTTATGTAGACAATCGATCAGCTGGAACTTAACTAATGATATTAATTTACGATTGTACTCGGCAAAGTGGACATTAAGTTATTAATTGAGCTCAATTAAGCAGAGATTTAAATATTGTTTTAAAGGTTGTATTTTAGATATATTAATGCTACATTTAAGAGCGCCTCGAAGTTTTGTACGAATAGCCTCACTTTTAGCAACAAAAAACATTTCACGATTTCTTCTTGTAATGTTCTTGTTGTTGTCATTGTTTTAAATGTTTTTATTAGAGATGTGCATAAAGGCCATGTCAGATAAAACTTCGTCGCTTTGCGTGACATTTCTAACTTTGTCAGAAAAGCGCGAGGGAAAAGGTGTATGTCATAATGAAAACTTTGACAACATTTACGCATTGCTTGTACCTTTCTAATTTTTGCACTATTACTTCATTATAAAATAATATATTTTGTAAATAAAAGCTAAAAGTATATTTTATAATAATTTATAAAACTAATTAATTTTGCGTTCGAATTTGAAAAGAAAAAAAAAATTAAGAAAATTTTCCATCTGATTGTTAAAGCGCACAAAAAAATGAAAGTTGCCTTACTTTAAGCTTCGCATTGAAAGTACTTTATGTGACATGTATCATAAATGTATGGCTATTTCATCTTAAATGTCAAAGCGAATTTCTAATGCGCGTTGCCAAAGTTCTATCTGACATGGATTTAAGTCATGATTTGTTACGCGTGTGTTACATCAGTCAATTTTTAAATACTCTGTAACCGAAGTCATTCAATTCTAGGAAATTCAGCAGGAGCATGCAAAAAACCAATAATGTTTACTTATTAATTAAAAATTATTTTGTACGGTTGGTAACCCTATCCCGACCATTCTACAGCTATTTCACAAATATGCATCTAACTATTGTAATTCTGCAGATATAGGAAAAGATAATAATTATTTTGAGTTGAGCGTACCCGTACTCTCTCTCCTAAACCTCCAAGATTTCATTGGAATATTTCGTTTACTCTAAGAACTACTCATATAAAATTTATGGAAAGACGAATTGATCCGCGAAAAAGGGGATTTTGGCCCCACTATGTGGCATTGCAATCTGTATAAATATTTAGTGAACAGAATTAAATATTTTACTTATTTTTATGAAGAGTAAATTATGGTTGTCTTAACCTACTAAAATAAATGTTGAAATTTATCTTACTCCATTAGCAATTGATAGCTGCAAAAATACGATGTATTTATACCAAATCAAATAATGCCTTCTCTTTAGTTTTTTTGTCTGTTCTTTAAATATATTTACAATTATATAAATGTATTGGAATTTATTTAAACATTTTATTAAAATTTCCATCAACCATTTTCCATTTGTTTTTTGTATATTTATTTGTTGACATTAGAAATGCCACCTATAGAATTTTCTGCTCACTGAACTTACTTCTCAAGAGTTGTATTTTGAGTTTTGGACAATAAGTGCAACAATAAATAATATATTGCTCAATTTATAAGTAATTTTAGCATGGTAAATTGAGCTCAATAAAAGCCTTTAATTGCGAGAATATTTTAAATTAACAATTCAGGCGCGTGTTTGAACATAGTATAAATTTGAAATATTTTTGAAAATACAAAAAATTCAATTAATTATCAGTTTTTCATGAACACATTGTGGTTCTTTATTTATTCAGAATTTGTGATAACTCCGTTTGTTTAAATATCTAATACACGTCATATTTTTTGCATCTGACTTGGTAAATTTTTATGAATATGTAGTTCTTTATGTCTTTAAAAATTTTTATTTAACACTTAACCACCGCTAACTGTCTTTCAGCAGCAGGGATTTCGGTCAACAGTTGATGTCAGCTTGTCAGAACAAAATAGAGCACGCTCTAATTGAAATATTGTCAGATGACTTATCACATGTGTTTTACAGAATCAATTTTTTAATGTTTACACAGGACATGTACGTATTTAGCAGTTGAAAATTTTACAAATCAGATGTAAAAAACATGCCGTGTATTAGCTGCTTTAATAGATACAAACATACATTCATATGTAGATGACACTTAAAATCTAAAATCTTAAGAATTTTCTTTCAGTACTTATGTATGTATGAATTTTTGGCAAATAAAGATTTTTTCAAAATGTTTAAGTTCTCAATGATCCCTTGTAGAAGACAGTAGTTAAAAAACTACAAAAAATATTCTGTTACAAAAAAACGTTTGTTTACGCCTTACACTATGCAACACTTATTTATCTTATTTATTTCCTGTATATATACCAGCAATTCTGTATCGCTAACAGAAATCTACAATCGCATCAACATATAAATAATGTATACAATAGTAAGGACACTTGTATACCCGAATGTATTGTTGTTTTATCGAAAGTACGAACAAATATAGTGATTATGAACGTGGCGGAGGATGTTGGCGGTTGACATTATTTAATGGCATAACATCAGCTGAATTTTAAAATAAACATGCAACACAGAAATATATATAATTGTAATAATAATGCCCGGAAATTGTAATACAAAGTTATATATTGTTGCATAAACAGGCGAACTTACATCATACATACATTCACACACACATACATATGTATGTAAGTGCACATTTGTTGTTGTTTCAGTAGTTTATGTACCTTCATCATATATTTACATATTTACTTAAATGTTTTTGTATGCTCATGTTGAATTTGTAATAAACACATTCATGTTTTTTGGAAATTTGTGTTGGGTTCTGTTGCCATTTAATTGAATTATTGTAATCATGGTGGCATGTGATAAAATAATTACACTGAAGACTAAGTAATCGGCAAATAAAAAAATATATAATATAAATTCGGGAGTTAAAGCCTCTGCACCAATTAGACGCGTGTATTTGCTTTTTTTTTAATGTTATATAAAAATAGATTTTTTGTAGCATCTGAATTCATTATCAATCAAATACCACCTGCAATCGAATTTTTCTTTTGTGATAATAGAATTTCTATTTCCCGAATATATTTTAAAAAATTTCTGTAGTTATAACAATTAAAATCGCAGATAAATCTTTAGTTGGTCATTACAACTAAAATATCTTTTTTTTAAGTTCTAGTTAAGTTTTGGTTCCGCTTATAGCTCGAGGAGGGTTTTATGCAGAGCTAGAATGTTAAAAAGTAATTCACCAACTCTTATCCTCTTTGTCATCATTCTGATTATTGAATGTGATGGTCAGAATAACTTCAATATACTAAAATATGCTAATTGCAATTTTTGCCCCATTTTTCAGTGCTCATCTCTCAACTGTATCCGAAAAGTCTACTAGAGGGATGTTTATATTCTCTGGTGTTTTCAAATCATACTGTGCTGATCTTATTATTGCTTATTAGTAATAACAATTAAGTTATAACAAGTGCCTTAATGAAATAATATACCCAAATAGTCTTTTGTCTGCAATAGAACGAATTTTACGTTGAAAGACTTTAGGACTTCTATCGATATTAGGCCATCAATGTAAGTATCGAACTTCTCTGTAATGTTGCCAAACTTTTGTATAAATACTTAAAGCGTAGTAATTATTAAAGCCAACTTTTACAATGTATAATAATACAATAAGTTTTGACTATTTTTGTTATTTAGGATGGTGTCATGTTCAGAACGATAATATATAATTTCACCTCATTTCTCGAACATCAATAATAAATTTATGCACAGAGAAAATAGTTTTTTAGTTGTGATTGATTCTGAATATAAATATGTAGTCAGCATTAATAAATAATGATTCTCGCAATAAAAATTTTATAATCACAAATGAAAAGTTCGATTGCAGGAACTGAATTACTCGATTGGCAATGAATGCGATTTTTTGTTTTCTAGGTGTGTATATATCAAGAGTATCGAGATAAGGGATTGTATTTTGGATGGTATTTATGGTGAATATAATTGCGTTTTTTATTGGAAGGCTGACATTCTATTATATTTTGTAAATTATTAAGAAATTACATATTATCTACTGAAGTCGAACGCTGGCTCCTTTTGACATTATCCCCTGCGAAACTCATTACATTTTATGAAATGAATATATCTTAAAAATTAAAAAAAAGATGTAATAGATTTCATCCTTTAGCTTTTGAATTGTTCTTGGCTTATTAAAGTACACATTTTTAATATCCCCAAAGAAAGAAGTCCAACTTATACATGATTGTGGCGGCCAATTATCATCACCATGACGTGATATAATACTTAAGTCCAATTAATTTCCCGCGCAAAAGCTCCCTTGTTTAGTTGGCTGTGTGACCAGTGACAGCATCCTGTTGTAACTACATATCGTCCAGGTTCATATCCTCAATTTTTGTCCTCAAAAAGTCCGTTATCATCTCGCGGTTGTGAACACCATTTACGGCAATTACTTGGCCGACCTCTTTTTCGAAGAAGTACTGCCCGATGACATCGCCAGCCCATAAACCGCACCCAACAGTCACCATTTGTTGATGAATCGGCTTTTGAATAATCTTTTTTCTATTCTCATTTGCCTAAATTCTGCAATTCTGCTTATAAACGAATACACTGAGGTGATAGTGTGCCTCGTAGTTAGAGATGATTTTATTTCTTTATTCTCATTTGAACTCCCATTTTCACAGAAGGTTTCAACTATCTTAACGCTATGCTCTTTTTATATAATCTCTTTTCTATAATGGACTTATACCACTTTCATAATAAATGATTTAAATGTTTAATATAATATCAAATTAATGACTCACATGCAAAACCAGACTTGTACAATCATGTTAAATATACGTAAATATGTATGCTTGAACACTACATGCTTTACAGCCAGACATGTGTATTAAAATTTATTACAAATTAAAATTGTACGATTTACAACAAAATAATTTCGTTCTTCAAAATTCTTCATTTGAAAGTGCAATATCACAAAAATCCTGTCACGGCAGCTTTCACTGTAATATAAATTATTCATAAAATTTTCATATTTTAACGTTTGCCTAAATGGTTTTAATTTTTGTACTGTTCGAAAATAAATTCTGTTTTCTAAATTTAGGGATATAAAAAAACTTCCTTCATTTTCAGAAAATATATTTATGTTTATAGTTAACAGCACATCCGCGTAATCAATAGGGTGGCGAGTAGAGGTTATTGTGTTTAGGCTTAAGTGAACGAGAAATTCGAAAGGGCTTATTTGCTTTGGTGGCAACTTGTACAGATAAACATTTTTTCTGTAAACGGAAATTATATTTGAACTCAAATTACAAACAAGCACACTTACTTTTGGTTAGACGGTTTATTAGATTTACAGAGCGGCGCTCACATACTCACACATATGTACATACATAGGGGATAAACATTTGATAAAGATTCATTTACAAATTTATATAAATTTAAAAATATGTGTGTATTATGCTTGCATGTGAATTTAAAGTTGTGAATGTATGTGTGTGCCCTTGCCTTTTTATTTATGTTAAATTACCAACTTATTATTGATCTATTAAATGACCAGTTAATAAATAAATATTTTTTAATTCAGACATTAATTTCGCTGTTGACTTTTATGTATAAAAAAATTAATGAACAAGTGTGAGTGAATCGTTTGACAACAAGAGGAAAAATTCCACAAAAGTAAAATTTTTTAGTCCATTTTAACAGCAAATTAAATGCAATTAAAAAAAATATTTTAACCACAAACAGTTTTAAACAAACATACTTGTATGTACTTGAACGCTACCAGACAGTTTGTTATTGGGCTATTTATCAGACTGTCTGCATAAAGTTGAAAAAAATAACAAAAATAAATGAGAATATAATTTAAATGATATTTGTAAAACTAAGTGGTGAACATTAAATATTAAATACCCTTCAACAAAACATATTCCTTTGATTGGACATTTAAACAAAGTTCTTGAATCGAGTATTTTTTGTGAGAAATATAGGCATGCAGATTTTGTCAATAATTTCTAAATTTATGGATTTTTTTTAAATATATATTTGGCCTTGGAAAAGAATTTTAAGCGTATAATATATGCCTGTTTGCTTACCGCTTCTATGATAAACAATAAAAACGCAAGGATTGTTGGTCTTAAGATAGATAAAAATAAAACAACAACTCATCTCCCACTAAATGGAGCCATAATTAAAGGCCATTTAATCTTAGTCACGTTTTGATAGAAGGCGGTTCTGGTTTGGACATAACGGATCGCATCAACAAATCCAGAATTGCATTTCACTAGCTAAATAAAGTAGGGCTAACGAAAAATATCTCCTCACTTCCAAACAGTATAATATTTAACTGTAGTGTAAAATTTTTCGTAGTCTATAGCAGCACTGCATGGAGCAAAACGCAAACCACACTCATAGAGATGAAATCATTTGTGAATCGTTGCCTTAAGCAAATTTTTCGCATATTCTGTGGCTAATGGCTAAAGAACAAGGTTTCTACATGGTCAAAGGTGTACAGATTGAAACTGAAATCAAACATCAAAATTGGTCTTGGACTAGTAATATCGTACGTAGGCTTGGAATTGGAATTCGAGGATGGTAAACAGAGAACTTAAAAGCTACAAGAAGTCCAAGATTCAAGTCACAGCTTTAGCCAATGATCATTCTAAATCATATCATATTTTGAAGTCATAATTTAAAGGTTAATAGACTAACGGCCTTATTCATAACAAAAAGTTAGCCACAGTTTATACACTACGTACAACGAGCTGCTAACTGGAATGCCGACTAAGCTTGGCAGCTCGTTGGCACAGAGTTTATTCATAAGAAACTTTTATCCGTCTGCCAACTTTTAAAAAATCAACTCTGAAACTGTATGATACTCCTCAAAAATGCAACCATTTTTTGTATATCATCCCTGATTTTTACATTTTTTGTTTTTCCGTCCATACTGACAATTTTTAAAATTTAAAAATAAATTTAAAAAATAAACGAACAATATAGATTTTTATAAAAATGGAAGCATGGCAAACGGTCTGTAAATTGGCAACAGAACTATTAGGTAGGTAAAAAATATTGGTAATGTAAAACAGCAATACAGAACGGCTGTTTTTTACAAGTTGGCAAACGTTTGGCAGCTCGGTAACAAGAGTTTAGCAAATCGTTAGCCAGAGTTTGGCATGTGTGTTATGAATAAACTTTATGCCGACTTTTTGTTATGAATAAGGCCGTAAGAGATGTGCTTTCAAGCATTAACATTTTTCCTTGATTTGTGAACTAAAAGGAAATTTACCAACATCCATTGATGTGGTATTTTATCACTAGTTTTTACTTTTGTCAAGTTACCAAGATAGCTCTTTTAACAATTTATATTTCATAGTTGCATGTCGTAACTGTTTTTTGTTTATGTATCTATGTATGTATTTTGATCGTTAATAAAATTATTAAGTATTAATAAGAAATACAAGTAATTTAATTAATTTTTTTTTTATTAATGGCAGGTTTATTTCGAAGTATCTAATCACACATAGATACATATATATGTCTCTTAGAAAGAAGAAGACTAAAATAGGATGACATTATTTACATTAGTTACAGGTCGCGTATATAACGACTTGTAACCATGGCATTTAAAGACACATTTAAAAATTTACAATCCCAAAACATCATTCACTTAAATCATTATTATATATTTAATATAATTAAATATAATTATTTGCAAATGCTGTGTAATCATTTAACCTGCCACAATAATTTAGCATCAGTAACTAAATAATAATTGTTAGCCCAGACAAGACGGAAATCTGTTTGTTTAATAGAATAAGGAAGATGCCGTTGTACAGCTGTTCTTTCTAAGGTGTACAAATG
Source organism: Phyto melanocephala (assembly GCA_941918925.1). Classification (NCBI taxonomy): domain Eukaryota; kingdom Metazoa; phylum Arthropoda; class Insecta; order Diptera; family Rhinophoridae; genus Phyto; species Phyto melanocephala. The sequence continues at coordinate 67,729,799 of OW799237.1, forward strand.
TCCCGTCTTTAGCGATAAGATAATTTCGATTTACAGAAAAGTAAAATACTTAGGAAAAGTAGAGACCACATTGAGGGTAGATTGGAAAAAGGTCAAAAAAGTTTGAGAGGTACGAGGAGAAGCAAATCAATATTGGCTATTCAGAATATACTTTTCGTTCAATTTAAATACGGGTAAAATATGAAGCGAATTGGCCGCTACATGTGACAAAATCCCAATGGGATATGAGGATAAAAAGTGCATCACCATAATACCGGAAGAGGGAGAATGGGAGAAAGTAAATAGGGTAAGAAATACCCAAGGCATCGATCTTTATATGGAAAAACAAAACTCTCCAAATGTAGTAAACGAAAAAATTTTATGCTGACAAATCGCGGGTTAAATGTGTCACACTGCACTGTACAGCAATGAAAATTCACTGGCCGCAAAAAAATTGAAGAATGCGCCACAATTACTTTCCCGGCATAAAATGGCGACTGTGAGGTTTGCCAAAAATACTTTTAATCTTAATAACGTACAATTGGCATCGTAATTTCACTTAATACTGTATAAGTTTTGTTTTTAGACAACTTTTCACGAAGAGAAAATTTTTATCTTAGACGGTCTGGATGGGTACACCACAATAGAACAATAGACACCACGATATTTTCCAAAGAAAATTTCTGTGGTGATTAATAAATACTTTAGGGCAAATTTTGTTGCCCACGGAGTATTATAGTTATCTTTTTCCAGTACCAAAATCAATTCGACAGAGTATACAAATCTTCTCTATATTAACTTGTAACCTTTCTAAGTCTTATCTTGGAACTCATTTCCAACAGTAGAGGCCGAACTAGTTTAAGAGTGCGGCTATAATGGCGCACCACTCGGAAGTCATATTAATTGTTAAATCGGTGTAAAGATTTTTTTTTGCTTTAGTTATTATTTTAGAATGCTATTCAAATGATACAAATAGATATTTTCTGATCTTTGTGTTAATATAAGAAAAACTTAGAATATAAGTGCGTCTACAATATTGCAACGCAGTGTATATAATTCTGTACAAAACAAAAAGTTGTGTGAAATAATTCAATAAATGTTCTGCTTGATTTAGTCATATCAGCTTCGTACCATAAATTGTATTCTTTTCATAATCGCCCCTTAATGTAAACACCGCATGTCTGACTATAAAATAGTAGCGTACTTCATTGTAAAAAATAGCAAAAAGTTAATTATCCATCAGTTATTATTTTTTATTTATATTTGAATAAATGCGTATAAAAGAGATTTCGAGTTATTTTATTTTTTTTTTCATTAACGTGTAAAATGATTGAAAACTAAACGATACACTGTGACCGGGTAATGTTATTGAAATTTCCTAAGGCTTCAGATAAAAAGGCAACAACATTTATCGAACAATGAAAATAATTTGTGGTAACACCGAACTCATACACACTCGTATAAAAATATGAACAAACTCATGGTGATAATGATAATGACTTTCACATGCCATCCTGCAGATAGTAGTAACGAGTTTGTTATTTATAATAAAATATTTTAAATCATTTCAAGCTGATTTCAATAGGGAAATTATATGGTATTATATGGTAATGCTGCTGAATATAAGACCCTGATGCTTTTAATTTTGTTATACCATTCACCTGTGGTGCGAAGGGTTCATATAGCTTTCTCATACCGTTTGTAATTTTTACAATATTCATTTCCGAGCCCACAAGGGAGTCAAAGAGCCGTATCCATCTATCCGTATGTCCGTGTGCTGGTTAAAATCAGCTTTTAAAAGCCCCCACAAGTTTTTCAGATCTATATTTAGTGTCAGTCTTTTGCAAATATCCAGGAATGAATCGTTACTGATCACGATCACTCCATAACTTTCTGAGATATGAGCAAATAAACACGACTGCTTCTGTTTTTTCTTATATTTTCATCACAAAAATTAAATTTTTTTTTTTTTTTTGTCACCTATAAAACAAAAATTTGACTGTAAAAAGAGTGACAGAATGTCATTAATGAATCAAAAATTCAATGATTTGTATAAAAGTACCATTTTAACAGCAACAAGAATAATAATACACACTTATGATACAATGCGGGTGTATAGCAATTGGAAAATTGAATTATCAGCGCACAAATAAAATGACGATCGAAACAACTACTAAAAAACTTTAGCTCAACATTCCGTTTGGAAAGACCAAATGTCATTGTACACATGAGACATTCAGTACAAGATTTGGTAACTTTTTAAGCGAAAATTGAAAATCATTATATGTGACCTTCTCCGACACAAGGGACTTAGTGTGTCGAAAAGCGGGTTTGGACTTAAGAATAGATTCTTGTGTAGAAAAAGATGAAATGAGTTAGATTTCTGATAAAAATTTATTTACCCCATAAAAACGTTGTTGAGTTAATCACTGGTTGAGGTTTAAGAATCAAGTATCGAGATCATAACAAACAGAACAGTAACAAGTAACAGTGCTATATTCGGCCGTGCCGAATCTTATATACCCTTCACAACGTGTAGTCATGCAATAACAATTGTTTGTATCACCATTCATCCCATATCAAATACGTGCATACGTACACGTTAGAATAAATGTGGCATCGAATCCCAGCTGAGCCAAAAAAATTTTATTTTATTTTATTTAATATATTATTTATATTTTATTATTTTTTTTATATTTTTTTTTAAATTTTTTTTAAATTTTTTTAAAAAATTTTTTTAGAAAAATTTTTAAAAATTTTTTTTTAAATTTTTTTAAAATTTTTTTTTTGTAGTTTTTTTATTATTTTTTTTCTTATTTTTAATATTTTTTTTTTTTGTAATTTTTTTTGTTTGGTATGTTTTTTACATGTATGTATGTATGTATGTTGTTGTTGTAATTGTGAAAAAAAACGAGGTGGTCGTGGTTTTTTGCTCATATCTCAGAAAGTTATGGGGCGATTGTGCTGAATTTCAATAGCGATTCATTCCTGGATATTTCCAAGAGATTGATACCATATACAGATCTGAGGAACATATAGTTGCTTCTAAAAGTTGATTTCAACCAACACACGGACAGACGGGCAGACGGACAGACGGTCAGGGCTTAATCGACTCCTCTATTCATAAGCTTTCAGAAAATATATACTTTATGGGGTCGGAAATGAAAATTGTAGAAATTACAAACGGAATGACAAAGCTATATATACCCTTGTGCACCACAGGTGAAGGGTATAAAAATAGCAAGGCTATTGTCACACTAAAAGCGAAAAATACGTCACCACATAGGCATGACATTACCAAAGTCGGCACCCAGTCATTACTAACCATATATATATATATATTTCCTTTTATTTATATAAATTAATTGACATTATAAATATCTTCAAATTATATAAAAGTTCATGTTGAACATAGGGCGTCTGTAAATTCTCTCCACTTTATACGATCGGCGGCTAAAGACTTGATTTGGTTCCATGATTTGTTGCAGCTTTCGACTTCTCTTTTAATCATTCTTACCCAGGTATTTCGGGGACGACCTGGTAGACGATGACCCTGAGGGTTCCATTCAAGTGCAACTCGTGTGATTTCGTTACTTGGTCTTCGTAGTATATGACCTATCCAAGACCATTTGCGACGTTTAACCTCAGTCTCGATTGGTACACACTTTGCCATACATAAAAGCTGCTCATTTGTTACCCAGCAGGGCCAGAAGATCCGAAGGATTTGTCTAAGGCAGCGGTTAACAAAAGTTTGCAATTTCCTTTTGGTGGTTTGCGTTGTGCTCCAGGTGGTGCAACCATAGAGAAGTACAGATTTTACGCTGCAGTTAAAGATTCTAAGCTTTGTGGCTTGGGAAATGTTGTTGGCACGCCAGACTTTGTGCAGAGAGTGGAATGCGACTCTAGCTTTGTTGATGCGGTCTACTATATCTACACCGGAGCCACCGTCTTTGGTAATACGGCTTCCTAAATAGCAGAAAGAGTCAACATCTTCAATTACGGATCCATTAATTGAGAGAGGATTTGAGTTGTTGGTACCAACCCGCATAAGTTTCGTTTTATTGACGTTTATCTTGAGACCAACTTTTCTGGCATTCCTATCAAGGCATATGAGCTTTTGTTCTATATCATCGAATCGGTGAGCCATTAAACAAATATCATCAGCATAGTCGATATCGTTTAAACGTTCGTGTAAGTTCCATCGTATACCGTTAGGGGCCTCGGTATTTGTTTGTTCCATTACTCCATCTAGTAGGATAAGGAATAATGTGGGAGACAGTACGCAACCCTGTCTTACTCCTGCGTTGTATAAAAACGATTGGCTCTCTTGTCCTTCAAATCTTACTCTACATTCAGCACCATTATATAGCTCGCGAATGAGTTCAATTATCTTATTGGGAACACCCTTGCTCCTCAGCGCTGCCCATATAGCTGGCCTGTATACGGTGTCAAAGGCACGTTCAAAATCAACAAACAGCATATACAAATGGCTGTTGTATTCTTGCGACTGTTCAATAATAATTCTGAGGGTGTTAATATGGTCTGCACATGATCTTCCTGGCCTGAAACCGGCTTGCTCTTGGCGCAGAAGTGGTTCACACTGAAGGTGTGTTCACAGTGATAATGCGTTGTGAAACTTTAAATGCGCTTTTCTCAAAACTTCATTTTCACACACTAGTTCCCTTTTCTCGGAGAAGGTCACATATGGAAAATGGAGGATACTTTGTTGATATTTGTATGAGAATATCTAGGAAAATCTAAACGCCATATCTCCGGAATATTTTAGATAAATTGGTTACTAACCGACAAAGTTATAAGCAAAAATAATTTTTAAGATATATGAATTGTTATATATAAAGGGTCCTTATTTCGTGAATAGTAACACTTAGCTCATGTCTGATTTGACAGATAATTAGGTTTATCCTTTCGCTGAACGAATATGATTGTGTATACGCTTAAACAACGCAGGGAAATATTGCGACAATACTTTGGATGATTTTGCCAAAAAAAAAATCATCTTTTCAGATGAAGCTCATTTTGACCTTGGCGGGTATAAAAGAATCAAAATTGTCGCATTTGGGGCACAGAAAACCCTCACGCGTACATTGAAAAGCCGATACACCAAATAGGAGTCACTGTTTGGTGCGGATTTTGGTCCAGAGCCATAATTGGACCATTTTCCTTTGAAAATGAGCAAGGAGTGGCCGTAGTCAATGGCGATCGTTATCAGGCCATGTTGAGCGAATTTTTGTTCACAAAAATTGTAGAGGAGGATATTGGCAATATTTGTTTTCAACAGCATTTTATAGCATTTAAAAAAAAAAAGTTATTTGGCGGATCCTTTATATCAAATTGTTGGAGCTCCTAATTATTTTTGGAAAACCCTAAAGACACCAGAATAAAAACCAACAGAGAGAAATGATATGTATATCAAAAGAAAGTGCTTCACTAGCAAAATATTAAACGATATAAAAAATTGTAAATCCAAGATGGCCGCTACTACAAAAGGGCGTACAATTAATTTATATATGGGTAAAATCTAGTAATTGAAACTGTACCCATTTCAACTCCCTCAATATTGGCATTAAACAAAACAAATTTGCCAGTGGTATACAGTAAATACTGAAAAAGTTAATATATAAAATGGCGGAATTTTTGTTTAACCTCATCAATCTTGATATCAAATAAAAGGCCTTGACTAGTGGAATACAATTAGCTATGTAAGAAATCAAAATCAAATATGGCGTCCGAAAGAATAAAGAAAATCGCATACAACATGAAATCTAAGTTGAACTACGATATGTTTATGATGGAAAAGGGTATTATCACATTCCGCACGGCCGAATATGGTACTCTTACTTGTTCTATAATTAAATTATAAGGCAGTTCGCTAACATTTAACAGAACTGTAGGGCTATGGTGGCCTAGTCTGTGCTTTCCTGTCAAAAGATTACTTGTTTGCTATTGGATTGGTTAAATTACAAAGCCACAATGTTTAACATTTTTTTTACTTATTTCTACTTCAATCGCATCCCTCAAATTCGTATGCGTACATGAAAATTCAATTGGATTTTTAAACAGGTTGCGGCCTATATTGGGCATCTTTGTTATTAATGTGTTTGCTACGTGCAAAAAAATATTTGTAAATCAATTTCTCTTACAAATAAGATATAAAATGTTAAATACTATGTATATCTGTGTCGAATCTTTAACACCCCTCAATAGTTACATATAAAGCAAATAAGAATATTACATTAATTTGTGTTGAATTTTGCGCAGTTCTTTTATACCATAAAATGTATGATTTGGTTAATAACTGTAATCACTGTTTTTTATTTATTCTAAAATATGGAATACTCTCTTTGTTTTAGTTCGATTCTATTTTCACATATTTAATCTCAAAATAAACTCAAAAATATTTACGCAATAATTACCACAATGTTCTACTTTCACAGAAACTGAAGGGCAAGATTCGATGTAATTAAGAAATAATGTTAACTTCGTGTGAACGACATAATTATTACTTTTTTCAGAACAAAATTGATAATAATTGCATAAATTGTGTAAATGCGATAGTAAAAGGGTGCAAAGTTTTATAATAAACTAGCTAATACCCGGTGTGCTTTGCCGCCCCCATCGTAATGAAATAAAAATTTTATAGTTCAAAAATATATTTGTTTTGCAAGTGCCACGCCTACTATTACTAAATCAACCATTTCTTATTCAAATAATCATATATGTCAAACCTTCTCGCGCAAAATTTGGGTACTCTAACTATTATCGCTTCCCGAATATACGAATTTTAGTATTCAATTACTAAGAGAGCTGCCACGCCCACTATTTCTAATATACCCATTTTTTCCAGAAATGTTTATTTGGGTGTCAAAGTTGCTCTTGCAAAATTTTAGTACTCTAATCGATATCGTTTTCCAAATATACGAAATTTAGTATTTAATTTATGTGGCCACCCTACTATTGAAAGTCCGCCCATTTTTTACCCAAATGTTTGTGTGGATGTCAAAGTTTACCGTACTTAATTTGAAGACTCTAGCTGCATTAGCGTTCGCCATATATAATATTTAATACTTATTCTTTAATAAGGCGTGGCACCCCGCCCATTTACAATTTCAAACCAAAGTATAGCCTATAGTTCCGTCCAGACATACAGAAAGATTCTGTTAAAATTTCAAGGAAATCGGTCCAGCTTTTTAACCGTCTATAAAGCACAAACAAACATACAAACACACATTAATTTTTATATATATAAAAAATGAAATGAAAAAAATGTATCACTTTCCATAATTCTTTTATATCATTGTATTGTAATGTATTAAAATTTTGATGCAAAATTTTACTAAATTAGCACTCACATTCATACCAGCCACATTTAAGTAAGTGGGAATAAAGCTGGCTTGTCACACATATAATCCAAAAATTTATTTCAAATAAAATATAGAACCACAGATTCCAATGATAACTGAAACCTTTGAACTATATACAAAATACAAAAGATAGTAGGGTTTGCTTTATAGGGAAGGTGATTAAAGAAGGCGTGTCAAAACAATATCTGCTAATGAATTCAAGTTAGATGTTGAAACAAGGAGCTATATATTCATAAAAGATCTTTATTCCAGCAAAAAATTAATAAACTTAAGCAAAATATTTATTTGGGAGTTGGGCGTTTCACATTATTTTATGGCTTTAAGTTGGTCAGAATCCAATTTCTCGAAACTTGAACTTTGAAAATTTATTTTTAAAGGTTTGTTAGGTTTTAAATTTCATAAATAGAAGAGGATGTCTTATATGTGAGAAGTGGGACATAAAGGTAGTTTGTGTCAAGAATGATTAAATAAAGATTACGCCTTGCGCATGATTTACCGTTAGATGACGTAGTAATCCCCTCGCAAAGGTTACCAAGTCTGTATCATATGTGGAATTTATAATTTCTTACAAAAAATGTATGTATTTTGTAATAGTTGGCAACCCTGTAATTAATTTACTCAGAGAGTTCTAAAAAATAAGTATTACATCGGTGCTTAATAAACAACGAATTTCGTGTCATATTTTATAATAAACTAGCTAATACCCGGTGTGCTTCGCCACCCCAAATTTTAGTATTTAATTCATATGGCAGGTGCCACGCCCACTATTGTTAATGCACCCATTTTTTCCATAAATGTTTATTTGAATATTAAAGCTGCTCTTGCAAAATTTTACTACTCTAATCGATTTCGTTTTCCAAATATACGAATTTTAGTATATAATTCATATGTTGGTGCCACGCCCATTACTGATAATGCACCCATTTCTTGCCTAAATGTTCATTTGGGTGTCAAATTTGCTCTTGTAGAATTTTAGTACTCTAATCGATTTCGTTTTCCAGATATACAAATTTTAGTATTTAATTCATATGGCAGGTGCCACGCCCACTATTGCTAATGTACCCATTTTTTACAAAAATGTTTATTTGTATGTCAAAGTTGCCCTTGCACAATTTTAGTACTCTAATCGATATCGTTTTCCAGATATACAAATTTTAGTATTTAATTCATATGTTGGTGCCACGCCCACTATTGGTAATGTACCCATTTTTTCCAAAAATGTTTATTTGGATGTCAAAGTTGCCCTTGCAAAATTTTAGTACTCTAATCGATATCGTTTTCCAGATATACGAATTTTAGTATTTAATTCATATGGTGGGTGCCACGCCCACTACTGATAATGCACCCATTTTTTCCAAAAATGTTTATTTGTATGTCAAAATTGCTTTTGCAAAATTTTAGTACTCTAATCGATATCGTTTTCCAGATATAAAAATTTTAGTATTTAATTCATATGGCAGGTGCCACGCCCACTATATCTAATGTACCCTTTTTTTCCAAAAATGTTCATTTGGGTGTCAAAGTTGCTCTTGTAGAATATTGGTACTCTAATCGATATCGTTTTCCAGATATACAAATTTTAGTATTTAATTCATATGGCAGGTGCCACGCCCACTATTGCCAATGTACCCATTTTTTCCAGAAATGTTTATTTGGATGTCAAAGTTCCTCTTGCAAAATTTTAGTACTCTAATCGATATCGTTTTCCAGATATACAAATTTTAGTATTTAATTCATATGGCAGGTGCCACGCCCACTATTGCCAATGTACCCATTTTTTCCAGAAATGTTTATTTGGATGTCAAAGTTGCTCTTGCGAAATTTTACTACTCTAATCGATTTCGTTTTCCAAATATACGAATTTTAGTATTCAATTCATGTGGCCACGCCTACTATTCCAAGTCCGCCCATTTTTTACCCAAATGTTCGTGTGGATGTCAAAGCTTACCGTACTTAATTTGAAGACTCTACCTGCATAAGCTTTCGTGATATATAATATTTAATACTTATTCTTTAATAGGGCGTGGCACCACGCCCACTTACAATTTCAAACGAAAGTATAGCCTATAGTTCCTTCCAGACATACAGAAAGATTCTGTGAAAATTTCAAGGAAATCGGTCTAGCCGTTTAGCCGTCTATAAAGCACAAACAAACATACAAACATACAAACATACAAACACACATTGATTTTTATATATATAGATAGATACATATAAATAATATTAAAATTATTAAAATTATATAAAAAGTGTTTAAATTTGGTTATTTAAAAGCTGCAAAACTAATAAAAACAGAAAACAAAGTGAAAAGAAAAGAAAGAGAGGAAATATGAAATGTGCAGTGGGCAAATGCAAGCAAAGTAACAGCAAAAAAACAAGTGAGAAATTATATTAAAAACTAATAATTTGCGTATATTTAATAAAACGTTTGTGTTTTCAAACAGCTGTATCATTTTACAATTTTCCAAAAGATAAAGCTCGAAGGAAGTAATGGGTAATTTTTTGCAAACGAGTGAAGCCTATAAATGTGGATAAAAAAAAATTTGTGCTTTACATTTCAAGCAAGAAGATTTTGAAAGAAACTTGAAATTTGAAATGGGTTAGTTAAAACAAAATTAATTCTTGCAGTACATTACTAAGGCATTATGAATAGAATTTAGCAAACGGCGTGAAAAAATTTTAAAATCCCATGCAGTTCCGTCTTTAGACACTAGTGCTATTGAAAGTGAAACGAAAACTGCTAATGAAACTGAAGTTGCAAATGTATATGAAGGACTACGTGAAACTGAAAAGCAAAATGATATTCCCAATAGTTTTGAAGAAAAATTGTTCGCGGAAAATGCTCCAAGGTCGACTGATTTTGAAGAAGATCGCCTCCAGACTTACACCATATTTTTCAAATTAAATGGTACAAATTATTACTTTCAAGCGGATATTTACAAAAGCAATTGTTGGAAGCAAAAGAAATTGAAGCAAGTGAAGACGTGAAAAAACTTTTTTTTAAGTGTCGAATGTATTTTAGAATTAAGAAACTAAATGCCGAAATCGCTAAAAATACTTATAAGCGAAAAAGAAAATTTGATGAAATAACAAAATGAATTCTACACCTAATTTAATAGTGAAATATTGTAATAAAAATAATGAAAATATATATAAAGAATTTGCTTGCTTTTAAAACCTTTAGTTAGAAAAATAACAGTTTGTCCCACTGTCATGTTTTTACACAAACATAGTTAGTTATACAGCTGAATTTTATTAGCCAATGAAAACACAGCTTGAGTGACGTCAGAATTCCTACATGCGCAGAAATGTTTTTTATGGCTGCGTGATGGCGTAATCTTTATTTAATCATTCTTGGTTTGTGCTAATGATTTCTACTTACATATTAAAACATAAGACCTTTATTCTATAAGAATTTTTGTGCATATAGAAAATATTTGATTTAAAAGAAAATCGTTGTATGGGAAATGGGGGTTAAAGTCACCTTTGTATTACTGGCATTACATTGATATTAACTAATTTGCCACATAAGTTTTGTTAATAGTAGATTATTCCATATGCGAAAGATGAGTGTTATCGAATCTACATAATTAAAAAATACTGTTTGTAAGGTGAGCGTTAAAGTAGGCGTGAAGTATTCATTTTTCGCTGTTACAACAGCTTTGACCTCTTTGACTTCTTATTCTGTCGGTTTTATGATATTTTTAATATACGAAATAATTTTTTTGGCATCACGAATTTGATAAATCTTCTAAAACACACTCTTTTGACTCGGAAAATAGATCTGTATCGGTTTTTGTCATTGAATTTAGATGCTATTCACTATATTCGATATCAGAAAAACATTTCATTACTTCCTCTCTAAGGAGGGTGCCCCGGTGGACTAGTCAGTCTGGTCTGCTAGTTTGGGGGTTGCGGGTTCGATTCTCGCCAGAGGCTCTGGAGTTGTCTGCTTCTCTTCTCTCTTTTCTATTCTTACTTTTCTATTCAGGTATTACAAAGGGATCATTATAATGGACCTAATTGAGCTGCACAACAGCTGCCTGTTCTACCTAACCTAACCTTCTCTCTAAGAAAAACTGATTTCGCCCACTATAATGCCGAACATTTCGGATGTATAAGAAATATTTATGCAAAATTTCATCTCTGTTCACGCTCAATCCACATTCATTAGACGTACGGAAATAAGTTGTGCTGAAATGAAACCAAGACTCCGAAAAAATATATTCAATAGGGTCTACAGTAAATATAATATTTCAAATGTAATATTCAATATATAAAATGCTTGACATCTTGTTTGCTGGGTATTTCTATCAGCAGTTCAATCACATTTTTAACTTTGGCTGACTACAATCAACCATTTAGATTATTTTTAGGTGGAAATGATTACCTAGTCTCCATCTGTACAACAGACGTCAAAGTATATGTGCATTGTTTTGGAAATTTTAGTCTATACGAATTCTTGTGGTTTACAGTGCGTGTAAACAATTCAGCGGCATTTACTATTAAGTATCTTAATACAAACTGGGCGTTAAGAACTGATCTCGGATGTCATCATAATAATACAGTATTTGTAGATAATTGCTCAATTCACATGCTGTCGTATGAGTTGTATATGGTAGTTGTTATACACATTTTTTTGAAAATTTCTCAATTAATTTTTTATACACAACAATTTTACCTATGCAAAAAGAATATCATAAAAATACGTTAGCTGGAAAAGCAAGTACTATCGCCATTTTTCCTCAATAGTGGAGAAGTGAATTTTAGGAGGTGAATTGAGCAAATAATTGAGCCTTCGTAGTACACCTGCTTGTCGAAAATCAATAACTTCTTAAGCAACTTTTAAACTCTTGCAAGAAACATATAAGCGTAACAATTTTTTGACTGCGATATAGCGTGGCTAAGCCTTTTTAGCGACATTTTAAGAGATTGGTAAATGATTTTTGGTAGACTGTTTAGTTTAAGGACAAAGAAAAAGAGGATTTTAAATGTCTCATATCGAATGCAATTTTCATATTTTTCTAACAATTTCATAAAAAAAATTTTAACTCGTATTTCCGCTGGTGTTGCTTGCTAAAAACTTGCAAAATATTTAAGTCATTTAAGCTTAAATTTTATTTGTACTTTAAGCTATTTTTGAACAAACACAACTTGCAGCATAAAATAAAAGTTCAAAAAAAGTAAAAATAAAATAAAAAAACAATCATTACTGCCTTAAGTTATTTTTGTGGCATGTTATTTTTATTTGATAATTTTTTACATTTTTTTTTATTTCTTTTTCATGTTTTTCCCCCAAAACATATTTTGCAAAACAATTTTTACACCTCATTCAACAATGTTGTGAGAATTTTTTATTTCTTTTACGGTTGGTTTCTTTGTTTCCTTTTTTGCTTTTCGAAGAAAATAAATTTGAATATAGATATTTTTGGTTTCCATTCATTTTATGGTAAATTATACCCAGTGGTGTTGTATTTCTACTTTAATTTACACATTTTTATATTTTCTTGTAAAATGTGTTTATTTCTTATTTAGAAATGTGGCTAATAAAATTTTTTATTGGAATTTGCATTTTTTTATTTTATAAGAAATTGCAGGTACAGGTTAACTTAAAAATCTGTTTAAAGGATTTAATTAGTTAAAAATTAATAAGTAATGAAAGTAAAAAGAGTAGTAAGTATCCAGTTCATATTTTGCTGCACTACCTGATCAATATCCGCTTTAGCCTTAAATCGCTTGAATAATTTTAATATCTATTTACATTAATTTTACATTGATAACTTCTGCAAAAAAATTTTTTTTAAAAGTTTTTTCCAATCCATAAAAAATATTTTACAAAAAATTTTAAAAATACTGTTTCTAAGTAGATTTTTTTTTTTAATTTTAATAATAAAATGTAATGATTTGCAAGTGTTGTTCGTTTATAAGAAATTATCACAAACCTTTTTTTACAGAAAATAGCGAGAAAACATCCTTCTTTATTTGACAGCTGATGAAAACTTATGAGGACTCGATATAGTGGCATCTCTATTCGATGTATTGCCAGGGTGTTTTTAAAGCATATGATATGAATAACTGTAAAGTTAGCTGTCACATCAAAGAAATGTGTTAGTCTTTTATTCAGTATACTTTGGCAAATCTCCTAAATTCGCACTCCGTTCGATAATTTTTGGAGCACTTCGTCATATTTACGGTACTCATAATTATCCATCCGAGAAGGGAATATGTAATAGTATTGTCTATTTCATACCCTCATTTTTTTCTGGATAATATTCATACCAGTAATCGGCTTTTAGTCGTTTTTTCAATATTCATAGTGAGTCATAAAATTTGAGTATAGGTGCGTATAAATCATTGAAATTTAACTAAGCTGACGTACGCATACCCACAACAACATTGATTTATAAGTACAACTCACAATGAACATGAGTACTACGTCGTACTTATACATACTTATACCGTCCCATACTCATATGATATACTTATATATATGTCGGAGAGTGCAAGATATTTTTTACCCGCAAGAAAATTTGCAATTTTACAATGTGTAATATACAATTTTTGCAAGTATCACTATTTAATTTTTAAATAAATGCAACTGACTATGGCTTTTAGGCTAAATTTTGATTGGCTTCTATAATAAGAGGTAAACAATAACAGTTATTTTGTGTTATTCATTTTCATGTTTAAATTTTTTGCAGCAAATTAAAAACTGCGCTTTTAGGTGCTCACTTTAATTTGAAAGGTAATACGCAAAAACAAAATCTAAATCTCTTAAACAGACATCTAAGCAAGCACTTTATTTTTGCTTGTTGTTTTTGTCTTATTTTATTAAATTTAAATTGTCTATTTTTTCTAACCATCCACAATTATTACAGTGGATGTCAAATTGTAATCTGGCAAGCCTAGTTAAAACACACAAATTCATAATGAGTACGCGAGTCATACTTACTTTTGATCGTCTTTTTATCTTTCGTGAACGACAATAAAATAAGTACAATAGAATATGAGTACTAAAAGTACCTTAAATTTAAAAGAGAGTATAAGTAGTGAAGACTTTTCAATAAGTATAAATCAACGAAATAATGAGTATTCGTTTCAGATCTCTGATTCATATAAATAGAAACCGTACCGTGCGCACGGATAAATCCATCGTTGCTGTAGATGCGAGTGGCACAGAAAAGTCGAATTTATTGACACCTTACTCAGCAACTCGTTCTTATGATTTAGGATTTTTATATTGCTCGCATCATTGTAAAAAATTTGAAGGATAAATGATTCCAACAAGACGGCGCGACATACAATACAGCTCGCTAAGCCATTTCTTAGTTAAGCCAGACGTTTTATAACCGAATTATATGAAAAAATGGACCTGTAAATTGGCCACCTCCTTTGTGTGATTTAAAGCCTCGTCAAATCACTCGTCTAAGCTGATAAACTAGCAACGATAAGTCATTTAGAAGCCAATGTATGTATGTCGCACTATTGAAGACATAAGATCGAATATGCGAATATGACATTTGGGGTGACAGAATAGCGTTCATGAGGCACATTTGGGGAAGCCGAATGCCAGAAATAATTTTTAAATATAAAATGGAATAAGATTTGTGAGTTAAAAGATCCGAAATATTTGTCATGTTATTGAATTTGTTGTGTTTTATTTTTATTCTAGACTTCTAAAAAACACTGTTCTGGTCACTGTTACTGAACTCAAATTTCGTGGAACATACATACGAATAATTCATCACCAGTTCATGTATAATGTAATATCAATTCAATAATCAATCAATATCTAGTGTTTTCAAGATGTTATAGATAGGAAATGTCCTCTGTCTGGATGTTTTTTGTATTTCAGATATTGTAGTTAAAAATAACAAAATTTTACAAACATAATAACGAAACATATTTACTACACTGGTTCAAAGCAAGCACTGTACTAGAAGGGACTTCACAATATCTCGGCCAATAACACATCGTCATCCGATTTACAAACCTACGCGAAGCATTAGGTTTTGCTGGCATACGATTTTTACCGCCTAATATTTATACTTCTGGAAATTTCCTAATACATGTGTATGTATTTGTACATACATGGTACTTTTCAAAATCAATGAAAATGTATTTATTACAACACTTTATATGTAAATATAATCGCTATCAACAAAGAACAACAACAATAATAATTTTAACAAATCCAATTGTACAATTCTTGGATTATAAATGGCTTATTTTGTATTTTGATTTCTTGTCTCAATGAAAAAATCTTGCTGTCATCAACACGTGTTCGAAAGTACAAACAAAAGAAGAGAAGTAGTTAAGGATAACAATGTTAAAGACGTATACAAAATTGAATAAAAACAACAAAACAAAGAAAGGATAAAACACAAATATGGTATGCAACGAATTATACACTAAAAAATTATAGACTTAAAGAAGAATGTATTATAACGTAACGGTTCGAGGAGTCAAGCAAAAGCGCCAACAACAATTTATATAAAGAACAACAAACAACACAACATCGTACTTGGAAAGTTAAAGCAGAGAAAGCAACAACTATTTATTTTAATGCAAGTTTAAGAGTATGTACGTAAGTAAATATGAGTTTGCTGTACCGGAAATACTCATACAAACACACGCATGTATGTACATACACATATTCTCAGAATAATTGAAAGGAATGTGTATTTCAAGTATGGTAGATGTAAGCCAGGATAAAGAAGCACTTAAGGACTTTTGTTTCGTATACAATTGTACGATATTGCTTTGTGATTTTTAAGACTATTTTAGAAGACATACAAAAACAAGAAAATACGTTAAGAAATTAAATAAGAAATCTTAAAACATTCATAAAGTAATTTGTATGTATGTGTGTGTGTGTTTTTTCTTTTATAAAACACTTTAAATTGTGTAGTTTTTTCTCCGTCATACTTTGTTTAATCCGTAATTTACTTATTTTAAGCAAAAAATCAGTATAAATATTATGTTTTAAATAGAAGAGAATTAAAAAAAAAATAATAATATTTAGTTTGATCGAATAAATGTTTAATTTAGGTTACTTTCACATTAGGGCAAATATTTGATGAAATAGATTTGAATTTTTCAGCATTTGCATAAGTGATCTTTTAAAAAATACTTTACATCTAATATGTTCAGCGTTTCAAAAAATGTTATACTTGAACAATATTTTACAAATAGTTGACAGTTACTGTTTGAAGTATTCTGGCCATACAAATACAAGCATAAGAAATGTCAAAATTAGTGTCTGAGAGTGTAAGAGAAAGTCCGAAATATGATTTCATTCGCAACATGTCTTATTTGAAATTTTTATTCTAATATAAGTCCGGACTAGCAGTAATTGGATATTACGAGATGACTACAGGATTCTGCCAAAATTTAATGATATTAACATGTGCTTTCAACAAGGATGCGGAACATATAGTTATGAGTATTTTTTCAAATTCATCTGTTTTTTATTTTATTATCATAACTACACCATTTCCGATTGTATTTCAGAAATTTCCAATTGTATTTTAGAAATTTCTAATTGTATTTAGAAATTTCCAATTGTATTTTGGAAATTTCTAATTATATTTCAGAAATTTCCATTTATATTTCAGAAATTTCTAATTATATTTCACAAATTTCCAACTATTTTTCAGAAATATCTATTTGTATTTCAGAAATTTCTATTTATATTTCAGAATTTTCCAATTGTATTTCAGAATTTTCCAATTGTAGTTCAGAATTTTCCAATTGTATTTCAGAATTTTCCAATTGTATTTCAGAATTTTCCAATTGTATTTCAGAAATTTCAATTTGTATTTCAGAAATTTCTATTTGTATTTCAGAATTTTCAATTTGTATTTCAGAAATTTATATTTGTATTTCAGAATTTTCCAAATGTATTTCAGATTATTTTTTTTATTAACATATTTCTTTCCTTATCTAGTAAAATTTTTATAGAAAGTATACGACTAAATAGAGAACTATTTATATAGTTTTAATAATTTTCTAAATAATATTTTCTTCTCAATTTGCTGCTAAAACATGAAAAGAGCTAGAGTGTTGTACAGCTCGAGCACAATCTCCTTGAGTGATTTCGGATATTGCATCGTCTACTTCCTTTTTTTAAATATTGTAAACGTTGTTTCACAACTCCAAGTGGGACAACACTAGGAACTGAAAGTTTTGATTTGACTAAATTTTTTAACTTACTCCAAATAATTTCTATGGATTTAATTGAGACGAATATGGTCCCAACCGCAACAAGCGTACAGGGGTGGGTACCTTCAAATAATGTACTTAGTTTACTATGTGCGGGTGCGTTATCGCATACTATAGAGAGTTTCCAATTTCCACACACAAATTTCACACTCCACAAACGTCACGTTGTTCCATCTTTACAATTTAAATTAAAATAATTTAATTATTATTTGTTAATTTTATGAAATAAAAAAATAAATTTACCTTTTTGTTTTGAATCTCCGTATAAATAATTCGCTTGCTGAAATATTTTTTTTTTTTTTATAACAAATATTTAAAAACATTTTAACATTTAAGTCTTATGTTCCTTTAAAAGATTAAAAATTTAAAGTGCCTTTTTCTTATTAATATGTCGCAACTTTTAATAATACTGATCATGTTTAACTATATTATGCTTAATTTAATAAACCTAAAATTTTACTATTGAAAAAAAAAACATTAAATTAAAACAATACAATACTCACCTTTCGCATTTTACAATATTCATCTTATTTTTATTATTTGTAATTTAAATTAAGTAATAATGTTTGCAATCATCCCTCAGAACAAATATGCATAACAAAATATAGTGATATAAAATAAATATATCTGTTTCATGTTCTGAAATACAATTGGAAAATTCTGAAATACAATTGGAAAATTCTGAAATACAATTGGAAAATTCTAAAATATAAATAGAAATTTCTAAAATACAAATAGAATTTTCTGAAATACATTTGAAATATTCTGAAATACAATTGGAAAATTCTTAAATACAATTCGAAAATTCTGAAATACAAATAGAAATTTCTGAAATACAAATAGAAATTTCTGAAATATAATTGGAAATTTCTGAAATATAGTTGGAAATTTCTAAAATACAATTGGAAATTTTTGAAATACAATTGGAAATGGTGTAGTTCTCTCTCTAATTTTATCATAAATAAGAACCAATGAATGTACTTGTGCACGGCTTTATTTTTACTTAATTTTCCTCATGTATTTGTTTTGCTAATAGCATAGTTGGAAGAGTCCTATTAATGTCCTTAAAAAGACGAGTAGAAGAAAGACCATACAAAATTGATGACGACAGGCTTAGGATACCAAGAGAAAATCGCCAATGACATCATAACCGTCGATATAAAAACAATTGTAATAAAAACTAAACTGTGATAAATTTAAAACTTACTTAAAGGTACAAGTTAAGATAGATTTGTCCACAATGAAAGATAATTACTGATATAATTTACTGAACATTTGTTTTAATAATTTATAGCTTTTCCAGCATAAAAATACATGACGAAGTTGTTCAATTTAGGTAAAACATGCACCATTTTAACATTAACGTATCATTGGAGAGCATGTGTTGATATGAATATATTAACCAAATTCATTGTATTGTAATAAGTGCATGGAAAAGGAACGCATGTTTCATGACTTAATTTTGTTTGTTGATACTACATTTACACGTACACAAAATCTAGTACTTACGGGATTTTGAGGGAAATCTTGTTAATTTCTACCAGATTTCCCATACAAAATGAAATCTACTTTGCCACTAGATTTTGGCAGAATCTACTTAGAGTCTTGTACTACTTCGTGATGTAACTGTGGTTTTTATTAAATTGTAATAAAATATACTACGCTGCATAAAGAAAAATTCAATCATAATATATAAGGTGGTTGCAATTGCACAAGTACTGTATTGTTTACATTTTTTTTTATATGGAGTTTGAATTTTGGAGAAGTAGAGCACAGAGAGCCTCTCAGACCACCTTGTAAATCAATGTACTGTTTTGACAACGAAATCTTGCAAAAAAAAAATGGCGAATTCAATAAGGTGAACTCGTCGTTAAAACAACTACAAAGTGAAAAAATACAAACGTGTATTTTGTTAGTGTAAAACAAAACGATATGTCAAAAATACATTAACATTTGGCAAGTGGTCCCTAGAAGTAGGCAACAGCTGATGATCAGCTGATCTAATAAGTTCACCTTATTGAATTCGCCTTGGGTGGCAGCGCGACTACTACAATTACAACAATACAACAACAACAGAGATTTTTGTTTGTGTAAAACTCTGTGGGCTGTCAAAAACTTTTGGCATAAAATAAACAAAACAAACAAGTTGCAAATTAATTTTGTAATTAAAATTGCATCAATAACGTTCATTAAACTGATGCCGGCACCTTTAGTGATCAATCATTTGGAAATTATAGTAATTCTTGGTATTTGGTTATATCTTTTTTATTTGTATTAACTTTTTACTCTATTTTATACGAAATGTCTTTCAGCTATGGTTAAGGATACTAAACGTTATTGTCGTATTCAAATTGGTTACTTATTAAAAAAAAACTGCAAAGGTTTTACCGCTGACCAATTAACTAGATTTGTGCCTGCCGATGATGAAATTACACATCGCAGACTTAAAAAGATACGAAAGCAATTAAGACGTGATACTCGTATGAAACAATCCGAAGATAAGATCAACGACAGTGATGGAGAGGGTTCAGATAAAGAATTTGTGCTGGGTTTGCAAAAGTGTCACGCAATACATTTATACGTGAAGATCCTGAAGACATTGTAGACTTAGCTGATGTTTAATCAATAGGACATGTTTTAAGTATGTTGCTGAAAAATATTTTTTATTTTGTGGATTTTTTTTAAATTATATTTTGTAGACAAGTCTGGTCTTAAAACAGAATTGAATGATCCCAATCGTGGCTTAAAACCCGCAGATGATGGCCGCCTTCTTATTAGTATGTGAAGGGCATGGCTGCAAATCGCAAACGTAAAGCAGCTGGTGTTGCGAATATTCGTTCGGGTAAAAGCTTAACTTCACGTTTTGCAACTGGTAGTAAAGGTATTCATAGAAATGTTTGAGCTACTTCAGATGCAATGTCCAAATCGAGTAAATCTGGTTATTTTGCCAAAACGGAAAAACTAACCCATGCCAGTACAGGATATTCTTAATCCATACGCTTTTATACCATTAAGTAGGAATTCGTGGATTAAAATGAAATGCTGCTTGACTTGATACAGAGAAAGGTAATTCCATCTTCTCTGAACACATTCTTTTGTTATGCTGCTGCTGCACAGTTGGCGTAAATTCGGAAGTCATGCCCGGAACATTAGCTGTTGGTGAAGAGAAACTTAAGTTTCTCAAAACACCATTATATGTTTTTTCTCTTGTTGCTGCATTATTGGCATAGCGTTGGGCATTAACAAGCAACGACGTCCCGAATTTATTATATCGGCATTGGAGAAGTGGTCAGTGCATACACGGCTGCTTGGAGTAATGTTATATATGCATGTATAAAACCACGCGCCACCGCTACTTACATTTCAATGACCTTATTTTAGTACACTGCCGCTCGCGATGAGTAATTAAATAAGAATAGCGAAGTGTCAAATGTATAACCTAAATAATTAGCATTTCAAGTGGCTTATGCATGCATGTATAACTTTAGAATATAAGTTATGATACATAAAGAATTCAATTCAATAGTGAATAATCATTACGAGACGGTGTGCTCTTCAACCGGTTGAATATTAATACAACAAATAAATCTATAGAACTTAAAATATATTTGATGGTGTTTTTAATTTAAATAAAATAATCATTACAGTAAGCTATTTCATGCATATTTTACTCCACTTTTCCCATCTTTTTGCATCCTGTGGTACAGTAAAGAAGGAACCACTTCAAGCTTCTCCTTTTTTGCGGCATAAAATGCAATGACGCATTTTTAAAATTCCAAAAATTAGGCACTTTTTTATAATAAAAAAAACTCACGCGATATAAAAATGCACTTTACAATAGAAAGTTGTTGTTTTTATTGTAAAAAAACGGAACAATTCAAAGTTAAAGCTTAAAGTTAAAATTTTTTTTTAAAGTTCTTACAGTATTTTCACGCACAATTTATTAACATAAATAAAAACAATTTTTAACATTTCCGATGATTTTCATAGATAACCAAAAAATAATCAGCTGACAAAACGATGCCACCTGGTTAGATATGCCATGCAGGTACCTACTTTGTCAAACATAATGTAAAAAATTTACGAGCAGCTTTTGAAATCTAAGGCTCAACTTTTCGGTTACAAATTACAACAGTGGAATCTGTTAAAAAATGCAACAACTATTTCATTTTTCAGACAAGAACATTCTTAATTCTCTGAACTGTTTAAGATTTGCGTCAAATACACTGAGAAGCTCAATTTCGTAAAACATACAAGTTAGGGCCTTTCACATCGATATACTCGTAGAAAATAAAACAGGTTACTAAGGAAAATTTTGGCGCTAATATGCAAAAAGAAGAAAGGCAGTAAGTCAAATTATGTCGCTGACCCACAAACCGCACCAAACAGAGCATCTCATAGGTTGTCTTTAAAGGTAAAGACATTCCTTATTCTCTGAACTGATTTTAATTTATACAATAGAAGTCATTTGGATGTAAGATTATTTACTTTTGTTATAATAAATAGGTATTAAATATTTCATTATCAGTATTTTATGTGATAGAAAAAATCTGCGAACTGATTTGGATTCAGCACACAAGAGGCCACTAAAATCACATAGCAAGGTTAGAACTCCTGACTTTATTTTTTTACGACCAGTGTAATCAATAATGGACAGCTTGGAAAAATGTTTAATATTTTGAATGAATTGATTTCTACAGATATATGGACATACTGACGAAAACTAACTCAATGTACTGAAGTGTCGTTAGGTCATATAAAAAAACTCCTTTATCACTCGTGATGTTAAAGAGTATACAAATTATTGCAAATCTCATAAAAATAATTTTATTTTTATTAGCATCTATAAAAGGACATCGTAAACTCTTAACAATTTTGGCCAAAATGTTTAGAAGAACTAGAAACAAGGTCAATTCCACATCAGCTCTTTAATATAGAGCCGGCAGATTTTATTGCAAAACAATATAAGATTATAAACAGCTTTTGCCAACAACAACAACAAGCTTAAATGACTTAAAGGCATGCAGATCATAAATATAAAGCCATCATTATTTCATGCCAAAAATCCATATACAGTGCGAGACAAATATGTGTAAGTGTTTGTTATATGATTTTTTTTCCCAATTTTATATTTTGATCATGATAAATTTGAAATTATTTTTTTTTTGGACCTGATGTACCTAAATTTGTTTATGGAAAATCAAACGCTACACTCACTGATCCCGATGTTATGCCGACAAACACTTACACATATTTGTCTAGCACTGTAAATATGCTAAATACTTATAAAGTTTATTGAAACCTATTTTCAGGTTTTACTTAGACAGTAATGCCCGTTCGTCTTATTCCACAAATTTAAGTATCTGTCAGTTAATAAATGTATCTGTTGTTGCCTTTGTAAATATGTGTTGCATATTTTACTGCCAAGTCTCTCGCATTCTGTGTCTTAATATTTTTCGTTTTCATTTGAACCGTTTAAAGCTGTCGTTATCATTAGTTCGGTATCGCATTTAAAGCGTTTATAATTATTGTATTTTATGTTTTAGTGTGTTGTTTAAAGTCACACTTACTTACAAACACTTGAACAACAGCGAGGTCTCATAAAGATCGAGTTTTATTCGTATCAAATACAACAAGTGTGCGGATTACTAGACATATAAATAAATATGTAATAAAAAGTGTAGATAATCTTAATACAATTAGCATGCTGCGTCAAAGGATATATAAATATAAATATGTAATTTAGCCGCATATTAGCGTAAAACAAATACAAAAAAATCAATGTTCACTTGCAGCTAAAAATATTCACATGTATTTGAACATCATGTTGAACAGGTATTTTTATACCCTTTCCAGAGAGTATATGGGAATATTAGGTTTGAAATTTCTGTCAAAATCATTTCCGACCTCATAAAGTGTGTATTTTCTAATAGGTTATGGAGAAGGGAGTAGATTGAACAATGTCCGTCTGTCCGTGTGTATGTTGAAATCAATTTTTTAAGCAAAATTTTTTCAAAATTTAACTCCTTGATCCTTTCATTATTGGTATCAAATAAATGGACTTGACTAGTAGAATACTGAAAACTGTGAAATCGAAGATGGCGTCTGACACAAATTGGCGTAAACAAATTTGTTTAACCCCATCTATATGGGTATTAAATGTAATGGGTTAAATTGTAGAATACCGATAACTGTGTACAAATTCAAAGATGGTGTCAAAAATAATAAATAAAATGGCGTATAACGTGAAATCATCATGATGGTAAAGGGTATATTCAGATTCGGCATAGCCGAATATAGCTCTATTACCTGTTTTGTTTTAGATATAAATTTGCAAATTGAATGAGTGGACATTAATGTGTGTAAATGTTTGAGAAGTTTTAGAAACATAACACAGGTCTACAAAATGAAAAAAAAATTGTTGGTGCCTTGAGTTTTGCAGCTGATTTTATTTGTACTTTTAACGCTGATTTCAAAACTGAAAACCATTTTTCCCTAACAGCTCTAGTTATCGAGTTACAAAAATATTCAATTTACCCTACTATTTAGTTAAAAAAATGCATATGCCCTTCTGATATAAACGCAACAAACGTATGTAGTATGTCGGCAACATTGTATTTATATAAATGTCATTTCTAGGCTTCAAACTATAAGGATTTAGTTCAGAACATGCTGACTGCTTTTCGTGAGCTTGGACGCAACATGAGCATCAAGGTGCATTACTTGCAAAACCATTTGGACCGGTTTCCTGAAAACTTGGGAGACTTGAGTGAAGAGCAAGGTGAACGATTTCACCAGGATATAAGGACAATGGAAGAACGATACCAGGGCAAGTGGGATACTCATATGATGGCAGATTACTGTTGGAATCTGCAAAGAGATTGTCCGAAAAAACCACATTGCAGATTAACGAAAACACGTAGCTTCTTGGGTTCTAGTACATCAAATAAGCAGTGAAAAATATATTTCTTATTTTCACAGAATTAGGTTTTCTCAGTAAATTTTAAATAAAATCAAAAGGTGTCCACCGATTAAAATGAAATAAAGCTCATTTCATTCGAAATATGTTAAGCTAAATGTGTTTATACCAAAACTGTGATTTTTGTTGAATGTTTATTTTTAACGAATTTTTAAAGACCAAATTTTTTTTACTAAAAAATAGGTTTTTTTTTTAAACTTCAACGATATATCTGAAACTACTGGGATAAATTAAAAGCAATGTAGGCACGGATTATAGATAGTTTTGTTGACAAACTTCAATTTTTTTTTAACTGAATATGGTGAACCGTTTTCAAGTTATTCCAATATATGTAGTAGAAGTGCCTTAATTTTGAAAATAACGGAACATCGCAAAAAGTCGAGCTGCTAGGCAAAAACCAATTGCAGATTCGTATTCAGGAGATCGAATTTACTAAAGATCAGTTCAAAAGGTATCCGCACCAAAATGTGTGTATACCTGTGTAATTATTCACACAGTTTTTTAAATTAAGTGCACATAAAATCAATATGGTATTAAAAATATTACTAAAATAAAAAGTTTCAGTTTATAAAAATCTTTTAATAAATTTTAAAAAATGTTTGTAAGCAAATCTTAAAGCCATTCTAAATATTTTAAAATATATGATTGAAAATTTCAATATATTTTTATAGAAAAAATTTTGAAATTTTTTTTTTTTTATAAATCTCTTGAAAAGTTCACTTGTTAAAGCCGGTACTCTGTCTGAAAATGTAGAGCAACATTAATTATTTCATAAGAAGAATTGGACAAACAAAAAGTGTTATTATTTTTTCGGTTAAGGAAACAATAGGTGTTGGTATTTTAATTTATTATTGGATGTATAACAAAACACTGTGTGATTCACAACAGACGGCAGCTAGTTTTAAAGCGGTTTTGGCCTTCAAAAAATTATTTTATTCTGAAGAGTACATATCTGTCATTTATTCTTACTTAGTTTTTGAACATTGTAGTGTAAGCAACGGAGTGTGTTTTTCTTAAAAAATATCGAATTTTGTACCAGTTAAGCGTTACATGTGGAAAACTTTGCTGAATACCACATTTGGTCACCGAAGCGTATAGAGAATGTGTTCAATTGGTTTAAACGTCGGAGAGATGGTTTGTGTCATCTTTCCGCTCAGAAGTGGAGATTTTTGACACGGAAGACAAAATTCGCCTGGTAAAAATTTTTGAAGACCAATGAGGCATTACTCTATTGAAATTTTTGTTGAACTCAACAATATATTGTAAATTTAGTTAAAGCCAGTGAGGATGCAGTTTAGTATTCTTCTCAAAGCAGTGAAATTGGGTCCCATATAAATAAAGAGTCCGTATCCCTTTAAAGACAATTTTGCTTGAACGAAATGCTAAGAAATTAAGTCTTTTTTGTACCGAAACACTTTTGGCTATCAATCATGGATCCACTAAAATATTTAAAAGTGTAATAGATCAAATGTGATGCCAGATTGATCAGCTGATTAAAAACCAAATACCGAAGGCGACTAGGCATTGCTGTATATATGGTGGAACTACAAAATTCATATCTATTAAGAAATGCTAAAATCTAACCAAACTAATGCAAAACCTTTACCGAATACAACTAATTAACTTGAAGAGTTTGGCCTGAAAAATGCGCAGAATTTGCGGTGGGACATAAATAAAACCGTAGTGTTCCATTATAACTACGCTAGGGCACATGTTCCAATTCCTAAACAAGTATTTGATAAGAAGTGCTTGAGAAGTTTTGCCTTATAATCCAGATCTTGCCTCTTCCGACTTTTATTTATTTTGGTCGATAAAAAACGCTTTCTCCGAGATACTCTTTACTTCAGAACAGGGTACATAAAATTTTCCTAATTTGCTATAGGGCTCAAAAGATGAATAGTTCTTATGGCAGAGGCGAAAGGATGAGCAAATGCCCAATACTTCAAAAAAATTTATATTAAACAAATATTAAAAAAAAAATTTAAACATCCCTCATTTGTAGTTTATAAAACCAATATTAAATTTGCTTTTTTACAAAATCTTTGAAGTAACTGTAAACTAGTAATGGATAGCAATACTCCGGTGGGTTAACGTACCAGTCGATCTCTTTAAAACACTGCCTTTGTAAGCAAGTATGACACCTAAAACGCGCAAACATTAAGTCGCCATTCATGGTTATGATTTTTGTAAACCATAAATCATGTCCATGAAAAGCGCCAGCAATTCGTGCAAAGCGCATTCGAGCAAAGTAAATTCAATACCAAATTTTCTCAAAAATCACAGTGGAGAATATTTCCATCAAAATGGCTTCATTAGTACACAAAATTGACGAATATGAGGCTCAGAATATCTCACGCAATCGATGATAATCAAAAACACATATAACGAGCAGCTAATTTCTGCAGATTTTGGTCAGGCGTAGTGATTGGGCCTTAGCTTTTTTAAGGTGAGACCTTGTGGCATAAATTTGGACGACAAGTGTTTTCAGCAAAACGCAAATGATAAAAGGGTCTATGAAAATTATGTATTTATTAAAATTCTTGCCATGGATTCGGTGGCATTCTTCCATGCGATGATCTATATATTCAATGGCAGTGAAAAAATTGAGGTTTAATGTTGTTAATGTGTCGAATTATTAGTCCTTGAATTATTCTTTGCTTATTGATGTTAAACCGTGTCAAATCGCATGATCGTGACTGCCAATTTAAATCGTTACGACGTGAGATAATACGACTATTGAGTTTATCGTGCAAAAGAGCCGTTGTTTAATTTGCTGTGTGGCAAGTGGCTGTATCCTGTTGGAACCACATATCGTAAAGATTCATATCCTCGATTGTTGGCCACAAGAAGTTCGTTATCGGAATAGCTAACAGTATTCACGGTAACTACTTTTCCGACTACATTTTTGAAGAGGTCGCCACCATATAAACCGTACAAATAGTCACTGTTTGTGAATACAACAATCACTCGTGTATTCTCATTTGCCCAAATGCGGAAATTCTAATTGCTAACGAACCCCTAGAGGTGAAAGGGTGCCTCGTCACTGAAGATGATTTGCTTGTAAGTCACCATTTGTTTCTGTCTGTTCAGCCAACCACTCGGGGAATTGACGATGCTTGAAATGGTCAATAAGAGTCAATTGAACCTTGTAAGCGTGTAAAGTCAAATCTCTATTCGTGAGTTGTTCAATTGTTGGGCACGAGAACGAGTTGAAGTTGGCGCCGCTTCTGCCACACTGTCGTGAACAACAGCAATGCTTTTCGCAAAACTATTTAAAAATAATACGAAAACACGAAATAAAATATTAATAATGGTATAACCCTCTTACTTCTTAAATAACAATTAAAACCACTTATATATTTCTTTAATTTTTAATAATATCTGTTGCTTATTTATTTGCATAAATTATGCAGGACATTGCTTTTGCTTAACATACAAAACCATCGAATGAAAAAACTAATAATAAAACTTAAAAACTCACATACGTACATAAGCACATACGTTCTGTTAAAATTGAAGTAATTACTTTAATATGTAGTTTTAAACACACACCTTTAATTACTGTTATCAAATAATATTAGTTAAACAGTTATTATGACTCTATATTTATAACACTTAGACAAATTTGTTTTAAACTTTTTAATAATTTAATCACTGACTGTTTCATTTAATAAATAAATTATTGTTATAAACTTTACAAAGTCAATACGTAGTGATTAAATACTTAAGAGTTCTAATATAAATAAAAAATTTAAAAATAAATACTAGGCTTCCTATTTTCAAATTTCATTATATTGTAATGATTAAATCGTGGCGGGTTTCGATGAAACTGTCAATTTAGGTAATACGAATAATAAGTCGTGGAGGTCATTTAAATGACGTTTTAATTAGAATTAAATTGTATCGATTGTACTTCACATAAAATAAAAAACTTTTAAATTTCCTTAACAATAAGTGGGTTATTTTTTTTTAAGAAATCATATCACTCTTGTTGGAAAACCTTTTATTAGGAATAACAGTTGTGCAATTTAGCCGATGTTATCGCTGCATTATATCACAGCTAAAACTGTTTAAGTGAACGCTTTATATTTCGGCAGTAATGGTATTTACTTTAGGGATAAAAATTGAAACTATTCTTTGTCGGACGTCGCGTTAGTGATATCTCACAGCTATCAGATGTATAAATCTATGAATTTTCATTGTTTAAGTAATTTTTCTAATATGTGTTCCAAATACTACTTAAATTTAATTCAAAAAAGTTTTGATAAACTTAAAATTTTATATGAGACTAGCTGACCCGGTCCGTGTTGCTGGCCCTAAGCAAACATTAGTGTTGTATTACCGCATGATTTAAATTGAGGTGTTAACGAAATTTGCGGCCTTCAAATAAAAATCCATGGAATAGTTATCATAAAGTTTTTTTACAGAAGAACTTACGTATGGTGTAGGTATGGGCTCAATAAAAAAGAAACGCATGTATTTAAGGCAAATTGGAAATTATATTTATTTATTACTTCATCTTAAGGCCAGCGGAGAGGCAGTGTTTTTTTTTTGTTTTTTTATTTGGTGTAAAAACGTATAAATTTTTTGGCGTGCCAACTCGAGAGCAAGCCAAATACAATTGGCCGAGTGAAAAACATGAATTGGCTTTGTGCTTCGTTGATGGTTATAGCAAAGGCAAGACGCAGGAGCTGCCTAAATTGGAATGGTAAATTGTTGGAAATTATCGGAGTTCGTGGAATAAGTACGGCTTCGCGAATAAGAATTACCGGTTATCCAACCTTTAACGTTAGTACGTGCGTTGTCATTCCGGGTTATTTTAATGAATTCAAAAATTCTGTAGGTTAATTGACGGCTTGTTCTTCATCCGTTACTGTGTCGATCGATTTGTATTTAATTAATTTTCCGGGCAGTTTCAATTGAATTTTCTTTTTCAGCTGTAAATATTTTTTTTTAAATAAACCGAAAACTCGGATTTTTGTATGCAACATTTCGAAGGTTTTAAAATTTTGATATTGGATCATTATTAACATAGGTTTTTTGTCAATATCTGCGGAACAACATAACCGATAGAGTTTGATATCTCGTTTTGAAAAACATGACAATGGCTTTAAAAAACTATAAAAAAACAAACAAACAAAATTAGTGTAAATGTCATTGGTGGTGCAATATGAAAATTCTAATATTATTCTTAAGAGGTGTAAGGAAGAGAAATTGCCCGCCAGAGCCTTTGGCGGAAATCATACTTATAAACTACTGACTAGTAGTTGAGGATAGATAATATTTTAAGCACTAATAGATAGATGATATTTTAAGCACTAAATTTAATAATAATTTAACGTTTATATATATAACTAATGGTTTACTTTCTTTAAATAAACTGGGATTCTGTTAATTGCAAATAAAAGTCAGAACTCAAAATATTTTAACATACAACCATTATTAGTAATAATTTTGGAATAGGAATTAATGCAAATCTTTAAAACAAAATACCTCTATAAACGATTTTATATTTTTTTAATAATTTTCTGTATTCTATTGGTCAAGCCCTTTCATTTGATACCAATTTTGAGAGGGTTTAAGAAGTTACATTTTAAAATACCAGATTTGGCCCATACATAAATTTATTGTCCGCCATTTTGTAGCGGCGGCCAACATGAATTTAAATTTTTTATAGTGCTTATATTGCGCTAGTCAAGTCCTTTCAGATGATCCCAATATTGACTCTCTCGGTTGTCTAGAAGCTGAAAAAATTGGTTTTCATTTGTAAATTTTTGGAATATATATTTAAAATATTTTTTTTTTCAAAATTTCTCGCGAATATCTCTAGAGGCATTTTATGTCTACAAATAGTAGCAAAGGTACCTATAAATTATTCTATGGCTGAAAAATTTTAATCTTGGTGGTAAAAATGTGGGAAAAAACAGAGGCAGTTGTGTTTATTTGCTCATATTTTAGAAAGTTATGAGGCGATTGTGATGAATTTTAATAGCGATTTATTCCCGGATATTTTCAAAAGATTGATACTATACACAGAGCTGAGAAACATATGGTTGCTTCTTAAAGTTGATTTCAACCAACACACGGACAGACGGACAGGGCTTCTCTATTCATAAGCTTTCAGAAAATATATACTTTATGGGCTTGGAAATGAAAATTGTAGAAATAACAAACGGAATGAAAGAGCTATACAAACCTTTGTGCACCACAGGTGAAGGGTATAAAAAGAGATAGCGAAAGGTCGATAGTGCACACCGAATGTGACAGAAAGTGGCAAAAATCCTTTTTCTCAGAAAATCAAATTTTTAAAAAACTCTGTTATTATTGTTCAAAAAAGTTTAATAGTTTTCGTTTTAACAGAAAGCATTTATATTCATGAACAATAACTCAACAATATTAATTCATTTGCAGCATTGTGCAAATTACCTCATTATTTTGTGCTTAGGTAGACAAGAAGCAAATTCTTAATTCACCCAGCCCTTGAATTATATGCTAAACAATTAAGGATAAAAATAGAACTATTATTAATATATTCGTCCAATTAGGGTCGATTACAGCCATTGGAGCATTAAGAAAAAATCAATCATTAATTAGCAATCAATTTCTATTTTTTGATCTCTATAGTATAATGGCAACAACAAAAACAACATGTAATCGAACATTTACGTTTCAATAAGAAAAAACAAAAAATACACATTGGAAAGAATTTACTATATTGGTAGACTCTATTCAATAGCATTGAAATCCTGTTGTACATGTACATGTGTTCGAATGTGTATGAACTACTGGAAATAGTTGGAGCATTAAAACTAGTTCAGTCAAACAATCAAACCAACATACATACAAGCACATGAGTGCCAACAACAGCAAATGCTACCCTGGCTCAACAAATTATTTTTAATCAAGCAGCAGCAGCAACAGCATGTTGCAGACAAGACTTGAAACTTTTATATTTAAAATTTATGACACTTTTAGCCAGAGGCCATGAAATGCACTAAACGAATGAACTACTACTGCTAGGGAATTCATAAAGAAAATCAAATCTCAAATCCAAATAACTATGCAGTACAGTTTATACATACATACATACATGCACACTGATAATGACGATGATGCTGATGATCTATTTAAATTAAAGACGAATGAATAAAAGAAACGACCAAATCAAAGAATGAATGAATAACACAATTAATATGTTAATTTGCTTTAAGTCATTCTGGTCACAGAACTGCACTACAATTTGCTACATGTTGTTGTAAAATTAATAGAACTTGTTTGGAGATTCTTTCTTCTGAGACATTATCCAACCTAGAACATTGAATTAAGCTCAATGAAAGTCTGTTTCATTTTAGTCAACTAAATTCTATAAAAACTTAATTTGCATAGATGTTCTTCCATGGGTAATTAATAAAGTGTAGCAATTTGTTGTTGTTACTGCTGCAATTGCCACAAATGTAAGGAGGTACAAATTGTGCCTCATGTGTACATTGAATAGACAGTGGTTAGTTTCGATTCGAATGTTAATTGCTTACATTCTGTGAGTAGGAAAGTTATAAACAATTATTGAAATATTAAATTAATCGAAATTTTAACTTATTTTTTATAAGAAAAAATACTAATAAATAAGTTTTGTGTAAAAATTTCATTTTCCATTTTTTTTTAATATGACTTTATTTTTAATTTTGCGTTTGACTTAAATAGATCATACTAGTATTAAATTTTATGAATAAAGAGAAGACCAACTGTGATGTCTATTGTTAAACACTGAGTACTATGTAAAAAAATGCCTGGACTCTATCAAGGATATTTTCTCTCTAAGCTGTGTAGTTGCAGAAACGGAGTATGTACCTAAAAATAAAGACATGCATTAGGTAAAATTCCCTTTTTGCAGCCTTTTAAAAATATTTGTTTAATTTTCAGAACCAAATTAGGACGACTTAAAGACAATCTGGGCTACTTAAGCATTAAAAATTTTAAGCTCTTCAGAAATAGGTATTTTATCCTCAAATTCATCAATACCAAGGCATATCCATAAGGTACATATATGCATCACGGCAACAAACACAACAATAAAAAACACATGTATTTTGTTTTTTTATATATGCCGGCATATGTCACACAATTTTTTTATCTTCTTCTCTTATTTGAATAATTTTTAAAAAACTTTAAAGCGAAAAATTTTTACTCATGGTTTTGTATTTTTTAAAACGTTTTAAACCAACTGAAATTGCGAATTATTTATTATATAATAAAATTAAAAAAATTAAGTTTGACAAATGCAGGCAAGACTTTTAAAAAAGCTGTTAACGCTCAAGCCAAATTCATACACGTGGAATTATTAGCACATGATGATGGGGAAACACAATGTCTAAATTTGTTGAATTCTCCTGATTCCATTTATTAATGCAGGAATGAAAAATTAGATTTTGGATTCCGAATTAAACATTTAGCTTAATTGTGCTTTTTTGGTGATAAATTTACTAACTTTATGAATATTTGTTGTTCTTGCACCATTTATAATGAGCTTCACAAACACATATCCTTTGTTTAATAAAATTTTATTGAATTAAACATATAAAAACAACTGTTCTATCTCTGTTATACGAACTGGTCTTGACAGAAAAAAACTCCTAAAATTTGCTTTGTTGTTGCATATACCTGTATGAATATGCTTTGGTAACGCTTATAAAATGTATAAAAATAACAGTCAGCTGATTGGATACGAGTACCTTATGGATATGCCTTGATTAATACCATAACAAAATTATAAATTGAAAATGTAGATTGAAAATGAAATAATATCGGTTAAGATAACGTTAGATAAACATTTTACATGTGCAAAAGCTTAGCTATAATTTGAAATTCCAGCTACGCAGCCAACGAAATGATATTATTGAATGTCTAGACTAGTATTGGATTATATTGCTGTAAAAGTTAAGGTGAACTAATATTCCTACTGTTTTAAAATTCAAATCGTTCAAGAACTTAAAGAAAGTGCCTTTGATTTACGCAAAAATTTTTGTGAAACGATGTTAGAGCGTTTTCGCACTAGAAATCCCATTTTTTTCCAGCGATGAGGCTCATTTTCACTTAAGCGGCCACGTCAACAAGCAAAACTGGTGTAACTGGTCTCCAAGAACCCGCAACCTTCGATTGAAACATCAAAAACCATTACATTGTCCAAGAGTAACTGTCTGGTGTGCCTTATTCACGCATAAGATAATTGAATCATTTTTTTCGAAAATTTTTGGGGCCAGGCAACGAATGTAAACAGTGAAAATTATCGACTCATGATTACGGAATTCTTTTTGCCAAACCTGCGAGTTCATTCATCGTACTCTTTACACACGTCGCTTCAATAGGATGGGGCAACTGCGCACAACCAAAAGCTGATCAGTCGCTTTGGGGACATCCCATGGCCACCGAGGTCATCTGATCTAGATTCCATTTTTTATGGAGCTACCTAAAAGAGAGGGTTTAAAATGACAATTCCCAATCTCTTGTGGCTTTAAAGGAAAATATTCGTCGAGAAATCATCTCAATTAAACCAAGTTTACTGCAGCGTATAGCTTCGTGTGTGTGTGTGTTCAACTCGACGTAAGGCATCTCTCTAAAAATTAAATCTTCATTTCAATTCTCTCATTCAATGCTCTTAGTGAAAACATAAATCTACCACCAGACGCCATGTACTATGTTAATAGTATGGGTGTTTTTCAATGATCGTGTGTAATATAGATGTTTTCATTTATCTGAATTATTATAAAAATATAAAACTTTTGAACTAATAAATTTTTACCAACGTTTTTAAGACAACGACTACTCTCATTTTTCATGAAGACAAAATATTGTCGCCACTTATTTCTGAGTGACTTCTATACACTTGAAAGTATAAAACAACGTTATTTAGCTGACTTAAAGAATATTTTATTATTAACCATTTGCTCGTATTTGGTATGACCATAACCACCTTGTTTCGGAAGAAATATTAGGCAGGCCCATAAAAAAATTAAACATGATAGAAAAAAATGAAAGCGGTATTAAATTTAGTGCGTTTAAATCTCTTTAGTTCACATATTAATGTTAAAGGCAAAAACATTTTTTTGTTTTTTTGCAGACCAATGTTATCGGAATAAAATGTTTTCTATGTGTTAACTAAGGTTGTTGTCTATCTGTGTACCTAATTTTTATACCCTTCACCTGTGGGCCACAAGGGTATATATAGCTTTGTCATTCCGTTTGTAATTTCTACGATTTTTTATGAATCGCCCCATAACTTTCTGAGATATGAGCAAATTAACACGACTGCCTCTGTGTTTTCCCATAGTTCTACCACCAAAATTAAAAATGTTCAGCCATAGATTAATTTATAGGTACTTTTGCTACTATTTGTAGATATACTACTAGAGATATTCGTGAAAAATTTTGGATAAAGCGGGCTCTAATCAGTAAAGTTATAGGCAAAAATTTTTTTTGATAAATATATGTTCCAAAAATGTACAAACGAAAACCAATTTTTTCAGCTTCTAGACAACCAAGAGAGTCAATATTGGTATCATCTGAAAGGACTTGACTAGCGCAATATAAGCACTTTAAAAAAAAATAAAATTCATGTTGGCGGCCACTACAAAATGGTGGACGATAAATATATGTATGGGTCAAATCTTTTATTTTAAAATGTAACTTCTTAAACTCCTTAATATTAGTATCAAATGAAAGGGCTTGACCAGTAGAATACAGAAAATTATTAAAAAATATAAAATCCAAGATAGCGTCTAAAATAAAATGGTGGATAAAATTTTTTTAACCCCATCAATATGGGTATCAAATGTAAGGGCTTGACTAGTAGAATACAGTTAACTACGTAAAAATTCTAAATCAAGGATGGCATCAGAAATAATAAAGAAAATGGCGTACATCATGAAATCTAGGTTAAGTTAAGATGTGAGATTGTACCTACGTACATGATGGTGAAGTGTATTATCAGATTCGGTACGGCCGAATAAAGCACTCTTACTTGTTTAATTTGATTCCGTTCAGCGTGATAGAAGAACAAAGATCCAATCATTCAAACATTCACGTTACTTATATTAGTAAGACTTTTTCTTTCATACATCGAATTACATTTTCTTTCTGTTCATATTCTCTCATATTCTTAGTAAACACATTTTATAACATTAACAATTAATGTCTATGTAATAAATGTTGTTAAAAGGCTTATTTTATAATATTTGGTAAACTAAACCACTGTGCATATTAAACTATTTACCTCTACTGAACTTCATAAATATTCTAAAATACTCCCATAAAAATATTTATAAAAATTGTCTCGCAATTATTATTTAGCTTCTAGTGTCTTTATAATATTACCATATAATTTTTCCTATAAATTATAAAATGATTTATTGCAAACTATTTGTCAATTTTGAGGCGATCATTCGTTGGCTTAAAGTCAGGCGACATCTGATAATAATAATAATGGAAATTTATTCATATACTTACATACAGACAAATTGCTCGGACAGAGGCCACCAATGTGTGGTCCATAATTTAAAGAGTCCGCCATCTAACGTTTTTTTTTTCAACAAGTGCTTATTTCGTGAATGGTAACACTTAGCTCATGTCTGATTTGACAGATAATTAATTGTATCCTTCCGCTGAACGAATATGGTTGTGTATACGCTTGAACAACGATGGAAAATATTGCGACATTACTTTGGCCGATTTTGCCAAAAAGATCATCTTTTCCAATGAAGATCATTTTGATCTTGGCGGGTATGTAAACAAGCAAAATTGTCGCATTTGGGGTATCGAAAACCCGCATGCGTACATTGAGAAGCCGATACACCCAAAACGAGTCACTGCCTTGTGCGTCACTGTTTGGTGGTGTTTTGGTCCAGAGGCATAATTGGGCCATTTTTCTTCGAAAATGAGCAAGGAGTGGCCGTAGTCAATGGCGATCTTTATAGGACCATGTTGAACGAATTTTTGTTCACAAAAATAGAAGAGGAGGATATTGTCAAAATTTGGTTTCAACAGGACGGCGCTACGTGCCACACAGTCGAAGCTACAGTTTTTTTTATAGCATTTTCAAAAAAAAAGAAGTTATTTGGCGGACCCTTTATATACAAATTGAAAATAATAAATAAAATTAAAATTGGAATCTTAACTTTGTTTTAACAGGTCGCAAACGATTAACGAACTGAGAAAAGTATTACAAAATCTAAGTCATTAAATTTTGAAAAAAGAAATTGTTTTTAAAGTTGAAAAAATTAAACGACGACACACAAAAAAAAAATAAAAATAATTAAAAGTATTTATTTATCTAAAATATAAGAGAGGCCAACAATTTCAAATATATTATGGTCTTAAGTCGTATGCGAAAAATGTGTGTGTGTGTGTGTGATTGTCAGTTGGTTTGGTATTTGCCAGCCCACCATTAAATCGGTTTTATTTGTTTCAAATAAATTGTACGACTTCATGGCACCAAAGTTGCGCGTGGCACTTAATTTTAACGCTGAAATCTAAAACAAAAAAATAAATTTTTCTATTTTTTTCTTTATTTTGGTAGACTTAACAACACAAACTGACTGGACGCGATCGTTTCGCACCAAAAAAAAAAAAAAAATCTGCAAAAAAATATAATAATCTGGAAAAAATTGTTCAGCTTAAGGAGAAACATTATAAAAAAATTGTTAAGCGGAGGCCTGAACTTGTTTTTAGATGTGGATATGTGACCAACGGCTATAGATATTGGTGGTTTCGTTTGGGTGGGATTTTTTTTTGGGACAGCTCGTAAAGATTTTTACATGTTTATCGCAGTATGTAAAGTCTTTAATGTGTAACGTTTTTTGTTTTTGTTAGTTTCATTATTTCTATTTACATTTAATTTGAATAACTTGAGGAGCTAGAAACCTACATAAGATTTGTTTAAGAAATAAAGAAAAAATTTTTTTTTGCAATATTTGGTAGAGACAGGTAGCGATACCCATTAGTTGCATTCACATGTGTATAAAAGACTCTCAACAAGTTTTTTTTTCAATTTATTTAACACCAAATAAATATTACTTGCTTTTTCTTAAATAATCTTAAAGTTTTTAAAATTTGTTAAAGGATATAACAAATTATAACTTAGAGAAAAAGTTGTGACTCCGGACAATTGAAACTTTGGTGGTAAAAAGTCGTGTAATCTAAAAATTTTTTTTTAACATTAAATACTATTATGGCTCTCTTTGCCGAGTTCGTGAGGTTCATTTATATTGGGATGCAAGGGGCACTGATTCACATATATAAAGTTTTAGCTCAAATAAGAATATTATACAAATTTTATTGATTTAATTGTTTACAGTTCCCGCAATTTATTACAGGGTGTATTTTTTTATACTGTATGTAAGGCATCATGCTTTCTGCTACTTGAATTAATAGAAAGCGAAATAAAACAAGTAAGAGCGCTATATTCGGCCATGCCGAATCTTATATACCCTTCACAACGTGTAGTCATGCAATAACAGTAGTTTGTATCACCATTCCCCATATGGGCTAATCCTGCGTTACGGACGTTAATTTGCTTGTTAAGATTGACACAGCTGGCGTTCGAATTGGAATATTTTCATGAAATTTTTGGCAAAATGCAGTTCTTTGGGAGTTCTTCAAAACTTGTTTTAAACTTAAAGGTTAACTATTTTTGAAAAAAAGTTATGCTAGCTTAAAGTTCCGTTACGGACGTTACAAAAAATGAAAGTCAATTTTGAGGCTTATGTGCATTTACACATTTTTTTAGCGAATTTTTCATAATAAACAAAAAAATTCCATACACAAAAAAATAATTGGAATATATGACGATATCAATCCTGCTTAGAAAAGAAGTTTAAGTAGTCCCGTTAAGCAAAAATCTTAATTATTGTCTGTTACGGACGTTACGTTACGGACGTTACACTTTTTCCATTAAACCAAATTGTGTATATAAAAAACATTCACGTATTTAAAAATCTTTTTAACCTTGTAATTATTAATTTATTAGTTACAAAAAAATTATAGAATATTTCACTACTCTTATATTAGCTTATATTCATTTATTTATTTAACTGTTTAACATTGTATCTTATGCTTAATAGACCCAGCTGTTCGAGCTACTTTTATAGAATTGTCATTGGAAAAGCCTGAACAATAATAATATGATTTAAGAGCTGGGATATTTTTTACATTTATTCGTGTTTTTGATATTTCGTCGGATATAGTTTTGACATAATTTTTACCAACGTAAATTAGGAAAACGCCATTTATATTTTTTTGCTATTTTGTGAAAATCTCGACCGTTTTTTAAGATGAGATTTTGGGCTTTTACTAGTTGCCAAGCTTTTCGCTTAACAACAGCGCCAACTCCGTCCACCGCTCCTTTTCCTCGCGAAGTAGCAAAAAAAATTCCTTATTTTTAACGGAAAATCCAGTACGTAAACATTGCATGCATGGGCGTACCGCCAAATATTTGAAGGGGGACATCGGGGTTGCGGTTTACAACATGGTTATTAATTACTAATTATTGATATTTAGGAATTATTTTAAGTTTTAGAACAATTTGAAATTCATCTCAATTTAAGTTGCAGATTGGGGGATCGCATGTTTATTAAACTCACTTTTTGTTACTTTGTGGTGAAGTTTTTCGGATTCTCCTAGAGCAACCTAGAGCAATTTAAAGCCCAGATTCGGATTCAGCAGGTGAAAATCCATTATAAACACTTACTTCCACCTCATAATATAAAAATAAAATTTTTGGGTATTTTCATGCCGTTACGGACGTTACACACTTTATAATTTATATTTAAAAAAAAAGGTGTAATAAAGGTATTTATTTTTCCATCAGATTAAAGTGCATAAAAAACTCTGTTTATAAAGCTAGTTTGGAAAACAAAATTATTAAAATTCATTCTGTTAAACTTAAAAAACCCTATTTTTCGTTATAAGATAACTTACAAATATGGTTTGTATCGCAAATAAAAGAAAATTAAGCAAATTAAAGTTTTGCTAAACACTAAATACTGAAACGACTGTTTTGTCAACTTTTTTGACCGTGGAAAATACCCTTTTTTACAAAAATAAATGAAAGCAAGAGGATTAGCCCATATGAAATACGTACATATATATAAAAAACATACATATATAAAAACATCCCATTGTAAAATTATAAATTTACGTCTGTATGTTAAAAAAAAAAAAAATACAAAAAAATAAAAAAAAAATTTAAAAAAATAATTACAATATATATAATAAATATAAAACAAACAAAAATAATAAAAAAAAATTAAAAAAAAAAAACAAATAAAAAAAATTAAAATAAAAATATAAATAATATATTAAATAAAAAATAAAAAAAAATATATAAAAAATTTTTTTTTTTGGCTCAGCTGGGATTCGATGCCACGTTTTCTGTTACCAGTATACACGTTTGTATGTATGTATGTTGTTGTTGTAATATTGTTTTTGTGAAAAAAAATCGAGGTGGTCGTGGGTTTTTGCTCATGTCTCAGTTGTTTATGTACCGATGTTTCTGATTTTCAATACCGATCTACTCTCGAATATTTCTGATATTTAGATACCTCACTTGGGTCTATGCAATATCGGGGGGCTTCAAAAGGTTGATTTCAACATACACACGGACAGACTGACAGAGCTTAATGGACTCCCCTATAAATAAGCAAATTTTTTGTCTGATTTATATTTTTTACAAAAACCTTCACGTGCGAATAAAGCTTAACCTTTTTTAACACGAGTGGCCTTTGCATTTTCTGTATTTCATGTTTTGGAATTTACTAATACGAAGAGCAGATAAAACTAAAAGAAGCACACCGAGCATAACTCGAAATTTCGATTAAATATACAAATATTGCAGTCAATTAAACAGAATTTAGAGACTATAACAATTATGTTTTTGGACATATGCAAAATTATACATTTCCTTTGTATGTTAGGTACCACGCCCTCTCTTTTGATCCTGTCTAATTACTGGAATGAAGTGCACAATTTTTATTTAAATGTATAATTCTAGGTTTGAGATTTTAAACATTTGAATATCCTGAAATATGTCATAAAATTTGTTTTTTTTCATAAGGGGGGAATCACTTCTCCAGCTTCGATCGTATCGATTTTTGTCTATAATAAGACAAATGAGATGAAGTAAAGCACACAAAGTTGAAACATTGTAGATTTGAGCGTTTTCTTAATAAATTCAGCTTATTCTTAGCCTAATAAATTACCAATATTTAAAAAGAATATAAACACATCTGTCCAGCCGTCTCCCGATTTTAGATAAATTAAAGAAAGTGGATGTGTAAATATTGCTTTCCGTAGAAAACTAAACTAAGTTATGATCGTTTGAAATAAAAGATGTTTTCGTTTTATTTTATTTTTACTGTAAATTTACTCTATTAAAAGAAGACATTAATAAATTAAACTTTTTGATTGTATCTTTACTTAACAGTTGAGATTAATTTCATAACGAGAAATGAAAAATAAGTGCATAAATAAAATAAAATTTCACTTTTTATATCTCTTTTATTTAAAGCATATACACACACACTTACACATGTATAAAATAATATCAAATTTTTTACACTTTCTTTCATGTACTTGTATAAATGTTTATGCGTATGTACATCATCGTGTCAGGATGTTTCTTAGTTTTTATTTTTCCTTGATACTAAATAAATATATTGCCCTCATTTATATTTTATATGAATTGTATTTCCTTTTTTGATTTTTTATTAAAATGAATACTCTTACTCTGTTTAAGCCAAACACTTGCCAAGTGAAAGAATTAAATTGGTTTATGAATATGATTGTGTCAACCGTACACAAATACAAACGTATATGCATCTAGAACATGGCTGTCAGCGCTTCCAAACTGCTCTTACTGGCATTATAAGAATTGTGTTTTTGTTTCTTTTTACATCGTCCTTTATATTGTTTCCTTATGTGATTTTGAGTATTTTTCTCTGCCTTCCATTTCCCCCCCCCCATTTTTGTTTTCATTCGAAAGTACATTCTTTTTCATGCTTGAATATGGGCTTTTTGCCAAATAAGTCAAAAATGATTTTATATAAAAAGTATTCAAAATGAAAGAAATTGAAATTTTGTTTAGATGTGTAGTTGAGAAATATAAACAAGACGTTAGAGCAGTGATTGAATCATTTATACAAAATATTACTTGCAACTTTGGTCGCCTGTTGTTTGTGGCTTGAATTGTGTTGGATATATTTTCTTAAGTAGAAAATTAAACGTTGCAATTTTCCTTTTTATTTTTTAAAAAATAACGTGGCTGTGACATACTTGTGAATATTGTATAGTGAAATGAAACTTTTCCAATTAATTTTTTTTTAGTTAACCGTAAAAGTAGATGATGTAACCAAATTTAAATTAATTGAAGTTAAACAATTTTAAATAAATGTATTTTTAACTATAGGAAGTACTGGCAAAAATAATGATAATTTTATTATATTTTTGTGGCAAAACGGAAAAACTGCACAAGTCGACATAAATTAAAATTTAGATAGTCCTTATTATTGCAAATAGGGAATTCGAAACTACCTTAAGGCGAAATTTTAACTATTTTGTATAACTTTAAAGAAAGTTATAGCGTAAAAACTTATTGCCTCCATATCTGCAACGAACAATATCATTTGGAATAATAACTTTTTTTAACTTTTAATTTAGATAAATTTATATATAACGCCAAAAGAAAATTTACAAGAAGCCTAGAGGCAGCGAATTCATTACAGTGCCAAAAATTCCGAGTTTGTAGATTTCATTTTGAAAAATTTGGCATCTGGACTACAACCCCCTCACAGTCCAACGACATGCGTTTGTACGTTCAATACAGCATGCCAGATATTAACGCTGGTTTTTAAGTATGACTGTATACTTGTGAAGGTTTTATCTTAAATCTGAATGTTTGCCAAGAAATTATTCTATTCGACAAGGCTTAATATCTCTTCTCTATCTCTGTATATATAAAAATTACGTGTATGTTCATGATCGATAAACTCAAAAAATACTGGACCGATTTTGACCAAATTTTATATGCATGCCCTATGGGCCGTGAGGAGTGTTTCTGTGTAGTTTGAAGTTTGTCTGACAGATGGCGCAATATTTAGTTTAAGATTTTCTTCGAGAGGCAGTTAAAAATAAAAGAAAAATTTGGGGCCAGCCACGCGGACCGGGCCCAGCTAGTATATATATGAAAGAGTAAAGTAACTGATTGACTGATTCATCATCACGCAGCCTAAACACAATGAGCTAGAGTGATGAAAATTGCACAATTTTCGATTCGTACTTTAAGGGGTATAAACAGGTAGATTTGGTAACCTTATTTCTGATAAACTAAAAATGAAACAAATTAATTTAAAAAGGCATTGCTATTTAAACCAAAAATAAGCTTATAAATGTCTGGTCTTCTTTTAAATTTGCAACCCCTAAGTGAAAAAAACGTATAAAAATTATTATTTAATACTTCTTGGTACCCTTTGGAACTTCTAAACAAACACAGCTAGGAAAAAAATTTAAATTTTTTTAGTTACTCCACGAAAAAATTTAATAAAATTTTGGTAGAAATTCGCATACATAAGGGGTAAAAATTATACCTCTTTTTGGTACCTTTTTTTAAATTTTTCTTATATTATGCAATAGGAAATAATTTGATAATTATTATCGCCTTATAGAATATGGATAATTATTTAGGTGACATTATTGAAAAAGTTTAGGGGGACAAAAAGCTACTGAATAGGGGACAATACGGAAAAATATGTATACTTCCTAATTACAGAGCCAATTGGAAAAAATGGTAATACAGATTTGACTAGACATAAAAGATTATGTATTTTATTAAAAATTTAAACATATTCATAACAGAATACAGAAAGAAAAATCTGGGCGACCAAAAAGTTCTTTCTTCACATTTTTATGGTACTTTTTGTATATTTACGTATGCGAACATATATTATTGAAATAAGAGATTATTGATATGGGGTCAAACTCTATATCTTATTAACGACCAAAAAGTTACTTTTCTATTTTTGTGGCATTTTTTTTTTATATATTAAAATATGCAAAGAATTCTGAATATGGGTACTAATAAATATTAGTTTATTAAATTATAATTTAAGTTGACTTTAAAGATTATTATAAAAGACGGAATGTTACTTTTGTTATTTTTAAAGTCATTTTAGAATTTTCTGAATATATGAATCTAAAATTTTTAAACTCAGAAGTCTTGGTCTTTGCTAAGATAGAAGATATGTCTCCGATATATCCTTTTTATGAACCTAAAGAAATATATCAGAGAAACAGGTTTTCATAAATATAACGAAAAAGTATTTAGTAATTAAAACAAGTAAGAGCGCTATATTCGGCCGTGCCGAATCTTATATACCCTTCACAACGTGAATTCATGCAATAACAGTGGTTTGTGTCACCATTCATCCCATATGAAATACGTACATACATATAAAAACATACATATATAAAAACGTCCCATTGTAAAATTATAAATTCACGTATGAATGTTAAAAAAAACAAAAAAAAAAAAAATTAAAAAAAAAAATTTTTAAGAAAAAAAAAAATTTAAAAAAAAAAAAAATTTAAAAAAAAAAAATTTTTTTTTAAATTATTATGTATATAATATATACAAAACAAAAAAAAAATAAAAAAAAAAATTAAAAAAAAAAATAATAATAAAAATATAAATAATATATTAAATAAAAAATAAAAAAAAAAAAATAAAAAAAAAATTAAAAAAAAAAATTAAAAAAAAATTTTTTTTGGCTCAGCTGGGATTCGATGCCACGTTTTCTCTAACCAGTATACAGGTTTGTATGTATGTATGTTGTTGTTGTAATGTTGCTTTTGTGAAAAAAAAATCGAGGTGGTCGTGGGTTTTTGCTCAT
Source organism: Phyto melanocephala (assembly GCA_941918925.1). Taxonomy (NCBI): domain Eukaryota; kingdom Metazoa; phylum Arthropoda; class Insecta; order Diptera; family Rhinophoridae; genus Phyto; species Phyto melanocephala. The sequence continues at coordinate 67,774,294 of OW799237.1, forward strand.
ATCTCAGTTGTTTATGTACCGATGTTTCTGATTTTCAATAGCGATCTACTCCCGAATATTTCTGATATTTTAATACCTCACCCGAGTCCAAGCGATGTCGGGGGGCTTCAAAAAGTTGATTTCAACATACACACGGACAGACGGTCAGACGGACAGACGGACAGACTGACAGCGCTTAATCGACTCCCCTATTCATAAGCTTTCAGAAAATATATACTTTATGGGGTCGGAAATCAAAATTGTAGAAATTTCACACGGAATGACAAACCTATATATACCCTTTTTCACTGTGTGAAGGGTATAAAAAAAGAAGTAAGAACCGTGCTATCGAAGAAGCGGGTAATATGCTAGTATACAAATAAAATCACCTCAGTTTAAAATTTGGAACCACAACCAGAAATTTTTTCTTAATTTTTCCACACACAGAAAAAATTTGTTACTACGCCAGTGATGGTATATGAGAATATCAGTCTTGTGACAAAATATATTAAATAATGCGATAACAAATATATGCAAGTGTCTATTTAAAAAAACTAAATCCATTTATTCAGTTTATTAGTTAAGGCGTAGACGTTATTTGTAATTAAAATCAACAGCCGCCAAGTTTTTTGCTAAAACATTTTAACTAGCATAAACTGTAAATTTTAAGGATTACAATTGAGTAGATTTAATTTGAAATTTATTCGAAAAGCTCAAACTTTTTGTTTTATTTCTAAACATACTAAAATTTTTTAATTTGTGTAAATATATATGACTATGTCTGTATACAAAAAAATTTCAGACTTCAATATTTAAAAAATTTATACAGATAAATTATATATAAATATTATTATGTATATATATATATGTATTTATGACAGATGGACGGACTTAGCTAGATCGTCATAAAATGAAACCCCGATAAATTTTCATTTCCGACCCCATATTTTCTGAAAGCTTATGAATAGAGAGCTCTGACCGTCTGTCCGTGTGTTGGTTGAAATCAACTTTTAGAAGAAACTATTTGTTCCTCAGATCTGTGTATGGTATCAATCTTTTGGAAATATCCGGGAATGAATCGGTATTGAAATTCAGCACAATCGCCTTATAACTTTCTGAGATATGAGCAAAAAACCACGACCACCTCGATTTTTCACAGATACAAGAACAACATACATACATACTGGTTAGAGTAAATGTGGCATCGAATCCCAGCTGAGGGAAACATTTTTTTAAATTAATTTTTTTATTCTATGTATTATTTGTATTTTTTTTTATTTATTTTAATTTTTTTTTTGTAATATTTTTTATTGTTGTTTTTGGTTTTGATATATTTTTTTAAATTTTTTTTTTTAAACACATACGTAAACTCAATATATAATTTTGCAATGGGGTGTTTTTTTATATATGTATGTTTTTTATTTTATATTAGATGAATGGTGATACAAACTATTGTTATTGCATGACTACTCGTTGTGAAGGGTATATAAGAATCGGCACGGCCGAATATAGCACTCTTACTTGTTTTGAACTAATACTTTCAGAAATAAAATTTTGTGTCAGTTTTGCAGTTTTAAGTAGTATTTATAACAGGGAAAAAAGGTATTTATTTCTTTTTAATTAAAAATATATATCTTCAAAAGTAAATAAAATTATGTTATTTTTTTTTTAAGTGCCAAAATTTTATTGATCGTGCCATGGTGCCATTAAACAACTAATAGTGCCAAAAATGGCACGATTGTGCCACTTACAGTGTACTACGCCAATGTCCGTAGCATCAAGAGATCCAAAATAAAATGGCTATAAAATTATAGAATTTGTTGCTTCAGTGCCTTTTTTACATACCATTGCGTACTACAAGTAAATTATATTTATATACTCATTGTAGCTTCCGCCATTAGAAATTTGTTCTATACAAAATTGAACCTAAGTTTTTTTTTTTGTTAACTCGACACAAAACTTTCTAAAAGAAGTTTTGTTTTTTGTATTGAGTATAAATATATTTAATTCAATGTATTCTTAATCTGTATTCATATGTATAAATAATTTAATTAGTACTATTTTGACAATCCATCATAAGTCATTTCCCGCATACATATCAATGACGTTCTCTCTCGCAGTACACAAATAACAATCTAATCAAAATTAATGAAACAAAAATTCCCGCAACAAAAAGCTACTTTCTTAAATTTTATTTTAAAATAAATACATACATACACAAATACTTAGAAACATAAGCTACAAACAAAATAATCAAAACTAAATCAACATTTGTTCCTCCCTGCTGTCACTGAGACGTGTATGCAAATTTTTAATATTGTTGTTTCATTAAACAAGTGCGGGCGTTTGGTGTTGTTGCCCGTTTTAATTTTCCTCGCTCAACACAAACGACCGTGCCGAATCGGATAATACCCTTCACCGTCATGTACCACATCGTATATAAGCCTTGATTTTAGCTTCCATGTAATACGCCATTTTCTGTGGTATTTCCGACGCCATCATTGATTTATATTTTTACATAGTTATTTGTATTCTACTAGACAAGCCCTTTCATTTGATACCCATATTGTTGGGATTAAACAAATTTTTTTCCGCCATTTTGTTTCAGACGCCGTTCTGGATTTCACACTTTTTAATAGTTTCCTACATTGTACTGGTCAAGCCCTTTTATTATACCCTTCACCTGTGGTGCACAAGGGTATATATAGCTTTGTCATTCCGTTTGTAATTTCTACAATTTTCATTTCCGACCCCATAAAGTATATATTTTCTGAAAGCTTATGAATAGAGGAGTCGATTAAGCCCTGACCGTCTGTCCGTCTATCCGTCTGCCCGTCTGTCCGTGTGTTGGTTGAAATCAACTTTTAGAAGCAACTATATGTTCCTCAGATCTGTATATGGTATCAATCTCTTGGAAATATCCAGGAATGAATCGCTATTGAAATTCAGCACAATCGCCCCATAACTTTCTGAGATATGAGCAAAAAACCACGACCACATCGTTTTTTTTTCACAATTACAACAACAACATACATACATACATATATGTAAAAAACATACCAAACAAAAAAATTACAAAAAAAAAAATTAACAAGTAACAGTGCTATATTCGGCCGTACCGAATCTTATATACCCTTCACAACGTGTAGTCATGCAATAACAATTGTTTGTATCACCATTCATCCCATGTAAAATACGTGCATACGTACACGTTAGAATAAATGTGGCATCGAATCCCAGCTGAGCCAAAAAAATTTTATTTTATTTTATTTAATATATTATTTATATTTTATTATTTTTTTTTTATATTTTTTTTAAATTTTTTTAAACAATTTTTCTAGAAAAATTTTTAAAAATTTTTTTTAAATTTTTTTTTAAATTTTTTTTAAATTTTTTTTTTTAGTTTTTTTTATTATTTTTTTCTTATTTTTAATATTTTTTTTTTTTGTAATTTTTTTTGTTTGGTATGTTTTTTACATGTATGTATGTATGTATGTTGTTGTTGTAATTGTGAAAAAAAACGAGTTGGTCGTGGTTTTTTGCTCATATCTCAGAAAGTTATGGGGCGATTGTGCTGAATTTCAATAGCGATTCATTCCTGGATATTTCCAAGAGATTGATACCATATACAGATCTGAGGAACATATAGTTGCTTCTAAAAGTTGATTTCAACCAACACACGGACAGACGGGCAGACGGACAGACGGACAGACGATCAGGGCTTAATCGACTCCTCTATTCATAAGCTTTCAGAAAATATATACTTTATGGGGTCGGAAATGAAAATTGTAGAAATTACAAACGGAATGACAAAGCTATATATACCCTTGTGCACCACAGGTGAAGGGTATAAAAACAAGAAAAAAATAATAAAAAAAACTACAAAAAAAAAATTTTAAAAAAATTTTAAAAAAAATTTTAAAAAATTTTTTAAAAAAATTTAAAAAAAATATAAAAAAAAATAATAAAATATAAATAATATATTAAATAAAATAAAATTTTTTTGGCTCAGCTGGGATTCGATGCCACATTTATTCTAACGTGTACGTATGCACGTATTTTATTTTGGATGAATGGTGATACAAACAATTGTTATTGCATGACTACACGTTGTGAAGGGTATATAAGATTCGTCATGGCCGAATATAGCACTCTTACTTGTTTGATTCTAATATTGTGGAGGTTAAAGTGGACAAAGTTGTAACTAATCTATTTGACTCATATATTCGCCATTTAATCTAGGACGCCATCTTGGATTTTTTTCTTTCCACAGCTAAACTATACATTAATACTCACGCTTTATATTGGCTCTCTTTGTTGTATAGAAACTGAAAAATATCTATTTTCTTTTGCAAATTTTAGGAAAAACACCGAAGCAGTTGTACTTTGGTGCTTATATCTCAGTTGGCTTTAAACGGATTTGTTAGTTTTCTTAAATATAATTTACGAGATTATGGCTTAAAATTTGGTATCTTAAGCGTGGTCAAAAATTATTTAGGAGTTTGAAAATCTCCCGATCTGCTCCCGAATATTTCAATAGCTTACACGGCTCTTGGCGATACCGGGAGGTTTAAAAAAGTTGATTGCAAGATATACACAAACAGACTGATATTGTTTGATCGACTCCCGTACTCATAAGCTTTCAGAAAATGAAAATTAATATTGTAGAAATTTCACACGGAATGACAAACCTATATATACCCATACACTAACTGTGGAGGGTATAATAAGAACTTTAAATTGTGGTTGGTATCACCACCAGAAAAGCATATTAAAATTTACTCTTATTTGTAATTGCTGTGTACCTTTGTGTTTGTGCGTTGTTGTAACTGTAGTTTTCATTGATACTCCAGCATTTTGCGTCATACGTATGTATGTGTAATATCTTCTTGTTTGAATTAATATTTTATGTAATTTGGAAACTGTTAAAAATATTTGATTGGTGGGGGAACAATCAAAGTTTCAAAAGTTTACGTAGTTTTGCTTACAAATTATTCGCTGATAGTAAGTGACTGTGTTAGTTTTTGACTGTGGCAGACGGGAAAACTACTTATGTGCGATATAATTTTTTTATGAGAGCAATTTAAAATTTAATTTGTATTTTTAATAACTCTCTTTTAGAAAACAAATTAACTTTAGTCCTGAATTAATTAAATAACATATCGGCATTCATAATTAAAGTTAGATCGAATTATACCATTTTATAATTATATCGGGTGTCCCAACTAAAACGCAATTTTTAAATTTTAAATAAAACACAGATATTAAAAAAAATCGTGAAACTTTATTATATCGTAAAGTAGACAGAGTGAGGTTATGTATGGAACAAGATATCGTGCAGATGGCCGCCGCGTCTTTGCTGGCACACACGCGATCTTTTAATGAAATTTTCAATGACCTTTTTGCATAAATGCTGCGGTATTTCGTTAATGCAGCGTCCAATTTCCTCTTTTAAGACTTGAGTCGTCGTCGGCTTATTCGCGTAAACCATCGACTTCAAAAAACCCCAAAGAAAGAAATCTAAAGGTGTTAGATCACACGATTTAGGCGGCCAATTCTGGTCTCCAAAACGCAAAATAACACCACCGGGAAATGATTGATGCAGAAATTGAATTGTTTCTCTGACTGTATGACTTGCTGGCTTCAGTTCCTGAGTCAATTGAAGTTTGTATGCATGAAGATGCAAATCTTTCGTCAAAATTCGCTGCATAGTGGATTTGGAGACACCAATTTGATGAGCTCGGTGTCGAATTGAGGTGGATGGAGTTTGAGCGACATCATCACGTACAGCTGCGACATTTTCGGTCGATCGACCTGGTCGAAGGCGCGTTGTTGTCTTTACATCACTAACAGACCCAGTTTCGGCAAATTTATCCATTAATCTCTTTACAGTTGACTCTTTTGGAGCATTATTGTGACCCCAAATTGATCGCAATTTGCGAACTGTAGCCGCGAAACTTTCACCATTTTGGTAAAACAATTTCACAATGAGAATGCGTTGTTCATTCGTATAGCGCTCCATTTTTACTAACCTCGTACGTTCTACTACCAAACAATAACAATTGCTCAAATGTCAAACAATGACACTTCGAATGGCGCCAAATTTAAAAATTGCGTTCTAGTTGGGACACCCGATAATTCTATTTGTATATATTTCATTAAAAAAAAAACAATAAATTACCGAAATAATTAAAAATTCGCTTGAAAGCAGTTTTTAATTATTAAATAAAAATTGTTTACTTTTCTTAATTTTAGTTGAAATCGACTTAGGCAGTTTTTACTTACCAACAATGAAATAATGTAAGTTTAAATATGTACGTGTATTTATTTAAACATTGTACTCATATTGTATTTATGCATGCACTTATGCACGCATTATCAATCATAATTATGACATTGTAACTGTGTCAATAAAGATATTTTTTTATTAAAATGTGTACAAATATATTTTTTTTTAATTTTAAAGCTTGCGTTGTGGGAGTATAATCTTACGAGCTGTTTTTAATCAGCTATATGAGATAAAATATTGTGTTCAGCTGATAAGTAATTAAAATAATTTTTTGGTGTATGCAAATATGACGAATTTTTGTGGCCACCACTTTTTAATGTGCTGAAAATGTTGGGACATTAACTCTCAAATTTATCAATCATTTATGTATGTTTATATTACCATTAATACACACTTGGTTTTCGTTGTCTTTAAAGATGAATAAAAAGATAGAAAAAGAAACCAAGAGCTTAGAAACTTTTTTCAACAAAGCAGAATCCGGGTGTCAACTAATGCCATCCATCAAAGGGAAAGAAAATGGTTTAGCAGCAAAATAACATCCCACAAACAGCCCTTGATTGGAAAAAGAAAAGTAAGAGTAACAAAGATATATTAAACATGCAAAGGAGTTTTTACTATCCTAAAATCTATTAGTTTTAAGATTCTTTAACTTTCCGATAAGTGTGAAGATTTTTATCAAAATAAATTGCAAAGCATTTTTATCTTTTAACATTAACGCAAGATTTGAATTTGTCGTCATTCGTTAAGCAAAGTAAAGTGTTGGCAACCCAAAAAAACAATTCGACAGCTGACAGTTTTTTGTTATTAAAAATGCACAGTCGTGATTCAGCTCTGGCTGGGTCAAGAGCTCGCGCGTTTTTGTCATTATGGTTTAATGGCAATCAGGTTGTCCCTTTTTATCTGACTTCGAGAGTTTTGCGTCTCAGTCTCGCGTGGTTAACTCTGTGGGGTGCCGTAACTGTGCTTTGAATACAGTTTCCAGACTATTATACAGTTAACCGCGTGCTTTTAATTTAATTGGAGGAGTACCAAATAAACTCAATTTACATGAGACTGGAGGAGTTCTATTAAACTCAGCAGTAATTATTGTTCAGATGTCTCCGACTTCCTATACAATGGTATAGGTCAACTTGCGGTACCTGAACCTACGTTTTGTAACTGGAGGAGAACCGTAAAACTCAAATTTTATTTATTGTTCGAGTGTCTCCGACTTCCTATTCAGAGAGGTATAGGTCGACTTGCGGTGCCTGAATCAAAGTTTTGTAACTGGAGGAGAAACACATAACTCAATTTTATTTGTTGTTTCAATGTCTCGGACTTCCTATACAGAGATATAGATCGTTCCACGGGCAAGGAAGCAACGTGAATTTTAAGAACCAAAAAAAAAAAAAGTTATTCAAAATGGATCATTACACGATAGAACAAATATAGTTAAAGCTTAGTGGATGCAGTTCGAAAATTTCGAGAAATTATAGTCAGAATAGTGTTTTAACTTTGTCAACTATAAATAAATTAATTGAAATTCATGGAGTCTAGGTCAGTTGGTGATGTCAACCCCAATAGTTGTCTAAAATTAAGGAAGTAAAAAAATATTCAGAAGCCTCAATACATTGGATACTCACTAAGGCCTTTAATATTTTTATATTTTCTATCGGGCAAGGATTTATTTTTACTAACCCTTAACTGTTAGCTGTCGATTTTTTATGGCTGTCAACACTTTACTGCGTAAAATTTAAGTTTATTTTGGGTCACTCTTTAACCGATTTAATTTTATCATCTGCCTCTTTGGTAAAAGAACTTCAGAGTAAAAGTGTAACATTAAAAATTATAGTATACTATCAAACCCTCTTCGGAATATGGGTTGATGTTAATTTATCCTTTTAAAATATATGAAAGAAATGAATAAGATAAGAAATAATTCTTTGGAAACATTTAGTTAATTTATCTTAAAGATGTTTTAAACAAAAAAGACTGCAAATTTTTTCATCCAAACTATTACTCAATTTGAGGTAATGTTTAAAAGTAAATTTTCTCACTTTAAAATTTTTTAAAAGAACATTTGTTTTATTAAATGGGAAGTCAACAGTGAACAAAGTACTGAAGGTGAGCTGAAAGTACTTCAGGCGTAAAATTTATAATTATGTTGAATTAATATCTCTCAAATTTTACTTAAGTATGTTTGTTGACATTTACCACCTTATATGTACTTTGCTTAGTGAATATCTGTATTTGAAAGTTTCGATTGACAACAAAAATTGTTTACAAATAACAATTTTATGTTAAATAAACATAAGACTCCAAATCTCCACTTAAAAGACATAAACTGTTTTCTCTCTGCAAGAAACATGTCCTGAAACTGAAATCTCTCTATTTTTGCTAGAAAATTTATAGCAGTTATTTGTAAGAGAATCTCATTTTATGAATTCGCCTTAACATCTCTTGTAATTCAAAGAGAGAAAGAGAGAGAGAGAACCATAGAGAGTTGAAAGAGAATGTGAAATGTTAAAACTTTAAGTTAGGGCAACGAACAATACCTGCAAGCTTGATATAAAGGCAAAAAGCCCACATTTATAAAAACTGGCTAAAACTCCTTTTGCCTACAACTTTATCTGTCAGTCTTTCGTACAATGCTCTGGAATATGGATGTTGGGGTTGGTTGGTTGGCTAGCTGGCTGGATATTTTGGTGTCGCTTGTTTATTTCGTTGTATTCCTTCTTTTATAGTTTAACTTCTTATGGACTTTGTGCCTAGCTAAACATACGTATACTGAGGTGTTTGTGCTGTATAACTTCATCATACATCCATTCACATAAATATAGATACCAAGATGTTTTGAACGATAAGAAAGACGCGTGCCTGTGGGATGGGATGATCTTACAGCTAAAACCAATGCAGTCAGAGTGGCGGAGTGCTTTTATACTCTGACTTTAACAGGCATTAAGTAGGCATATATGTACATAAATGTTGGAAGTTGCATGATTTTGTGTTGAAATTTTTTTTTGTATTTTTCTGGTTGCCTCGTTTGAAAATTGTATTTCCTTTTTGTATGACTAAATTATCAGTTAGATGTATGTTTTTTAAATTTAATTTTTAATTCATTTTGTTTAAATGTGTACAAGTTAACTTTATTTAATATTTCTTTAATTGCATATGCACATTATAATCTTTGGTTTAGTTATAAGGTAAACACGTTTATGTTTATATGTTTCATATTTTTTCCACTTTAAATACAACCAAATTGTTTAATTAATCATTTTGACCTTTCTATTTCATTGAACTTTTCCTTGGTTATTTTTTATGTACATAAATCCATACATACGTACAAACATACAAATACATATAAGTTAACTGTCGTACATGCGGAGTTTCTAGCATTTTACGTTACGTTCGATAAATTGTATCTAAATAATAAAAGGGTTAAATACGACAGGGGTTGCTTGCCTGATGCCATTGTGATGTGTTGCTGTTGATAACGTTAAATGTTAAATATGGCTCTATACCATTAAAGATTTTGTATATATTTAAGTTGGCAAATTGGGCGGAATTTTTAACTTAAAACGAGGTAAAAAAAATCGCTAAAATTTTATATTGGCAGCATAAGTTATGCTAAATACAAATTATGTGAAATACACAACACACCTTAAGATTTTTCTCTTTCTGTAAATTTAAATAATAGTGGACTACGTGGTCCATTTTAGCTAAATCCTATGTATTGCGGCATGGACCATATAATTTTTAAACAAGAGATTGTAGTTAAACGACAAGTGTTCGTGTTTTAGCGATTACATAAATTGTTGTCAAGACGTTTATAATGGTCGTAAAGATGCTCCATCGAGTAGTGACAAAGAATATTATTCCGATGGGTTGTATGGTCCAGCCTTAGGACATCGTAATGTTTTTCCATACATTTGGCTGATGTTTGAATTAGTCCTAGTCCATTGCAGAGTACACTTAACATTCGTGTATGGACTAATTGCGTTATCTGCAGGGATTGTTGCGATTATATCTTTTGTAAAAGTTGATTTATCGCATTTATATAAACAGGGTTCGTTTTTTTTAGCAAAAAAAAAATTTTAATTTATATTTAGATAAATCTATTTATTTCTCAATACAGTAGATTGAACCTTTCACTATAAGTATTAATTATTTCACTACCTACTATGCACCTTGTTATTTACTCCCTTCACCTGTGGTGCCCAGGACTATATACAGCTCTGTTATTCCGTTTGTAATTTCTACAATATTCATTCCCGACCCCATAAAGTATCATCTATCTTTTGAAACCTTATGACTAGGGCAGTCGATTGAGCTATATACGTCTGTCCGTGTGTTAGTTGAAATCAACTTTTAGAATCCTCCACATGTTATTCAGATCTGTATATAGTATCAATCTTCTGCAAATATCCGAAAATAAATTAAAATATATTGAAATCCAGCACGATTGCCCTATAACTTTCTAAGATAAAAGAAAATTAATATGACTGCCTCTGCCTCTATTTTATCACAAAGGTCAACATTTTTCAGTCTACTTTAATTTATAGAGACGTTTGTTACTTTTTATAGGTACGATATGCCCTCGAAGATATTTTCAAAAATGTTTGGATAAATCAATAACAGTAGGTTTACATAATGAATTTTATGACGTCCAATTTTGGACGTCATTTTTTGTTTGGTAGCAAGCGGTGTAGAGAAGAAAGGGGGATAGAAAAATAGACGTGGTTTCTGTTTTCATGGTTTTTTTTTACACTTCGCTTTTCACTTTTTTTGTTCTTTCTGTTGCGTTTTATTTTTATGTTCTCATCAACTGGATTGTGCTTTTTGACTGATAAAAAAAAATACTAAACAGTAATTAGTTTTTTTGACATTCAAAATAAAGAAAATAAAAAATATTAAAATATAAATTTAATAGTCTACAATACAAATTATAAATTAGACGTCAAAAAAAAACATCGTATAAATTTGAGTAGTTTTTGGTAACAACTTCAAAAGGGAATTAAGAAAATTGGACGTCATAAAATTCATCATGTAAATTGAGTGTAACTAGTTGTAGGCAAATATAATTTTGAAGAATACATTACTTTAACAAGTCAAGTTATTAAAGCTTTTATTTATTTTTGGACATGTTAGAAACATCAGAATACAGACGGTAGACTTAAAAATCTCTGCTGAAAAAAATGGGTTTAAACTAACTGAGATATAAGCACAAAAATACAAAAGCTTCGGTGTTTTTTTTTTTCAAAATTTACAAACGAAAATCGATTTTTTCAGGTTTTGGATAACAAAGAGGGGCGATATGGGGTTTTAAAAAAGGGCTTGATAAGCAGAATATAGAAAACTTAAAAAAACTTGTATATTCAAAATGGCCGCCAGACAAAATGTTGTACAATTGTTTATATTTGGGTCAAATCTAGTACGCTTTAGCCAGTAGATTACATTAAATAATAAAAAAAGTAAAATCCAAGATGGCGTCCGAAATAAAATGGCGGATATATGGGTCAAATAGGTAATTACGGCTATCCCCACAAATGGTTATTAAATACAAGGGCTTGACCAAGAGGTGGTTATTAGATTCGGTATTCTGATACATCCTGCTGTATTACTGCCGTACCAGCTGCGCTTGTTCAGTTTTTGATATTATCGCTGCCATAACTGTTACAATTTATAATGTTGCATAAACTTCTATAACAATTTTAGAATCGCAAATACCAGAAATACTAGAATTCCTCTGTGTTAAAAGAAAATGTTTAGCGATTACTTATACGAATGTGTCTTGTCTATGACAAAGAACGCAATACTGCCCATCAGATAAAGTAACTAGTGTGTGGTTATAAATATATTCGTTGCTTTTAACTTCAGACTGGTTACGTGTCTGTCCTTCTTTTATTTATTAAACTTACGATTTAAACATTAGGTTGTCATAGAACCCTAGTTCATTTGTATATTGTTTTATACTACTTAGTAATTGTTAGAGAGTGGTGAAAATATTATTATATTACACACAGTAACTTAAGCATCAAACTATGTCAATTTTTTCTTGTTTTAGGTAGCAGTCGACTGGGCTTCTTTGGTTTTAGATTTTCACGCTTTAACCACAACAACAACAAACAATTATATACAATTGACACAATAAGATTTATGTTTAAATTTTGCAATGGTGAGTTTGTTCATTTGTGTGATCGTTACAACTAATTATATGACTGGTTCAAAATTTTACTAGTTAAATATTAAGCTTGAAGGCGATTATTGATTGGAAAAAAATGCCAATCATTATAAATCTGTAACAAAATATAGACAATCACAATAGTATTGTTTTTCTGTCTACATTACGCAAGCCGAAATGTACCGAAATTTCCTGTGTAAAAACAATTTAAAAATTTCTGAAAATTTTCTACATACACTTTCAAAAACAATATTCGAAATTTTTAAACTTAACAGTATGTCTGTTAAAAACCGCTATATTTGCCACACTTTCAATTACAATTGGGGTATTAAGAGTGGTAGATATATAATATCAATAACTTAACTTTTAATGTTTATATATTTTTGCTTAAAGTATTTTGGCGGCGAAATAACAACAACTTAAGTTTTATAAATTGACAAAATAAAAAACAAGAAATGCTTTAACAGTTCCGTTTTAAATACCGCATACGTAGGCAGAGAACACATAAATAAAAGCCAGTAAAAAAGGGGTAAATTTTAAGATGAAAGAAGTATAGAAAAACATTTTAAACAAAAAAAAGCGATAAAATATATTAGAGTTTGTGGATGTGTCGTTATAAATTCCCCAGAAAATGTTTAACCAAAATTTGTTCGTATACATTGGCTATAAGAATTCAGATCAAGAAAAAAAAATCGTTAAGAAGCTAATTTGTTCATTATTAAATCTTTTGCCGTTTTAATAAGTAGATTTTCAAAAGTTTGTCTAGCATTGGGCACATGGTATTAACGATGATGTTTTGTATCAAAAGCGAAAGTATCTTTAGAGGGGCGAAAAGTTCCTAAGAGCTGTGTATGTAATAAAAGTTTTCGTAGACTCTTGTGGCAGTAAATGCTTTTGGTCATTTGTATAAAGAAGATGAAAAAACCATGTTCTTCTTTACACTTGCCAATAAGCTTTCAAAACATTTAATTAAATCTCTAGATAAGGAAGCCTTCTAGATCATAAGGAATATCAACACTGATTTGAAAACAGCGCTCTTCAATATTACTACGACATTAGGGAAATTTAAAGGACTTAGAACGATGAATTAGCATTTTTCATCTATTAAAAGTTTTGCTAATCGATTATTAATAAAAATCATAACGAGCACATTTCACTACACAGAGAAAACAGCATCGGTTGTGAGTACCACAATTGTTGTCAATCTCATAGTTAAGTTGTGATAATAGAATTTTACGGTTGTATTGAGAGAATTTTGTTTCGGCATACAAAAAGATTTATTGTCAGCACTATGAAATTATGATTGTTGCAATAGAAATTGTATAACCAAAAAAGAAAATTGGTTTGCAACAACTAAACCAATCGATTGGCAATAAATTCGATTTTGTGGCTTATGACTTTTAGTTACTGGCAGGCAGGTTATAATGCGCAAACACATTAAGAATGTCTGTTTATAATTTGCTTAATATTGATTGTTGCTTCTCAGTATATTGTCTTCAATTGTTCTAATTTTTGTTCAAATTCTATTAAAAATTAATAAACAAAAGCTCTTGGAAGTTTAGAAATTCAATTGACCTCAATAACAATTTGCTAAAGGGGAAATTATCAAAAATGTATGTATTTACGTATGTACGTATTCATAAGATAGTCATTGTTTTTCTTTTTATATACATATACAAATTGTTCTCAAGTTGTAATTAGTTTTAACGATGAATTTGCGAAGAAACTTTAAATCTATTACTTTTCTTCGGATTATACTGCTGTATTTGTGTATGTATTTTGCAATATCATTAGAAATTCATAAATCAATTTGTATTGACATTTGTCTAAGTCATCTAAAAGTTGAGACTGGCCGGTAGTTTTTGGCAAAATATTTTTGGCTAATTAGTAAATGGAAGATTGTGCAGTAAAGGATTTAAGTTGAACATGATAAATTGTTTATACATACAAACATACATACATACATATTTATATATGTTGTTAAAAATATTTTGTTTATGACCAAAACAATTACAGTGGGCATATCACATAAAAAATTCCTTATTTGTCATAGGAAATTAACATGAAACATATGTACCTTTTATGTTTTCCTAGAGAAACTAATTTGTTCGGAATTGCCTTTGAAGTCTTGTTGTTAAGGACAAAATGCTATGATAACGAAAAATTTTATCTCACTCGGAACACAAAACAATGAAGGATAAATAACTTTATGCACAATTCACAAGTAAGAGCTATGGAATAATATCTTTATACTAAAATATGTATCACTATCTTTGTATAACTTCGATATGCTAGTAAAATGTTTTCGTAAATTTTGTCTTTCAATGAAAGTGAAAGTGAAAGTCAATATAGTTTCTGCTAATAAATAAAACTGAGGAATATCAATATAATCCTTTATTCTTCCAAAAATTTGATCCAATGAGATATTATCTGAATTCAGGTTAAACTGTTATATGGGAGGTAGGCGTTAAAGTTGGCACGTCAGATAAATATCTGGCATAACATTGATATTCACTAGAAGGATATATGTAACCAATTTCATCATTATACCTCTAATTTTGTCGGTCTTATGAGTTTTTAAATTTCATTATCAGTAGATTATGTGAAAAGTGGGCGTTATGGTAGGCGTGTCGAAATAGTTTCTGCCAAATAAACTCAACTTAGATATTTCAATATAGAGTCCTTTATTATTCCAAAATCTTTATTAATAGAGAAATTATATGAATTTGAGATAAAGCGTTGTATAGGAGGTGGGCGTAAAATTGGGAGTGTCACATTTATATTTTGTTAGTACAAATACTTTGACCAAAAAGCAATGTTTGCAAAATTTCAGAATTGGACATATAATGTTGTCAGTTTTATTACGTTTTAAATTTTGAATATACCGAAAAATACACTGTGCGGAATAAATTTTCGTACATTTTGATCTAAAACTCCCCTACAAGAAACGAATGACTGAAACTAACACATACAAAATATTTGTACTAACACTATTGCAGCAATTTAATACATAATTCCTGCTACAGGAAAAATAATGCGTATGCAAGAGTGAGACAAATAATGTATGTTGATTTCTTGACGTTTAAAAAAAATTTTGTAAAATTATTGTGTAAAATTTTTGATTCAGTGTTAAAAAAAGTAATTTTTATTAAATAATTTGCAGTTCTTTCGACCAGGTTTTTTATAAAATACTCAAGAAATAAAAGGTAAGTACGAAAGGTAGCAGCCAAACATAAATATATATATGCCTTTGCATATTCTCATAATTTTTACTTGTAGTAAAAAAAAAATGGTATTATGGCTGACAATGACGCTAATACCATGGAAAAGGATTGAAATGAGCCCCTGCAGGAAGCAGTGAAATTAACGTGAAATATTGCGATAAAAAAAGTGATGTAATGAAAAATAAATTAAATAATATAAAAAATAATAAATTTGTTTTATTGTACGAGTTAGCTTTGACCGATAAATGCGTTAAGTGTGACTACTATTTATATTATATTTGATTATAAACAGCTGTAGTGTAAGTAGTCCAGATATATGTTTTGCAGTCGACAGAACTAATAAGTAAGAGAAAGACGCAAAATCACATGTACACAAAAGTTTCAGTCATTTTTTTCACATTGCCCTTAAGAAACTAATAGAAACTTTAACCGATATATCAGTTACTAATACCAGTCATATAACCGGTCAAATGACCGTCACTGTTTTTGTAGGGTCCTGTCCTAACTCATAGACTTGAGCAGGAAATATACATTCGAAATTTTATGATTTTATGTTAATGCGTTTGGACACAATTGCATTTTATTCGATGTTGAAAGGATATGGCTTTATCGACCTATTCTTGCATTACGAGCTATAACTCTCTTTCTAATATTCTGACTTAAGCCTATTTTTAATACCAAACAAGCCCTGTGTATAGGAGATATTCGGGAAAATTTTGATTTATCTCTTTCGGTCGGACCTCTATCGTGCTTTCATCAGACGGAAAGACGGACGGACATAGCTAGATCGTCATCAAATCAAACCCTGATTCAGAATATATATACTTTATGGGGTCTAAAATGGATATTTCGATGTGTTACAAGCGGAATGACAAAATGAATACACCCCCAACATTTTTTTTTTTTGGTGACGGGTATAAAAAACTGAAAAAGGATTTGAATTTGGCGCGCTAAAATTCTGTAGTGAATTTTTTAAAAAACATTTATTTTGAAAGCAATTTTTCACAGCAGTTAGGGTTGTGTATACTGACTTGATTTAATGCAAAGATCGATTATTTAAATTTCAAAGTTGTGCCCATTTCGCATTTAACGTGCGTTATTTATAAATTTTGCCAGAAAATCCTTAAAAGTTATTTGCTTTTCATATATAATTAAATGATTAACGATTCACACTCATCACGAGTAAATTTGTAAAAAAAACCCTTTATATCTTAAAAAAAAATGTAGTTGTTTTTTTTATTGTTATTTGTTTTTTCTTTTTTTTTGGTTTAATAACTTCTGTTGCTAATTTAATTCCTACATTTTTCAAATTTTGTTTTGAGCAGCATTTTTCTACAAATTATCGCCTTTTTCAAATCATTATCAATCATCTATCATTTTCATATGTTGTGGCCGTTGGTTGGTTGCTTGCTGTTGTTAGTGTTGTTGTCGCTGTTTTTTTTTTGTGTGGCTTTCAACTAATTTGGTAAATCGTTAACAACATCGAAACTATGAAAAAGGCAATTTAACAGTAGCTGCAATTTTCAAATACCTTACCGACATTTTCTAATACTCATATTCATTCCAAAGGTATTTGTCTATGCCAGTGTCTGTCCGTATGTCTGCTTGCATTTTGTTGGTAAACTAAATATGGTCACGACAATGTTTATAACGATCGCAGTCTTGGTCGTCATTATTATCAACCTTAGAAAAGCTCATGGATGATGGTGTGATGATGATGATGATGAGTCACATTAAGAAGTCGTCCGCGATAAGAAAAAACCTGGCTGGTATCGTATAAATGTTTGATTTTTACACCCATACAAGTAATTGCAAGTGTTTGCTTGAATCTTTGTTTGCCCCGATGAGGCTGATTTTACTTTATGACTAAATATAACTATTGGTCTGGTCAACTGTTATTATAGACATGACTTTAAAAAACAAAGATGAATGATAGAAAAAAATACAACCAACACAATGTTTGCATGCACCATTATAAACCCACCAAGCTAGCAATTTTAGCTTTTTTCCTCAATTCTCGCTGTTTATTATAATTCGTGTAGAAGCAGTTTTGTGTGGCAACAAAAGAATAAAATTTAGCCCAGACATCTTTTAACATGTTAAAATAAAAGTTGTTGTTAAGTTTGTTGTGTCGATTTAAGTCGATAGCAGCCAGTCAGACAGCCAACAAAAGTCTCAGTACGGACACCACCAAGGTGGTTGGGGAATCTCCTGATAGTTATTATTATTACTCCTATTATTATTGTTATTTGAATAAAATATTTTTTTTCTCAGTTTTGTTTGCCTTTTTCACAAAATTATTGTTTCCCCTTCGTTGCAATGTACATTTTCTGTGCAATTGTTTGTTTGTTTGTTTGTTGATATTGATGTCTGTCTGTTTAAGTCGTGAGTTGTTTATTATTAAAGTTGAAAAAATGTGTTTTTTATTTGATAGCTGTTGCTGACTTTAGCAAAAAATCTTAAAAAATAATAATTTTGTTTAAATATTTATGGAAATTATTATGTTTAACATAAATAAAAAAAATTGCAGAAAATATAATACAAATAATAATGATAAGATGTTTTAAAGCAAAAATAAATTTTAATAAAAAAGTGAAGCATACTTCAGGGCTTATGCAGATGCCTCAATATTTATATATTTTTATTTTTATTTTTTAAGTAATATAACAAGTGCCAAGAAAGAAAAATTAAAGAAAATTATGAAGTTTAATGTTGCAAACTTAATAAAAAAATAAATAAATAAAATACAATAATAAAAAAAGTTGTCTACTTTCGGATGAAAGAAAAATTAATAATGATTGCATATTTCTTAGGTGGTAGAAATAAATTGTCTTTATTATTATTATTGTCATATTTTATTTTAAATTCAGTTTTTCATATATTTGTATCTCTTAAAGGATAGAATAAAAAAATAAATTTTATTTACTTAGGCCCATACCTAAACAAGAGCGTTGAGCGTCAAGCGTTGCAATTTTGCATGTATTTTGTTATTGTAACAAAAACAAAACACATGTAAAACTCCAACACTTGACGCTCAACGCTCTTGTTTAGGTATGGGGGTTAAACATTCTTCACATATTTATATCCTTCACAGTGTGTGTAAGGGTACATACAGGTGTGTCATGCCGTTTTAAAAAATTTCTTTCCGAACCTATACAGTATATATTTTCTGAAAGCTTATGGGAGTTAATTAAGTATTGTTCGTCTTTCAGTCTGTCCATCTGTCCGTGAGTATGTTGAAATCATCTTTTTGAATCCCCCAAACATTTTTAGGACCCGTATAAGGTACTAAAATATCAGAAATATTTAAGAGCAGATCGGTATTGAAAAGATCAGTTTGGCCATCTCAATATAGGATAAAATTGAGAGTTTTCCTTATCAGAAAGACCCGATGTAAATTTGAATAACATTTATACGTTTACTAGAAATAACACGATACCCGCTTACTTATAACTGATTTATCGTTGCTTCAACAAAATTTCCCAAAAAAAACCAGCATCTTGCATTGCTTATTCAAGGATTAAACCTAAGCACTTTTACGGTTTGCCCCACAATAAGGCCTGCCACTAAAGAGAAAAGTATATAATATAACCATTAAATAACACAATTTAAACGTCAAGTTTCTTACCAAAGTTGTTTAACTATTCTCTGCAACAAATAAAAATTACAGTATTTTAGAGTTATGTTGAATCCTTTTCGTTAAAAGAAACCCTTTTATTTGATAATCTTTACTTTGTGTTCAACTATATGAAAATTTGTTTTGTAAATGTTCAAACATTTTCTAACAATTTTCAAAAGTAAAAATCAAGGCTAAATCAAAAATAAAAAAAATTAAATTGGTATATAAAACCTACAGTAAAATTTTAATTACAGTGGAATGCAAATCTATGTAACCTTAGTGGAGTTTAAAATGTATCACCGTCACAAATTTTCATTTCCGACCACATAAAGTATATATTTTCTGAAAGCTGATGAAAATATAGAGAAGTCGATCAAGCCATATTCGTTTGTTCGTGTGTTGGTTGAAATCAACTTTTAGAAAAAACCATATGTTTCTCGGATCTGTGTACGGTATCAATCTTTTGGAAACATCCGGGAATTGAAATTCAGCACAATCCCCATAACTTTCTCAGACATGAGCAAATAAACACGACTGCCTTTGTTTTTTTCCCATATTTTTACCACAAAAAATAAAATTTTTCAGCCATAACCACTACAAAATGAGTATTTTAAAATGTAACTTCTTGAACCCCCTCAATATTGGTATCGAATTAAAGGGCTTGACTAGTAGAATACAGTTAACTACGTAAAAATTTAAACTCAAGGATGGCGTAGGATATAATAAGGAAAAATGGCGTATAACATGAAATTTGGGTTAAGGTATGATGTTGAATTATACCTATGTACATGATGGTGAAGGGTATTATCAGATTCGGCACGGCCGAATATAGCACTCTTACTTGTTTTTAATTTTTTTGTTATAACCTTATTAAATGTGATTTTTAGGAGACTAATAATCTGTTTGACAATAACAAAGCCGGGTGTGACAGTCTGATATGGAACATTTTCAAGCCATTATTTTTGTAAAATTAATTAAATTTTTACTTCACGCAAACAGTCAAGTGAAGTCTGTATGACACCGTTTTGACAGGACCACATCACACGTCAATTCTAATGTATCCCAGAATAAATCCAATAGTAAGGGTGGTAGATCCTCCCCGTGGCCGCGAGGTATCTCAGTACATAAGTCCAATTTCAGATATCGCAGAGAGGCCATCCAGTACATGTTCCCCCAGAAGTCTGTGTCTCTTAACCGCCAGTGTAGGGCATTCACAGAGAATGTGGAAAACTGATTCCTCCTTCTCCCTATTTAGACAGCTGCGACAATGGGGAATAATAATTGAATCTTTTCAGAGGTATCACACTAATAATAAAAGCATTTTTATGGTTTCTTTAACTTAAATATTACTCATAGGAAGTACAATGCATAACTATAAATTATAACATAAGGTCTAGATGTTACGGGTTCGATTCAAGCCAGAGATTCTGGTCTGTCACATTATAACGGTCGGTCAAATGGTCTTCATTATTAATCTCAGTTAATTAAATTAGAATATAATTTGTAATTGTATTGTAATAAAAATATACAAATCAAATAAGAAATAAAGAAGACTATAAATTGCCATACAAATTCTTCAAAGGATATATTTTTCTAAATTAAAGCAAACATGACATTATTTGAAAATATTTATTTTTAAAGGTAAAGAATACAACAATAAAACATAAATAAAAGTTAAATATTGTAAACAAATATATATTTTCGTATATTAACAAAGAGAGAACTCTACACACAATATGAACAATTCTCATATAACTACTAGTCTACCAGAGAACGGCATTTTCATAAATTCTTTTAAAAATTAATGTTTAAAATTCTTTTCCATAATCAGTAAATTGAACGGTCTGTTCTCTCGAACATTGCATTAATATATTTCTAGACGAATGGGCATAATTAAAACAAAGTTTTGAACACATCGTCAACTTCTGTATACACAGAGTGGTCCAACCAAAACGCATGAAGTTAATTGTAAATAAGACAAAAAAAATTTTAGAGAATTATCTTAATAATATATCTATTTTTTATTTGTTTTAGTATCCTTTTCTTGAAAACTATTTTTGATTATAGCGACATAAGATTTCTACTTATTAAGGCAAATGTTTTGTTGAAGAAGTTACTATAAATGAATAAATAAATAAATAAATATTTTTTCTCATGATTGATGGATCTATGACAATTATATGTGAGATAAAATATTGGCCAAATACTCGCTACTGTCTCGGATGCATATTTCTTTCCGATGGTTCTTATTTTCAATAACACTGAAGTTCAATGTTGTTGATGTGCCGAATTATTTCATTATTTAACTACTGAATTGTTCGAACCTGATGTACACTTTTCTTTTTGATATTTTCAAAGAGGTCCAACGTATTAAAATCACAAGTTCGTGGTGTCTACTTAGTATCGCCTTGATGTAGGATAACACGGTCATTGAATTTCTCGCACAAAACAGCTATAGTTCCGTTGGTTGTCTGGCAAGTTTCACCATCCTGTTGGAACCACATGTGGTTCAGGTCCATTATCCTAAATTTTGGCCACCATAAAGTCCCATAAGATCTCACGATAGAGAGCTCCAAACACGGTAACTGCTTGCACTGCGTTAATTTTCAAACAAGTACGGCCCGATGACGCTGCCCATAAACTACTCCAAACAGTCGCTGTTTGTGGATGCGTCGGCTGTTCCGCAAGCACTCTTTGCTTCTCATTTGCTCAAATACACTAATTTTGCTCGTTAAAGAATTTACTGAGGTGAAGTTATGCCTTTCCGCTGTAGATTTTTTTGTAAAGTCACCATTTACTTTTGTCGGTTCAACCAACCATTTGATATATTGACAACACTAAAAACGGTTAGCAAGCTCAGCTCTTGTGTAAATTGAACCTTATAAGCGTGTAAATTCAAATCTGTATTCAAAATACTCATCACTGATATTCGTAAAATAGTTTATTGATGGGCACGACTAGGAGTCAAGGTTGAAGGCTATTCTGCTACACTATCGCAAACATCAGCAATGTTTTCCGCAGAACAAACTGGGCAAGCATGCACCGGTATTTTCGCATTTCCCAAAGACCCGGTTTGCTGCAACTTGTGCATAATTCTCCTTATTATGGACACATTTGGTGAATTATGCTGTCCAAAAAGATTATGAAGTGCACGGAATACATTTTGACTTGAACGCTCATTAGGCTTCAACAATCAAAAACTGAAAAAAAAAATACCAAATTAAGTTGGCCAAAAAACTTGACGTTAAGATGTGACTCACAATTACCATAGTACCTTATGGTTGGACCACCCTTTAGAACTATAAAAAAAAATATCGTAATATTGTTTTTCGAATTCGGTTCAATCAATCCTTTTGATTTCCTAACTCATACCTTCATACTACGTGTACTTTTTATTGCTTTGAATAATGAAACGAATGGCCAAAATCAAGTAAAGAAAAATAAAAAAATACTGATTTAAAGAAACAACCATTTTTTTATTTTTATTCAATAATTAATGCCAAAAAGGATTTATAGAGGCGATTTTAAACATGGAAACAACTTAATTGTTAAAAAAAATTATTTTTTAGGGGATTTGATTAATGTGAATTTCTAACTCACATGAACAGTGTCAGTCTCTGATGTCCAAAATTCATAGATATATTAAGTTATGAATAAAAGACATCCAACATGACTTGGTGACTCAGATTTATATTAAAATTTATATTTAGAATCATTTACTTATTCACTCATTCGTTACATATTACTACAATGTCAGTTTTAATGTTTAATACAGTTTATTTGTTGTTCTGCACATAAAATACTGAAAAATTTGCATTTATTTCCAATACAAATTATTATTATTTTTTTCTCTCTCATTCATAGTCAGTGTGTTGAATTACAAATTGTTCAACATGAATTTATGACAAGTAGTTTTTAAAGAAACTAATGATTTTGTTGTTCAAATAATAATTCAATAAATAACTTCATACATGGCTTGACATTGTTGGTATCTCTCGGTATCTATATATCTTGCTTGTCTTTGATTTTAGTAGTTCTAAGGTAAATGTACTTCACATTTAATTTGTTTACTCTAAATTTAATATTAAAAAAAAAAAAACTAATTAAGTTTGAAGTTCGGTATACAACAAAATATATTTATAAATGTGTAATATATGGAGAAAAAAAAACTAGCACGACGGCAACTCACAAAATCTTTAACAGTTAAAAGCCTGGTGGCGTTTTAATTACAAGTTGCAAATTAAAAAAAAATGTTTAATAATGGTGATTTTTCTACAAAACAGCCAGTCATTTTCACCTTTGGTCTGTGTGCTGGTCTGAGTGTATTAATTTTAGTTAATTGATTTTCTGATGATGGAGATTTATACACACTTTGACATGCCATTCCCCAACCACACAAAACAATTTATATGTTTTTCATTACAAGTGTTTGATTAGAGGATTTGAACAAAATATGTATTTATGCTAGCATTTAAATTGAATTATAGTTTCGCTTTTGCAAAACACTTGCGGAAAAGCAATTTAAATTGTAAATTTTTGCTTCTAAATGTAGACTAAAACAAAGTATAGCTGTGATTGGTACAAATAATTTTGTTGGTTAAATACTTCTTTCAACTACATTTATCATTATAATTATTTGTTTATTGGCCCAGCAAAATAACACATTACAAAATAATGAGTTGAAAGTACAAGACAACAGTTTTTCAACTGATTCTGTTGCTGGTTAGTTACATAGCCTCATAGAGAAAAACAAGAAATAAAAGCTTGATTGCACAAGGTCCTTTAAAAGATTCAGTAAGACTAATCAGGAATTGATATAGAAAAGATTGTCACCTGGACATATTAAGTAGCGCAACTTGATCACAGGAGCCCAACTTGATCGTTGGGCGTCAAAAATATGGTAATCGATTATTCGACTTTTATAATAAACCGGATTTGAAATAGTTTGAAAATTAGAATTAAAAAAAAAATCGGTTGCTGTTTTGCAAATTGAGCAAAAACTGGTTAACCGGTTCGAATATATAAAATATGATTCCATAAGAAAACAAGTAAGAGCACTATAATCGGCTGTGCCGAATCTTTTATACCCACCACCAATTTTGTGTACATTTAAAGCACAATATTTATTATTTTGTTAATCATTATGGAATAATCTCTTTATAATAAAATATGTATCACTTTCTTTGTAGAGGGTGCTTATATTTTAAGGGCCCATGTTGAAGGTGAACTACACCTAGTCTTTAAATTTTTTTTCCGCATTTCACTTGACATTTCTCAATCTCAAACTTACTCAATTTGATCCGTGGAAAGATACGCAAATGAGCAACGCTTTAAAGTTATTCAGGTTTTTTATAAAAATGGGCGTTCAAATCAAAATGCATTTTGTGCACTTCGTATTTCTTTTAATCAACATAATCGTTCAAACTCGTCCA
Source organism: Phyto melanocephala (assembly GCA_941918925.1). NCBI lineage: Eukaryota > Metazoa > Arthropoda > Insecta > Diptera > Rhinophoridae > Phyto > Phyto melanocephala. The sequence continues at coordinate 67,798,997 of OW799237.1, forward strand.
CAATCGGGAGAACAGATCTGTATAAAATGTTAGAAAATCTGTGAATGCCTTCTTAGTTCGTTGAATGGGAAGCATTGTTGGTTTTTTCGATAGTGTGGCAAAAGAGCAGTCAACCTCGACTCATCATCATGCCCAGCAATTGATCATCAACATTGTCATTGAAAATTTCGACCATCAGATAGTGGAGTGGCACCAAGGATGGGGGGGGAGGTATTTGGCCGATATTTTTTTTTTAAATACATAATTGAACCATACAAATATTATCTTTACAAAAAGAAATAACAATAATTTCCTAAATAATTTGTGTTTTATTTAAATACAACATCGGTCCTTAAAATTTAACCACCCCTTATAACTTCCATATGCTACTAAAATAATTTTGTAAATGTAGTCTTTCAATGAAATTGGTCATTAAAGTAGGCGTGTCAATAAAGTTTCTGCTAATAAATACAACTTAGATATTACAATATAGTCCTTTATTCTTCCAAACACTTTGTCAATAAAGAAATTACATGAATTTAAGATAAACCGTTATATGGGAGGTAGGTGTTAAAGTGGGCGTGTCACCTAAACTTTTTGGCATAACAATAACATTGATTAGAAGGATATACGTAGCAAATTTGATCATCATACCTCTAATTTTGGCGTTTTTATGAGCTTTTAAATTTCATTAACGGTAGATAACGTGAAAAGTGGGCGTTATAGTAGGCGTGTCAAAGTTGTTTTGGCGAATGAGTACAACTTATATATTTCAATATAGCCGTTTATCATTCCGAAATCTCTATTAATAGAGATATTATATGAATTTTAGTTAAAGCGTAATATGGGAGGTGGGCGTAAAAGTGGGCGTGGCACATTGATTTTCCTTTACCAAAAAGTCTCTCACCAAAAAGCAAAATGCAAAATTTCAGAGTCGTACATCGAATTTTGTTGCTTTTATGACGTTTTTGTTTTTAAATATACCGAAAAATACACTGTGCGGTATAAATTTTCGTACATTTTGATCGATTACTCCTCTCCTAATGCATAGATTTAGATAATTTTCGGGGAAAAATATTGGTTTTACTTAGGAGTTATATATTCGATATATTCGAATGCGTTTGGACACAATTCCATTTTATTCGAAGGACACGGTTTTTTCGACCTACTCTTGCTTTCGAGCTATAACTCTCTTCCTAATATTCCGATTTAGCCCATTTTCAATACCAAACAAACCTTGTCTATAGGAAAGATTCTGGCAAAATTTGAGCCCCTAGCTTTTTCGGTGCGACCTTTATCGTGCTTTCAACAGACGGACAGACGGATGGACATAGCTAGATCGTCATCAAATCAAACCCTGATTCAGAATATATATACTTTATGGGGTCTAAAATGGATATTTCGATGTGTTACAAACGGAATGACAAAATGAATATACCCCCACCATTTTTTTTGGTGGCGGGTATAAAGATCAAAAAGTATTGCCAAAAAAGATTATAATAAAAATTATATCTAAATATGAAATTTTTACAGTTTGTATACGTTCGACTAAACTTGACTTATTTGGGTTTATTAAGTTGAACTAAAGAACAAAAGTTACTCTTAACAAGTAAAATAATTAAATACCATAAATTAATTAATTAATAAATAAATAAGACTTTTTATAAGGCTGTTATAAATGTTTGTGTCTCCTTCTGTACATTTTTTAAATGTTAAATAGATCTTTTAAACTAATATGCACTAACGTAATTGTTAAAGATTTATTTTAAATAGATTAATTTACGATATAATTTTATTTCAGTTATATTTACAGTAGCTTAAGTTACAGTAGTTTCGTTTGTATTCGTTTTTATACATGTCGCTGGTTCTTCGAACATGATGTTAAGTTGTATGCAGCCGAGGTGAGTTATTATGTGCAGCATACTCTTAGGCACTTTTATTATTCCTGCATATTACTTAACGTAATATTACGTGTTAATTTAAATGCAACGGCTTTCGAGTAATTTACAGAATAAACTAGTGTGTACATACGAGAACTTTGTCGAATGTTACAGAACACCACTATGTTACTATAAATAACCGATCAACGCAGCTAACATGATCAGTATTACAGTAGAGCTTGTAAAGTGTGTATCAAAGTGAGTTTGATAATAAAAGAGTATAACCATAAGTGAAATAATCCAAATCTTGTGATATTTTTGCGACACCATAAACAAATAAACAAGGCACAAAAAGAGATAAAGATTTTAGTTCACCTTATGCATATTACTTTTATGAATCTCTACAAAAATAACGCTAGGTCACAAATAACAAACTTTTGTCTGTTATTTGTTTCTAGCATACTTTTTCTCATGGATTTGGACCTACTGAACACGAAAATGAATTTTAAAAATTTTTCTGTCGATTGGTTTGCGAGATACAAATTTTTTATTTTTTTTTTTTTAATTTTTGGATGTACACTTACTATTTTGAGCATATCTTTAGTCTTCTTTGACCTATTTTATCCTACTACTACTCAAATTAAAGACAATTGAGCCGTCTACAACTTATTCTCAGAAAATTTTCAAATCGGGTTAGTAGTTTTGATGTTGGCGGCTTAAAAAGGTTAAAAAACTGGGTTTTTTTAGTAAAAATGTGGCTGAAAAATTCATATAAAAATTCATATAAAATATAAAACGCGATGTTAACAGCGGTTTTAATTTTTTTACGTATAGCTGACACTTTTCCAAAGAAAATAAGCCCTTACTTTACAAAATCTGATGACAAATGGCCGACTTATTATTTTTTTGGTAAACGACCGAAATTCCGCTATTTCACGATTTTTTGATTTTCATTATTTGCACAGCTTACCTACCCAACGCAAACGAATAAATACATTTGAACTTAATTTAAAATAAACAAATTAGTCTTCGTATATTATTTTTTAATTTATTTACAGCACTACATGCTCATACATATTTAAACATAAGGAGACACGGTTATCAATTGCATTTCAAAACTGTCTGTGAAAGTGTAAAGAAGTTAATATTTAGAAAACGCAAGGAAGACAATGAGTAAAAGACTACGTGTGTTCGAGTGTTTGAACGATCCAGACAATTTCTGCAATGTTTGTGGCCAGTTTATAAAAAAAAATCACGCACACAAGTTTACTCCAGCAGTACAATTGCACTATTTGAATTATTTTGGTATTTCACCAAATATCACAGAACCATGGACACCTAAGTCGCTGTGTGATCTTTGCTATATAATCTTAACCAACTGGGCAGCTGGCGGAAGGTAAGAATTTTTATTTAAACACATTATACATAGCGAATATAGTAATTTATTTTAATTTTAGCCGCCATATGAAATTCGATACACCAATGATGTGGAAAAAGCCGCTATGCCATTCCACAGACTGTTATTTTTGCCTCACCACAAACAGTGGGGTAGGAAGATTTTTTAAATGGAACTACGCTCAAGTGGGATCGTTTGCGCTTCCAGTACCACATTCGCATGATGTGCCATATCCAGTGTGCCCTGGTGCATCTCTTCAAAAAGCAGAATCGTCAGAAGAAGAGTCCGAGTCAAATGCAAGCGAATTTGAGCCGGGTGCAAAGCGAAAATTACTGTCACAGGCCGAACTAAACGATTGGGTGCGCGATTTTGGTCTCACTAAGGAGAAAGCCAAACTTTTTGCGTCTCGGATGATACAGTGTGGATTTGCGGCTTCAGAAGTGAAAGTAACAGCGTACAGAAACCGTCACAAGGAGTATGCAAAATTTTATACAAAGAAAGACCAAATATGTTTTTGCAGCGACATTTCAGGCTTGTTCCAAGAGCTTCACCAAATTCACAACCCCAACGAATGGAGGTTGTTTATTGACAGCAACAAAGAGAGCTTGAAGGCAGTTCTCTTACATAATGGGAATGAAAAGCCATCTGTTCCTATTGCTCATGCGGTTCATTCAAAGGAGAACTATGAAACTATGGACATTTTGCTGAAATGCATAGAGTATAGGAAATACAATTGGAAAATATGCGCCGACCTTAAAGTTGTGGCCATTCTGTGTGGACTTCAAGGAGGCTATACGCGACATTGCTGTTTTCTGTGCCTTTGGAATAGCCGCGCTGATGATCAGCATTATATAAAAAAAAATGGCCGGTACGAACGAAACCTGTAGTTGGAGAAGCGAATGTTCAGCGCAAACCACTAATAGAGAACCGTGAAAATATAATACTTCCGCCGCTGCACATAAAATTGGGTTTGATTAAAAATTTTGCCAAAAAATTAGACAAAGAAGGTGAAGCTTTTGCCTATTTACGGTCAATTTTCCCTTACCTTTCGCTGGCAAAAATTAAAGAAGGAGTCTTCGCAGGACCCGAGATAAAAAAAATTTTGAAAGATGAAAAATTCCCAAAGCTGTTATCACCCATCGAAGCCGCAGCATGGAATTCCTTCAGGCTTGTTGTGGAAAACTTTTTAGGAAACAACAAAAGCCCGAATTATAAGGACATAGTTGAGGATCTGGTAAAGAACTATGAAGCCATGGGAGTGCACATGTCACTTAAAATACACTTTCTGCATTCTCATTTGGATTTTTTCCCTGAGAATTTAGGAGGCGTGAGCGACGAACACGGCGAGCGCTTTCATCAGGAATTGAAGGCTATGGAACGACGCTATCAGGGCATCTATGACACGGCTATGATGGGTGACTATATTTGGACCCTAATACGTGAGACCGATTGCAGCGAATACAAAAAACAAAGAAGAAGTCAGCAGTTTTTCCACATGGCATAAAATGTACACTTATATCTTTGTTTTTACTTATTTTTTTTGTGCGTTGATTTGCTTAATTTAATTTCGTTAGTTTAGCTAATTGTGCGATACATTGAGCATGTAGTGCTATAAATAAATTAAAAAATAATATACGAAGACTAATTTGTTTATTTTAAATTAAGTTCAAATGTATTTATTCGTTTGCGTTGGGTAGGTAAGCTGTGCAAATAATGAAAATCAAAAAATCGTGAAATAGCGGAATTTCGGTCGTTTACCAAAAAAATAATAAGTCGGCCATTTGTCATCAGATTTTGTTAAGTAAGGGCTTATTTTCTTTGGAAAAGTGTCAGCTATACGTAAAAAAAATTAAAATCGCTGTTAACATCGCGTTTTATATTTTATATGAATTTTTATATGAATTTTTCAGCCACATTTTTACTAAAAAAACCCAGTTTTTTAACCTTTTTAAGCCGCCAACATCAAAACTACTAACCCGATTTGAAAATTTTCTGAGAATAAGTTGTAGACGGCTCAATTGTCTTTAATTTGAGTAGTAGTAGGATAAAATAGGTCAAAGAAGACTAAAGATATGCTCAAAATAGTAAGTGTACCTCCAAAAATTAAAAAAAAAAAATTAAAAAATTTGTATCTCGCAAACCAATCGACAGAAAAATTTTTAAAATTCATTTTCGTGTTCAGTAGGTCCAAATCCATGAGAAAAAGTATGCTAGAACCAAATAACAAAATGGCTGTTGCCTAGTGTAATTTTTACAAAACTTTACAATGTTTTCATGTAAAAATTTCCAAATAATACTATAAAATAAACTGAATAAAAAGATTTTGATTGCCAAAATTTATGGAAAACTTTTTTATAGCAAACCAATTTTTAAATTCATTATTGGTTTATAAAGAAATCTACATTATCATAATCAAACTCAAAGCTTATTAAAGAAGAAAAAACCTCGTTTTATTAACATTAGAAATCGTTTATGAATTTGTAAGGGTAAATTTGTAAGATACATTTCAACATTTATTATGTAACAGTTTACATCCCCTTTAACATTTTACAGCAAACTTCCAACCATATGCTTTTAAATATATTTTATTATCTTATTATTACCCAGTACTAAAGCATGCGCTTCGATTTTAAATTCGATTAAATTATTTTATAATCCATCAATTTGATTCAATTCAAAATAGATTTAACCAACAAACACGACCAAGTTGAAAACAATTTCAATTTACACCTAAAACTTATCAACTTCAAAAAGAGCAATATACACAGACATCACATTTCACTTACACACACACACTCGTAGAAACAAATTTGCTATCATTCAATTTAGTGAACTTAAACTTGCAACACCAACTTAAATGCATAAAATCAAACACATGCTGCCACACATATACATAGTCAACATACACTTATTCGAAATCTTATTTCCTTCCGCTCAAAGGAAGATGTAGTTTGGTGTGCTTTTTCTTCGTTTTTTTTCTCAATTTTAAGAAATTTTTCTTTGGATTTTCGTTAGAAAATTGAAAAGCAAAGAAGTGAAGTAAAAAAATATCATCTTCAATGTATCTCTAAGGAATCTGGAGAAAAAACATCAATGAAGCTATAGTAGGAGAAAGAAGATTCGCATGAAATATAGAAAATTGGTGAAACAAATAAAGTGTTTATTTTTTTTTTGCTATGTTCGTTCATAATATTCTTACGTTTATATTGTTTAAGCATAAGATTATTACAAAAATTCTGTATATAAAGTGTTTTCTTTTCCATACAAAAGGGATTTTCTTCAAGTCATAAGGAAAATATTTAAACACTAGATAAGACAATATTTGTGAAAAGGGTGAAACGAAGGAGACGGAGAAAGAGAGAGAGACAGAGGTGAAACTGCAGTTTTGAAAGGACTTTGTGTGTTGTTTCAGGATTTAGTGAAAATCATATAAAAAATGGTGTTGATGCTTATAAAAATGGTGATATTTTAAAGGTTATTGTTGCTAACTATTTTTTGTTGCTGTTATTGCAGATAATACTCCTCGCTCTACACACATTCACATGCACATATGTTCAATATGTTTACATACATTTAACATATGTAGCAACTCATACATTTGATACTCATAATATACATTGTTTACATATGCACATCAACATAGACTTTCTACATACATATACAACATGTGTATGTATATAGGGAAATGAGAATTTGTATGAACACAAGTTTTTTCCATATGGATTATACTTGCATCTCTGAAATCTATGCACGTCTTAAACTTGAAGACACTGATATTTAGCAGTATACACTTTTTGTTTAAGCTACATCATCATAGATGGAATGGGCATTATATGTTGGTGTTTATCTTTGCTACCAAAAGAACTTATGAAAGGTTGAGCTATCAAATGAACCGTCCTACCGTCCTTCGTATCCGGAAAAATGCACGGTTTGGAGAGCTTTACACAAAATTAAGGCAGACTATGATAGAACCATGAAAATATAAATGACATTGATCCATGTGAAATCTGGGTTTGAAAAGATGGTGATATCTATGTACCCAAACCATCTTAAATGACGAAGCATATTTTCATTTTGATTTACATTTCGTAAATCATTCAAATTGTCACATTGACTGCCAAACCTCATCAAGAAGGGCATAAATGTATTTAGGGGGTATACATGTAGGGGGGATTTCTAAGCAGACCTCTTCCATAAATGGGTCTCTTTTTGACCCCCTTCGTTACCTAGAGATTACAAGGTTACCCCGATCTCACTGAGTCCCGTGCCGTCCCAGGCGTTTGCTCTAGATTTTCGTGACTTCACATTGCAGAATGATGATTATCTACAATCCTCATCACAGAGTCCTTTGTAATCGCCAGCATCTGCCCCAGACTAATTTGTTCCATAGCAGTCACATCCAACGTGTGCCTGCCAGTGGTACTAAGTCTACTGGCGGATATTCCGAAACTATATGCGTCGCTGTCTCAGCAGTCTCAAGGCACATTCTACAAGCATCATCCACCACAACTCCGACCCTGTGCAGATGACATTTAAAGTTGCCTTGCCCTGTGACCAAAGCAGTTATCCAGCTCTGGATCCTCCGATTATATCTGAGTACCCTGACTGTAGTTCTGCTAAGAGGCCCTTAAAGCACCATATATGCTGTCCACATGTTATTGTTTCCATTACCTTCTCAGGTTCATACATTCCACCCATTGTAGGACCTTTGCCCAACATGAAGGTCATGCATTTTCTAGTTGCAAAAAATCATTATGTTAACATACATATGTACATAATGGGTAAATTCGACTTTGACAGACAGGTAGCGAAGTTGGCTAAAAACAACTGCTATTGTAATTTTTTATCAAATTTTCAATTGTTAAAAAGTTACATCATTTTATCTATTTTCAGATCAATCTAGCCAATTTAGCTTAATTTTTATTTATTTCTGGTACGTTTAACTTAACAAAATAAAGTTAACTTTACCGTTAATGATAATGATGATTTAAGTTTGTTACCCTAGCGATAACGCAGGCGGTATTAAATACGATGCTTGCAGCTCTTTTAAAGGCGTCTATTAGGATGGTCACATGTGATTATGGAATAGCAAATAAGTCCACAATAAATCACATCGCATATAAAACTCATTTCTTTCAGAAGCGCTTTTGGCAGAAAGTAATCACTTAGTAAGCGATTTAAGAAGCACATTTTGGTAATGAATTCTTTTGGTGGGTCGTTAATAAAAAACGCTTCAAGAATCACGTTTTTAGTTCTTTCCTGCTTTCAAATGCGTTTATTGAAGTCATGATTTTTATATGCGGAGTTCCACTTCGTAGGTCTCTACTTTGCAATTAATTAGCGCTAATTGCATACTTACTAGGAAAAGCATAATCATGCCTTCCCTTTACGCACTGCTGAGTGAAGAAGAAGTATAAAAGAAATAACTATTGAAATAAATTCGTCACCTTTTTTTCTATCGCGGAAATAATAACCAGTACACAAGATATAAATTTTTGTGCTCCTATATGCAAATAGTTTTAGCTTGCCAATGTATGTAAAACGGTAAGCGAATAAAGTCTGCACTGCTTACAAAATATGAAAACAAATTTTTGGTCTTAACTATCCCTTGGGTTTGTAAATTCTGGATTTTTAGGAAAAAATTAATCTTAAAGTTGTAACAAAAAATCATAGAAATGGTTTTCAGGCAGGGTGAATTAAATATTCTATAAGCTGAGTTTTATGCTCTTATGCTGCATGTTAGATTCTTCTTGTATCGTTTCCTTACTTATGTGCATTCAAATTTGTTTATATTTTACATATTACCTTCATATTATTATAACCACAATATGAATATAGTCAGGACTACCAGTGTTTCTAAAGATTTTACCATCTTTGTGTTTTTTCTGTTCGATTTTTGTTTGTGGTTTCTTCCTTTTAGTTTTTAGTATTTAATTTACATGATAAACCATATAATTTACCATAAATAACATTAATAAAAAACATTTAATAGAATTTCTATTTATAAAATTTACATGACAGCCAGACTGACAGACATAGAGAGACAGCCGGTAAAGAACACACAAACAAACTTTCATGTTAAGTGCAAGCATGCAGTCACACTATTTATAGAGAAAACAAATTAAATGAGAAGAAATATTTGAATAAATTTGTTTTTAATAAATGAAGTCTTAAATATAATTTAGTTTTTAATTTAAAGGGAAAATTTTGGTGTAAGCTTTTTTTGCAATTGCTGTATTTACCAGAATTTATAAGTGTCATAATGACATAAACTTTAAAAAAATTTATAATGAGTAAACTATTATGAGAAACTATTATATTGTTTATGTTGATTTTTATAAGAGAATTAAAAATTAATTTATTGAAAAATGTTTATTGAAATGGAAGTGATGCATTTTTATGCAAAATATAATTGTATTCTTTACTTATTTATCAAATTTTGTTTTCAAATACAACAAGGCAAAATTTCTAACACATTAAAATATTAGAATTAGGACAGTTATTTAATATTGATATTAAAAAATTAAAAATAAATATAAATAAAACAAGTAAGAGCGCTATATTCGGCCGTGCCGAATCTTATATACCCTTCACAACGTGTTGTCATGCAATAACAATAGTTTGTATCAACATTTATCTCATATGAAATACGTACATACATATATAAAAACATCCCATTGTAAAATTATAAATTTACGTAAGTATGTATGTATGTTAAAAAAAAAATAATTTAAAAAAATAATTTAAAAAAAATTTAAAAAAAAATTTAAGAAAAAAAATTTAAAAAAAATAATTAATATAAAAATAAATATAATAAAAAAATTTAAAAAAAAAAAAATTATATAAAAAATAAATATAAAACAAAAATAAAATAAAAAAAAATTTAAAAACAAAAAAGAAAAAATTTAAAAAAAAATAATATATAAAATAAAAAAATAAAAAAAATATATAAAAAAAAAAAATTAAAAAAAATTTTTTTGGCTCAGCTGGGATTCGATGCCATGTTTACTCCAACCAGTATACATGTTTGTATGTATGTATGTTGTTTTTGTGAAAAAAAAAATCGAGGTGGTCGTGGTTTTTTGCTCATATTTCAGTTGTTTATGTACCGATGTTTCTGATTTTCAATACCAATCCACTCCCGAATGTTCCGATATATTAATACCTCACCCGGGTCCAGGCAATATCGAGGGGCTTCAAAAAGTTTGTTTCAACATACACACGGACAGACGGACAGACTGACAGAGCTTAATATACTTTATGGGGTCGGAAATGAAAATTGTACAAATTTCACACGGAAGGACAAACCTATATATACCCTTTTTCACTGTGTGAAGGGTATAATAAACAAAACAAGTAAGATTGATATAATCGGCCCTGGCGAATCTAATAATACTCATCACAATCATATACATTGGTAGGTATAATGACCATACGTCAGTTTAAATTTTAGTTGTACGTCATTTTCTTTATTTTGAATTTCTACTGAATATACTTACTAGTCAAGTCATTTAATTTTCTGATACTCATCTTGATGGGGTTAAAATTTTGAATTATCAGATATGAACCATATATAAATTTATTGACAACCCTTTTGAAGTAGCGGCCATCATTGATTTTAATTTTGTTTGATAGTGTTTTATATTGAACTATTCCAGTAATTTCAATTTGAAAATGGGTATCAAGCCCATTTTGGTACTCTAAGTTGTATAGAAACTGAAAAATTGATTTTCATTTGTAAATATTAGAAAAAATACCGAAGCAGTTGCATGTTAAAGCTTATATCTCAGTTCGTTTCAAACCGAAGCTTAACTGATTTTAAAGTCGCCGGTTATTATTTTAATAATTCGAAAATTTTTGTATAGTTTCCGAAAGATTTTGTTATTTTTTATGAAGACTATTCGTATTTTAACTACAAATAAGAAATTTTCAAAAAATGCTCTGCCTTTGGCTTATGAATTGCACTAGTGTCTTAATTTTATTTGAATCTTTTATTAAAGATGTTTATACCTCCTTTTTTTTGCAAAACTTCTGCAAATTCTCTCACTTTTATGCCAAAACAAAATTTATCATTTGCCTTATCTATATTGGCTCAAAAGAAAACATTCGAGCAAAAAAATAAACAAATAAAAGAAAAACTGTCTAAAACTTCAACAAAACGTATTAATTTGTCAATTTCAAATACACAAAGGAGCACAACACAAGAACCTTAAGAAAATCTCTTAAAATCTGTTTTGCAAAAAAAAAAAAAAAAAAAAAAGATAAAAAACAAAAATTAAGGAAAAACGACTCAATAGGCTTATCTGGCGTTACTCCACCTCTTGTTGAAGTAAACAATGCTACAAAAAAAAAAAACTAAAATACGACAGTGAGTATTAGAAAAATAGCTCCACTGTGGCAAAAAAAAAACAATACAGAACAAAACAAAAGTTTACCTAAACAATGACAGATTGACCATCTTGATTGTTTGCTCAAGCGGTGGGTGGATGGACAAATGGATGAATGACTATTTTTTGGCCATAAGAAATACACATTACGAAAAATAATAATTCAAGTATAAAAAAAAATAATATCGAAATTTATATCCTGTTTTGAAATAAGCCTAGAATTGCTATGTAATTGCATGCATGCATGTGTATGTGTGTAATAGGTACCCTATAAGCAACAAAGTAGTCGACTACGCAAATAACACACTTTGAGTTAGATTTTATCAACTTACTATAAGCTAACTACAAAGTAATGCACAATTTACCCAAACCTAAAGCAGACATAAGAGTGTTTGTTTTTATAATAGTACGCAAATCAATCGAATAGATATTAATCATGAATGATATTAATTTGAATGAATTAAATTTTCCACATTGTGACGAATAATTTGTTTTGTTTTCCGAATTTTAAAAATAAAAGTTGCGAGACAAATGATATTTTAAAAAAATTGAAAATAAATTTCTCACCACAATTTAAATATAAAATTCCTTACATGAATCATTCATTCAAAGAACTTAATCGAAAAATTAAAAAAAAATCGATTCACAAATAGAATTTTTATTTTCCTTGAAGAAAAGTTAGCAGCGTTGCCATTGTAGTTTATCATTTTCGTTGTGTTAATGGGAAAAATTTTACCATTTTAGGAATTAAAGAATATATTAAAAAAATTATAATTTTTAGTTAATATATTTTATGCATGCATGTATGTACGTATGAATCTATGCATGTAAAATATTAAGTGATCAACTAAAAATACAAATAAGGCTTAGGTATAATAAAACAAAAACTATGAATCTGATTTATCTGATTTTTTCTATTATATTTGTGGAATTTTTACTTGAATCGTAAATTAGTTTTATAAATAAATGTACATACAATTTTCGTTCTTTTTTATCCCTAAAAGTTTTTGTTATAAAAACATGTATATTCAAAATTATATAGGCGCCACCGCCAAATGTAGGCGTGCAGCTATGATGGCGTCAAATATCGTATGTATTTCAATTTGGACAGATTTAAGTTGCCAGCCTGCTGTTATTTAATGCTTCAAGCAACTAGAAAGCATTGTGATAGGCTTTGTAAAAAATGTGATTGTATGTGTTACACCGATAATGATTGATATAAAAAGAGACACACAACAATGCGACGGTATAATACATACAAACACATTTTTACAAATACTACGAAAGGCTTGACAAGTAGTTTGATCGTACCTTCACAATATATCAGCCATGAAAAATTATTTCAGTTTATTGTCCCGGCAACACAAGTTTCCGTCGAAAGAGCTTTTAGTGCTCTCTCAATAATATTAACAAAAATGAGATCAAAGCTATCAAAAGATACTATAAACAATTTGCTTTTAGTAAAACTTAATAAGAATTTAATTGAATATGTAACAATAAAAAACGAAACCACGGAACAATTACATATGATATAATATTTATTTTTATATATTTTGTTTTTATTTAGACTCATATTGTATATATCTTTTTTGAATTACTGTCCGATGAATAAATAAAAATTAAACTAATACAAATCAATAAATTTGTTAAAATTTTATTATGAGAATTTTTGTAAAGAATCTTAGGTTAATGCTTGTGGCAACTTGTTTTTTATTTTTTGGGACATGAATTCATACACAAATTTTATTAAGAATGTTAGGCGCCGGAAGAACAATGTTTCATAGGTATGTTTTTGTTTTTGTATTTCTTGCATTCATAAAAGCAATACTTCTAATTGTGAGTTGGTTTTTTAAACTGCTAAGCGGTACACAAACATCATACTTACAAACATTACACGTATACAGTTGGATTCGGGTAAGGGAAATTGATAATTAAAGGATTTATTTTTTTGGCTTATGCAAGATTTTCATTAATAAAAAACTTTGGACAAATTGAAACCATTTTGGTTAAATAGATTTTCTACTTTTTATATTGTTTTAAACAAAATAAGAGAAAATGTTGCACTACAGTGCAACAAATTAGCTGTAGCATTGTATTTCGCCGTATATTAATAAGAAATTTTTTCTACTAAGCAATGTTTCCTTTATTGAAGTTTGTAGCTTTAAAAACATAAAAGCTGTAAAACTGATTTTCCCTTAAACGAACTCATTTTCTTTAAAATATAGTAAATATATTTAAATGTAGTTAAGTGATTTCTTCAATTAAACGGCGGCAGCTTAACCGAATTCGACTGTATTACATTTTTTTCTATACACACATTTTTTTTATGTGGCGCCAAAAAAAATGTATGTGTTGTATTCCTTGCAAGGGATGATTTTCACATATACCTTTTTATTGATGTCGTTTGTTTTTTAGGTATTGTTGTTGTTAAAAGAGGCATTGGGTACAGTGTGACACACAACTTTTTACCTATAGGCGCTTGACATATGCTTATATATAAAGTAGCTTTTATACCGAGTTTCAATTTAAGACAAACAAGGAATTAGGAATATAATGAATTTTCTGTTTACATTTTCAGGTATATATGTTTATATATGTGTTTTGCTAATACGCATATCCTTTCAAGACTTTACCTTTTTATATAAATGCCTAATTATTTTATTAGACCTATAAAGTTGTTTTCTTGCCCGCATCTTTAAATCAATTATAATTAAATTTATGAGGATAAAAATATTATATATGTATGTATGGATATATAAAATATAATATTTATACACGATACAGCTATTTATATACATATAAGCAAAATCCAATCTGTTAAGAACGCATTGTGTTGTTTAAATTATTATGATTGCTACTGTACATTATTTAATGTTAAGATTTTTTTCATAATAAAAAAAAATATTTTTATATTATTTGCGAAAAGAATGAAAAGAAATAAAAATACTAAATAGAATTTGACTCACAACTTTTATCTTTTTCAATTCAGAGCATAATCCAAAAAACAAGCGAAAAAAATGAAATTGTATTCACAAACATAATTTTTTGCGTACTATGGTTTTTATACCCTTCACACAGTGATAAAGGGTATATATAGGTTTGTCATTCCGTGTGAAATTTCTACAATTTTCATTTCCGACCCCATTAAGTATATATTTTCTGAAAGCTTATGAATAGGGAAGTCGATTAAGCTCTGTCAGTCTGTCCGTCTGTCCGTGTGTATGTTGAAATCAACTTTTTGAAGCCCCCCGACATCGCTTGGACCCGGGTGAGGTATTAAAATGAGATATGAGCAAAAACCCACGACCACCTCGATTTTTTTTTCACAAAAACAACATTACAACAACAACATACATACATACAAACGTGTATACTGGTTAGACAAAACGTGGCATCGAATCCCAGCTGAGCCAAAAAAAATTTTTTTTTATATATTAAAAATTTTTTTTTTATTTTATTTTTTATTTAATATATTATTTATATTTTTATTATTTTTTTTTTAATTTTTTTTTCTTTTTTTTGTTTTATATTAATTATATATATTTTAATTATTTTTTTAAATTTTTTTTTTTAATTTTTTTTTAAATTTTTTTTTTAAATTTTTTTTTTAAATTTTTTTTTTTAATTTTTTTTAACATACATACGTAAATTTATAATTTTACAATGGGATGTTTTTATATATGTATATTTTTTTTATATTTATGTACGTATTTCATATGAGATGAATGGTGATACAAACTACTGTTATTGCATGACTACACGTTGTGAAGGGTATATAAGATTCGGCACGGCCGAATATAGCGCTCTTACTTGTTTATATTCTATTTTTTTTTGCGCTGTGAAAAAGAGACATACAACGGTTTTTTGGGCTGGAGGTCAGTAGTTAATAAGTAAAGTCAATTGTTGTTAAAATCTTAAACTAACTAAGTAAAGTAGCTAGAACTTTAATTTAGCTGAAAAGTCATCCAGGGCCGGACAATTGACTACTGCTTAGGACATCACAATGTTAAAATACTCAGTTAGCCCCATTGAAAATAATCCAGATATCAACCACCAACCACTGAGTTGCTTTTAAGGTATTTTTATATACATATTCGTCAGTGTGAATAATCTACAGACATAGATTATTCGCTTGCTGTTGTTGTTGTTGTTAGTTCATATTTATTTTGTTATGACAATTTGGTCTGGCTTTAGCTCTTGAGTATGGAATTGACAGTTAAGTTAAATTAATGGTCTCTATATGATTTTGCTTTTCTTTAGTTTAGTTTTGTTTTTGTGCTGCGTGATTTTGATACTCAGATATCAATTATGCTTATTTGAATTTGATTACAGTTTTAGTAGATTTTTTATAGAGTTTGAAACAAGAATACCTATAAAATGTGTGATTTTTAAAATTGCTTTGAAATAAAAACTCTCAAAATTTCAAAAGTCATAAAAATAGGCATAAATTTTAAAACTTCTAAGACTTTCTTAAAAAAAAAACTCTGGAAAAGCTTTTTAAAGTTTTGATAAAATCATTAGAGTTTATTATTTATTTATTTTTTTATTTTTTTTTTTTTGGTAAAACTTTCCTTAATCTATAAATGTTTAAAAAATACTTTATTTCTTTCTCTTAGCATCCCTTAAATACATGGAATTTGCATAAAATTATTATTTTGCTCTCGACTACAATGAAGAAAAAAAATTTGAAAGGAAGTTAAAAACAAAGTTATTATGCCTTATACCACAATAGGTAATAAAAATTCAATTATTTGTAATGACATAAGACGTATTTGTGAATTGTTGCTAAAAAGACCAATATTTTTAGTGATTCTTAAGATGCTTTTTGTACAAACTTTAAAAGATTTCATACAATTCTTCAACATTCAGAGAAAAAGCATAGTTATGACAGTGATACTATATTTGCTATAACACTTACTATTCAGTTATCGCGAAACAAGTTTTATAATTTTGTGTTTTCATTAACATTATTTTGTTTCGAAAACCACACACAGAAAACTAACTTTTAAATTTCATTGCCAATCGAATAATTTAGCTCTTTTAATAGAACTTTTTCTTTGGAATTATAAAATTTGTATTGCAAGAATCATAAGTTTTTACTGCTGACATCATATTTATATTCCAAACAGAATTTCTGAAGTATGCGATAAGCATTAATTGTGGTTCTCACAACCGTAACTGTTTTCTCTGTTCAAGTGTTTATTTGCGTTTTATTATTGAATGTATACTTTTCGTGCAAATATCGATATGACTGTCATCTAAATTAATTTACATTATTGCAGCGAACATAGTATGATATCTTTGCAAGAACAAACTTTTATTTATAATCACTTAAAAAAAAAACGAAAAATGTTACGTGCAACAACAGAGCTCTTGCTCTTAATAACATTAGGTTAGGTTAGGTTAGATTTGGCAGCCGCCCGAAGGTATAGCTCACTTGGCTCCTCCGAGGGTCCCTTTGTCATACCGTAGGCACCAACGCCCGTTCGTCTATGTCCTCTGGCCGTCGTTCCTCAGCCATCCTGTCCGGTTTACGAAGGTGTGGATCTTTCCCAGATCAACTGCGGAAAGACAAGTTTTACTTGCAAGTATTCGCTGACCTAGAATCTGGTGTCCCAGGTCCCCGAATGCAGGACAATTACAGAGAAGATGTTCAGTCATCTCCTCCTCTTCCTCGTTATCGCAACTTCTGCAGAAGTCGTTGTAAGGGATATTCAGCCTTTTCACATGTGTACCTATAGGCCAGTGTCCGGTAGTGACCGCTATGAGGTTCCTAAGGTGGATTCGGGGCACATTCACTGCATATTGCGTCCTATGCACATCCATATCAGGCTAGATCTTTCTGGTTTCCAAACAAATGGGTTCTCTCACCCATCTTTCCTTGGCATCCAAATAAAATCGATGCGAGATTAGCTGCTTACCCTTCGAAAAGGGAATACCCAAAGCATAACTGGATTCAACCGAATCTAAGGTACTACCGGTTTTTGCAAGTGCATCAGCTCTTTTATTACCAACAATATTTCCATGTCCTGGAACCCATACAAGGGTAACCGTCGAATGTCTCGCTATCTCCTCAAGAGACACCCGGCATTCCTGGGGAATTTTCGATGTGCTGTACACACTTTAATAATATTATGTTTTCAATAATTTTTTTATTTGTTAAGTGTTTCGTGTCGTTTCGAACTGTCACTCTTATTTAAGGCTGATGATAACATCGTTTCCTAATAAGGATTATATTGTCAATCTCCCCTAGTAATATTGAAGAGATGTCAAATTTTTGTCGAAGAATGTGTTCAGTGGACGAGCTGGAAATCGAATTGTAATTTTTTTTTTTTAGTTTGTTCATATTACCGTACGAAACCCAATCGTTTTTTGTTCCATATCCTACCTGTTGCCTAACGTGTAATATTTTGCAGAATTTTCTCAAATATTATACGGGTCTAATTCGATTATATGAACCGATTGATGTTGAGTTCTTTATTCTAGTCTTTTCGTGCTTTTAAAATACTTTTCGTTACCCTACCCAATTACAAACGCTAGAATGCTTGAATATTTTAAGAATTAAATTCGCTTCTCCAAAATCAATAGCTATTGAATTTTTAATTATATTATGCTGCCAAAACCTACATTGTTGCTGTCATTTCCTATTATCTAAACGACGTAGCTTGACCATACTATCGCCAATGTTTAGTACAAACATTTCGCACAACATTCGGCCATGTTGTATCTGAAAATACCTTTCTCCATCAGGTACATTGGTATAATATTATTCACCATTTTGCTTTATTAATTTTAACGCCATCTTTGATTTTAAATTTTTGGATAGTTGCATGTATTCCCTTTAATTTAATACTTATAATAATTTTGAATTTTTGTATTTTACACTTTTTTATCGTTTACTCTATTCTTCAGGTCAAGAACTTTCATTAGATTTAATATTTGAATATTGTAGAGGGATTGGTTTTTGAAGGGGACAAAGCCATAGTTACTATGTCTGACCCATACATCCACTATTTTATTTTGAACTCCTTCTTGGGTTTTAGCCATTTCATAGTAAACTGTGTGCTACCAGTCAAGCACTTTCATTTGATACCAATATTAATGGGGTTGACGGGAGTACATTTTAAATTACTAGATTTGATTCATATATGAATTTATTATACGCCATTTTGTAGTGACGACCATCATTTTACGATTGGAAATTATAAGAAAAACTTTAAAGTAGATGTATTATCATACATATTTCAACAGGCTTGTTTTGGCATATCATGTATTTATCATATCAAACTGCTTTGTCATTTTTGTTCAGTATCGTTTGGCAAGTCATCATCGATGTCTCCTACCACAACAGCGTCTACACATTATTCAGCTGAATTATGAAAAACAGCGTTCTGTAAGGAAAAAAATCTTGTGTTTTATCGTGAAATTTTATTAAGTGATGAAGCATATTTCTGGCTCAATGGATGCCTTAATGTTTATGGGCTGGTGGAATCATTAGTAACCATTATCTCACCATGTTAACGGACTATGTGCTTTCTAAAATTTAAGCGCTCGGTTTCAGTGAGCTCCGGTTTCAACAACACAGCGCATTGAGCCATACAGCCATGAAACAATGGATATGATGAGAAGTCATTTTGGTAAGGTCTTAATTTCACGTTTTGCTACGGTAAATTGGCCACCTAGATTATGCGATATCATAGCTTTGAACTATGTTTTCTGGGAATATGTAAAGTATGAGACTTTCAGGAATAAGCCAGCTACGAGAAGGGGAGACCAAATTAGTCCTATTATTTGCGAGATATCAGTCGCTACGTTCGAACGAACAACCCCAAAATTGGACCCTCCGATTCGACTACTTTAGATTATAAAATTTTGAATCAGTTAATGGCATTAATTGTTCTATTAAGCGATAATAAAATGTTAAGTTAATTTTAAAATCTCACGATAAATCACACGATAGGTTCCAAAATAATTATTGTCTATAACTTAGCCGCTTATTGACTCATTTGACAATTTTTTTTTTTTAGAAATTATTAACGAAATGACAATTTCATCAGCACCATAGGTGAAGAGTATAATTAATGTTGATTTGCCTAATAAAATTGATTGGCGCACAAAAACAATTGAAGGCCGATCACTTCTCGAAAATTTCTTACAGTACGTTAAAGACTCTACTTTGGAAGGAAGTTTTTCATACTTCCCAGCTTCGTTCGAGCATATAGCGTCCGGTCTTGCAAACATAAGCCTGAAAATAAAAGTTATTGTTATTCTACATTTTAAACAAAATCAAAGTAAACAGTAGTTCAAATTTTAAATAACCTACCCTTTAGTACATTTATAGTCACCTTGTAAATATTTTATGATTATAAACAAAACTATTTTATGATTATGTGAGATTATGATTATTTTTATCTTTTTATACCCTTCACCTGTGGTGCACAAGGGTATACATATGTATGTATATAGCTTTGTCATTCCGTTTGTAATTTCTACAATTTTCATTTCCGACCCCATAAAGTATATATTTTCTGAAAGCTTTCGAATAGAGGAGTCGATTAAGCCCTGACTGTCTTTGCGTGTGTTGGTTGAAATCAACTTTTAGAACTATATGTTCCTCAGATCTCTATATGGTATCAATCTCTTGGAAATATCCAGGAATGAATCGCTATTGCAATTCAGCACAATCGCCCCATAACTTTCTGAGATATGAGCAAAAAACCACGACCACCTCGTTTTTTTCACAATTGCAACAACAACCTACATACATACTGGTTAAAGTAAACATGGCATCGAATTCTAGCTGAGCCAAAAAAATTTTATTTTATTTTACATATTATTTATATTTTATTATTTTTTTTTATTTTTAATATATTTTTTTTTTGGTATGTTTTTTACATGTATGTACGTATTTTATATGAGATGAATGGTGATACCAACAATTATTATTGCATGACTACACGTTGTGAAGGGTATATAAGATTCGGCACTGCCGAATACAGCACTGTTACTTGTTTTTTTTTGTCATATTATGTTTAAATGGAATTAAGTTATTCTATTTATATTACATGGGTTTATAAATGATCATGTGCAGTCTTAATAATAATATATTGGCGTTCTAGTTAAACTAAACTTATAGCGATTACCTGCAATCATTACATGCTTTAACTGCAATCTCACAATCCAATCCAATCATACAATTATTTTACAAAAATTGTTGAGACAATTCTAAGCATTTGTAGTGAATTTCTTTTAATACCACCGTTTTCAACAGACCGACGAAACTTCTTTTTCAAGTTAAAATACCACAATTATCAATGATATGCATTTATACTTTGTTGGGTCTTAGGTAAATATTCTTCGATGTAAGATATCATATTACATACCCTCATTCACCACTTGCTGTGGTGGAGGGTCTAAGAATTTTAAAGATTCTCTTACACTTGAAGACTAAAACCAAGAGCACACACTAGAATGTGGTTTAAACAAAAATTCATAAAAACTTTCCACACCATAAAAATAACTACACTAACTTTGTCTGTGTGTGTGTGTAATTGCCACAAAAGATGTATGACCAAATATATGATGGTTTGACACAATATAAACCTCCCCCCCCCACACTTTCTATATTTTTCTACCCAAAAAACCCCCTGAAACCCAAACAGCTTAAAAAAATTCTAACATGTGTTTAATATTTGTAAAAAAAGAATATATGGTGGCTCAATAACAATTCTTTTTATGGCCTAAATAAAATAAAATAAAAAATTATAGAACGTCATGTCATTGCAGGCACGTGACTAAAACAGCAAAATTATGAAAAGAAAATATACAAAACCCCAAAAGTTGTTTTTTTTTTCTTCTAAAAGATTTATTGTTTATACTGAATTCAATTTCAATTGGTTTTGTTTTTAAGCAAAATTATCATCAAACATTTTGCTGATTAAAGTGTAATGACCTTTAAGTTGCAAATGATTTTTCAGGGATTTGTTATACATATAAGCCTTCAGTCGAAAGAAAATTTTGCTCTATGTAATAAAAGTAAAATTTTAAATTTATTACCAAGTAGAAAGCTTTCGAGACTTTACATAGTTCCTTAAAGAGTTTTAAGTTTTCTTCATAAGATTTATTTGGTTGAGAAAAGTAACATGATAAAAGGTTTCACAAGGTGAGTTTAAAATAATTATAGGAGTCCAATTTTAGGCATCTTTATTGAATATTCTTAGCCGTATGACATGAGTAACACGAACAATGTTTAAAGTCTTTAATTAATCTTGGTTAATCAGCATAAATCTGTGACTTCACGTAACCCCACATGACATAATAGCGATGTCTCAAATCTTATGGCCTTGGAGGCCATCAAAGGTTTGCATCTTGAAACCAACTTATTGCACAAAATTTTATTTCAATAAATCGATCGATGCGGTCCGTGTTAAACCAAATCTTGCCCCGAACCGTGTTATAAATTTTTTTAATTTTTTAACATTACCTTTGCACAGGCCGAAATTGTGGACAGTTGAGTGAATTTGCCTTACACACTACACTATTATTAGAATGCCGTTCAAGGTCCTTTTTCCAATAGTGGCATTATGAAAAATCAGGCCAGATACATGAAGGCACTTTGTGAAAGGTAAAAGAAGAAACAAAGGTTAAAGCGATTTTTGTCGACACTCTGTAATATGTACATAGTTTATCGTGCCTGGCTTCTTTTGTCACATCTGCAAATGGCTTGTCACAGGAGAAACTTCTTGGGGAATTTCGTTTTTTGTTTCCGCCAAGAATAATGAACATTACCTCAAACATTAGTTGTGAAAAGTGTGTTAGTTCTATCATCCATCTCACAACAGTTTCATTTTTTATAAAATTTGACTTCAATATATTCGCTCGTTCTTTTGCTTCTAAGATCTTTACAGCATTGCGATCAAAAACTTTTTGAACACTATACGACTACAATCCTGCATAAGCTTTAACTCTGCTCTTAAAATAGTCTGCGCATTTAACTTTAAGAACTGCTCTTCAGAAGCCCTACGTGTTGTTCGAAAGTAAAGTTGACTTTTTAACTAATTTATCCAGTTTTACTTTAAATGTTTAAGTCCTCCTTAAAGCTATAATACACGGCATGTTTTTTACATCTGACTTGACAAATTCCACACTGATAAATACAAATATATCGTGTGTTACCTTTAAAACATTACTTCTGTAAAACACATGTTTTCAAACATCTGACAAATTTTCAATTAGAGCGCGCTCTATTTTCTTCTGTCAAAACATGTGACATCAGCCGTTGGCAGAAATCTCTCCTGCTGCAAAGAAGTCAGCGACGGTTGCCTGTAAAAGAACAATTTTGACAGACATGTAGATTTACATATGTCTCACAAATTTTAAAGTCAGATGTAAACACATGCCGTGTACTATAGCCTTTGGAGTGTTTAATGGATTTTGAGATATTTTTTCAAGTAATTCTTTTTGCTGTCCATTTCGACCGAAATAATAGTTTAAAATAAAGTGTTCAAAAAACTAATATCTGACATATTTGTAAAATTTAAAGAAATGAAAAACACGCCAGAGTATTATATTGGGTGTCATCTTTGATTGTACATTTTTACATAGTTAACTATATTCTACTTATCAAGTCCTTTAATTTCATACTCATATTGATGGGTTAAAAAAATTTTCCGCCATTTTGTTTCAGACGTCATCTTCGATTTTACACTTTTTAATAGTATTATTACTGGTCAAACCCTTTCATTTGATATCAATATTGTGGAGGATCAAGAGGCTAAATTTTTAAATACTAGACATGACCTATTTAATGCCCGCAATTTTGTAGTAGCGGCCATCATGGATCTTAATTTGTTTTATAGTGTATTTAGTTTGACACCTATATTGGCACTCTCGGTTGTATAGAAACTGAAAACAATATATTTTCGTTTGTTAATTTTAGGAAATACCGAATAAGTTGTATTTTATAGCTTAAATCTCAGTTAGTTTCAAGCCGATTTGTAACTGTTTCTAAGAAATAATTTTGGATACCAAGGTCTTTAATTTGATGTCTTCAAATGTATCTTTAAATAGTTTTTATTTAAAATATATATATTCTTCCAACTAATTTTTGACTATAACTTTGCCAATTAGTGACCAATTTGTCCAAAATTTTTCACGAATATCTCTAGAGGCATATCATATCTATACCATTGCTGGGGAATTTCTATTAGAATTAGAAATCATAACGATTAGAGAAATAAAATAATCTAATCATTAGAATTGAATTTTGATAAAAATTTCAGATTACTAATTGATTAGATTAGAAATAATCAAAAATCTAATCACAATTAGTAACGATTAGCATATTCAAAAACTGTTACATTATGTAAATATAGCAACAAATGTGATAAATAAATTTTTTCTTTTCACAAAAATAGTTGATCTAATGAAATCTAATCAAAAATAATCAAGAAATCTAATCAATTATCTTTTGGATTAGTTTTGATTAGATTTGATTAGAAATGCTAATCGTTACTAATTGTGATTATGTTTTTGATTATTTCTAATCTAATTAATTAGTAATCGTCTAAAATGGCTAACTAATCATAATTAATCAATTTTTGAGCACAATTAAAATTTCTAATCCAATTGCTAATCATTAGGATTTCTAATCATTATTCGCAAGCTATGATCTATACTTGTCTATAAATAATCCTTGGGGTATCTCGGATTTATGCTGATTTTCAATACCAATCTGGTTCCAATATATTCTGATATTTTGATAGCACGCACGAGTCTTTTCGATGTGGCGGATTTGAAAAAGACTGATTTCAGCATACACGCAGATAGAAAGATAAACTTCAATGTACACCCCTATTTATAACCATTCAAATAGAATAAGTATACTATAAGTGGTCAGATATGAATTTTTTAGAATTTTCACATGCAATGACACACTTATATAAACCATTATACCCTCTGTGAAGTGTGTAATTAATAATTTGTAAGAGCAGGGATCAGTTTTAACTACAATAGTATGTGTAATTGCTTTCTGACTCACGCTTTATAAGAATTTCAGAACACCAAATAAATATTGTGATGGGCATCAAAAGGCAAAGAAAAAACAAGTAAGAGCACTATATTCGGCTGTGCCGAATCTTTTATACCCACCACCAATTTTGTGTACATTTAAAGCACAATATTTATTATTTTGTTAATCGCTATAGAATAATCTCTTTAAAATAAAATATGTATCACTTTCTTTGTAGAGGGTCATTAAATTTTAAAGCCCATGCTGAAGGTGAACTACACCTAGTCTTTGAATTTGTTTTCCGCACTTTACTTGACATTTCTCAATCTCACATTTACTCAATTTGATCCGTGGATAGATACGCAAATGAGCAACGTTTTAAAGTTATTCAGGTTTTTTATGAAAATGGGCGTTCAAATCAAAATGCATTTTGTGCACTTCGTAATTCTTTTGATCAACATAATCGTTCAAATTCGTCCACAATCGGGAGAATTGTAAAAAATATTTAAATTTCTGCAAAACAGGTCTGTATAAAATGCTAGAAAATCTGTGAATGCCTTCTTAGTGCGTTGAATGGGAACCATTGCTGTGATAGTGTGGCAAAACAGCGGTCAACCTCGACTCATCATCATGCCCAACAATTGAGCATCAACATTGTCATTGAAAATTTGGACCATCAGATAGTGGAGTGGTGCCAAGGATGGAGGGCCATTTGGCCGATATTTTGTTAAATACATAATTGAACCGTACAAATATTATCATTACAAAAAGAAATAATAATAATTTTTATATAAATTCAACATCGGCCCTTAAAATTTAACCACCCTTTATAACTTCGATATGCTACTAAAATGCTTTTGTAAATATAGTCTTTCAATGAAAGTGGGCATTAAAGTAGGCGTGTCAATAAAGTTTCTGCTAATAAATACAACTTAGATATTTCAATATAATCTTTTATTTTCCCAAAAACTTTGTCATTAGTGAAATTACATGAATTTAAGATAGACCGTTATATGGGAGGTAGGCGTTTAAGTGAGCGTGTCACCTACACTTTGTGGCACAATAATTACATTGATTAGAAGGATATATGTAGCAAATTTCATCATCATACCTCTAATTTTGGCGGTTTTATGAGCTTTTAAATTTCATTAACGGTAGATAACGTGAAAAGTGGGCGTTATAGTAGGCGTGTCAAAGTTGTTTTCGATAATGAGTACAACTTAGATATTTCAATATAGCCCTTTATTATTCCAAACTCTATATTAATAGAGAAATTATATGAATTTTGGGTAAAACGTTATTTGGGAGGTGGGCGTAAAAGTGGGCGTGGCACTTCGATTTTCCGTTACAAAAAAGCCTCTCACCAAAAAGCAAAGTGTGCAAAATTTCAGAGTCGTACATCCAATTTTGTTGCTTTTATGACGTTTTTGTTTTTAAATATACCGAAAAATACACTGTGCGGTATAAATTTTCGTACATTTTGATCGATAACTCCTCTCCTAAGGCATAGATTTAGATAATTTTCGGGGAAAAATATTGTTTTTACCCAGGAAATATATATTCGAACTTTCATGAGTCTACGTTAATGCGTTTCGACACAATTCAATTTTATTCGATGTTCGAAGGACACGGTTTTTTGACCTACTCTTGCTTTTCGAGCTATAACTCTCTTCCTAATACTCCGATTTAGCCCATTTTCAATACCAAACAAACCTTGTCTATAAGAATATTCTGGCAAAATTTGAGCCCCCTAGCTTTTTCGGTGCGACCTTTATCGTGCTTTCAACAGACGTACAGACGGATGGACATAGCTAGATCGTCATCAAATCAAACCCCGATTCAGAATATATATACTTTATGGGGTCTAAAATGGATATTTCGATGTGTTACAAACGGAATGACAAAATGAATATACCCCCACCATTTTTTTGGTGGTGGGTATAAAAACAACACTTACATAGCTAAACTGGCAACACTACTATCAATCAAACTTTTCTTATGCTTCATCGTAAGTACCACAACATTGCCAAAAATAATAATATCCAATTAAACATTTATCGCTCATGTTGTTTTAAGCAATTATCTGATGAATTAATTCCATGTGCGTAATGAATAATTTGTAAAAGAGCATGAGAGTGTTTTGGTCTTAACATATTTGATATAAAATATTGGAAAAAAACCAAACGTATCTGCCGAACCTGGATGTGAATGTCATGTAAATATATATCTTAGATATATATAAACTTTATCTAAAATCAACACACTAAAGCTACGTTCACATTTGGCAAATATATGTTGAAATATTCTTGACCACTATATTTTGTGAATAATTATTTAATGTTAAATAACGTTAAGGCGTATAACAATCTAATGTGATTAACTAAAAAAAAAAATTAATTGAAAAAAACTAATACAGTTTACTTGCTATGTTTATTTTGCCAATTATATGCCCAATGTGAACATAACTTATTATTCCTATAACAACAACAACAACCTTACTAAAATGTGTCATCTTTGAAAAATCGCCTAAGGAAGTCATACAACAAACGTTTTACAAGCATATTTTTGCATAAAACAATATCAAGTGATTTGTATGAGTACGTGTGTTGTCTGATTCTTTTTTTTCTCGTTATTTTAATAGTTAGTTATTTTGGTGTACACTTGGAAAATTTTTGAAAAATTGGCACAGCCTGATATGAAACATGTTGAAAGAAAATGTTCTTAGAAAAAGTAGTGCTGCCGTATTCATAGAAGATATTTTAGGCTTCTCTGCAACATCTGTCAAATAAGCCTTTAATAAACCTAAAATAATTTTTATGAATATGACAATTAGTATTTAAGCTCGTCTTAATATATATTTGGTGTATGCACAGAAAGTCCTAAGTGTCGTGTTGTTATAATGTCATAGTTTCCAAAAAATTTCAAAATTATTAAAACTATTGTATTGTTTATTGTTATGTGTTGATACCTTTTAACATTTTTAATATTATAACAATACGACACATACGATACCTTGTGAATTCACCAACTATATGTATGTATTTAATGGTGTTTTCTTTTCTGACGTTAATGTTGCATTAATTCTGCCCTATGCCTTCTTTTGTGTTCTTTTCTTAAAAATATGCAATATTATAAACGGGTGACAAGTTCTTTTGTAATAATGTTGCCATAAAAATAACAAAAAATGTTACATGTTGTACCCTGAATTAAATCAAAGGGTTAGAATATTGCACTTTTTAACAGTTGATATTAAAAAGGAGAATTAAGTTTTTGTAGTGATTAAAAATAATTTATGGTCCCAAATTATTAAAATGGAAGCAAGAACTGCTGTTTTACATAAAAATACAGCTATCATGTAAAAAAGGTGAAAATTTCTGTTCTATTCTGCTGATTATAAAGATAGCATTTTGTTAGGGTGTAGGCGACCTTTGAAAAGTGTTTAACTATGAAAGGGCAACATTGCTTGTTAGAAAAGAAAACACCATAAGCAATTTTCTTTAAGTGCAGCAAAAATCTTATGTCTATCGTACATTCACTCATTCATTCATTCATGTTGGATTGTGTGTTTAATGAACATGGTATAAGTGTCCGTATCTTTGACAGTAGTGGCGCCAATATCTAATGATGTGTGTTGTATAGGAAATAAAATAGCACTCTCATGTTAAAACACAAACTTATAAGCACATACATACACAAATATATTTACATGTATATATTTATATCCAAATGACGTGAGAGTGTGGCTGCGTATTTGGGTGCTCTAAAGGTAAAACACACATGTACCATTATTGATCAAATATTCATTCAAATTGAAATACATTGATTGCATTTAAAATAATTTTAATAAAACATTTTATTTAACAAATATATTGGCAAAATAAAATTTTAGATCAATGGGTTTTTCTTTATAATTTTCATAAGCACACAGAAAAAAATAAATATGAATTTCAATCACGAAATTAATACTATTAATTAAAAAAATGTTTAATATTGCTCCAATCATCAAAATGATACTATTAATTAAATAAAAATTAAAAGTTGTAATTGGAAAAATATTGCGAAAAATATCAATTAAAGCAGTATTAAAAAATTAATTAAAATTTTTCTAAGTTTTAAAAATGATTTTAATTAATTGAATCATGCCTATAATTAAAATTCGCGATTTATGTAAATAAAGAATTTATTGTATTAGTAATTTATATTATTAAAACTATTTTTAATAAAATTATCCAAAAAGAAAAAAATCATTTTGTTTATTATTTTTTTCTTAACATAATTTTTAATTACATTTCATTACTTACATATATTCTAATAATTTTATATAAGATGTAGGGTTCCACAAGTACACATACTATGCCATGTCAAGCGCCGGGTTGGTTTTAAATTCATTCGTCGATTGTAGCGTATTTCCATAGACCTACGACATTAAAAACCCCACAAGAGAAATTTTAGCCAAATCAAGTTTTTGATTAACAATTCTCCGTAATCTTTGGAATAGATAATTGAACACTTAAATTGTTTTTACAGAACTTTCACTTTAACGTTCACTATGTAACATGTAATAGGGAAGTTTTGTCCACGTTTAAATCGTTTGATTGGTTGAAATTCAAAAAATAATTGGTAGCAACAATAACCTAGACATAATGGAATATTTACTGGTAAGAAACTTGATCAAAGTGTAGACTACTACTGACTTACCAATTAAAATTAGAATCTTGAGCAATATACCAGACTACAAGAAATATTGGCTTTGGACACATATAGAATGAAACTGAAACAATTTATTATATTTTAAACATAATATATTTATTATAAGTTTGCACCTACCCACCTACCAGAACTATCTCTTGAAGATTGTCCACTATTTTTATTATTCTGCTCCTTGAATAACAAATATTAAATTTATCCTTCGAAAGCAAATTTCCAAAAATTGTCATATAAAATAAAATTTTTTATTTTTTCAACTGACAGAAATCTCTATGTTTTTTGAAAACATTTTATATCAATTAAAAAAATTAATTATATTAAATAAAATTTTAATTAGAATTTAGAAACAAGTCAAAAAGTCAATTAATTAAAAAAATGTAAGGAATATTTTTTTCTGTGCAAGAGAAATTATAAATTTCTTTTAGATAAAATTATCGAACGTATTTCAAAAATCGAAAACTTTTAAGATTTTTTCAACTTAGTAATCTCTTGGGATGTGTAAATAAGTACTTATTTTTCTAACATTAAATAAGTACTGGATATTAATAATCTTAATGACCCATTACCTGTATCGACTTAGAGAAGCCATTTTGTTTTTTTTTTTTAAATCAGTAATAATTTGTAACACAATAGTTAACTTATTAACTGCTTCGCGGCCAAAGTTGAACAATTTACTTCTTGTAATATTAGTGTTGTTAAACGTAATGAGAATTATAAAAAGTTATTAAACAATAAAAAATTTGTTTGTGTGTGTATTAGGGTGATCGACTCGGTTTTACAACCGGTGGAAAACCCGGTTTTTTTCCTCCTTCAGCCGGCGGTTTTTTCTAAATGTTGATTTTTCGAATATCGAATACACCGGTTTTTTTATCCGAATAAGCCGGTTTTTTATTTTTTTAAGTTTATTTTCATATATCTTTGTAACCAGTCGTACAAAAGTATATTTAGAACGCTAAAAGATTCCAAAAATCAGAAAATAAAAACTATTAAATATTCTTCCATAATATTGTAAGAAATTTATTTGTTGTTTAAAAAACAAATGTAAAATAAGAAAAATAATTAAGCTTTAATATTATTTTTTTATAGGATATAAACCTAACGGTTAAAGTTAAAGGTAATTGAAGCATTAACTTAGCTGATCGATCACTTTTAGGTAAAAAGTGTAGTTACAATAAAGAACAACCAATAATCTCTCTTTCCAGATCCTAATTTTAATTAATGACATTGAGTGTCTGTCAACTTAAATTTCAATTAAACAATCGAACAAACTAGTTTATGTCTATATTTGTATGTCTGGCATTGGAATAAGAAAGAATTTTTAAAATGAAATTTTAAAGATTTTTTTCCCTAGCCTTTAAAATGTATTTCAAATTGCAGAAATAATTTCAAACAAAATACGTTAGTGCATACTAGTTCAAAAGATCTATTAAACATTTGAAAAATGTACAGAAGGAGATACAAAAATTTATAACAGCCTTATAAAAAGTCTTATTTATTTATTTATTAATTTAATTTAATGTATTTATTTATTTATTTTACTTGTAAAGAGTACATTTTGTCTTTAAATTCAACTAACCAAAACCAAATTAGTCAACTGCATTCATGTCTGTTATTGCGTTATTGCGTAATTGTGCAGCCAAACGTATATAAACTGTAAAAATTGCATATTTATATATAAATTTAATTATTATCTTTTTTTACAATATTTTTTAATTTTTACCGGTTAACCGGTTTTTCTCAATTTTCAAAATAGCAACCGGTTTTTTTTTAAATTTTAAATTTCAAACTATTTGAAACCCGATTTCTTAAAAAAGTCAAATAAACGATCACCCTATTGTGTATGTAAGCATATGTCTGAAAAATAAGCATTCATTCTTTCTAAATATGTTCATTCTTTTGAAATCTATGAAAATTAATAAAATACCAAAAGTTAGGAGCTCTCAAGAGATTTCAAAAACGTAGCTTATCAACTTCTACAAAAAATTTTAATTTCATGTATCACATTATAAATCAAGTTATTATTAAAACACTTCTTAGTAAGGCAGTCTTTGGAAAGTATGTTGTTCAGAAATAGCAAATCATTATCTGGTTTTTACTGGTTAAATAAATCAAAAATTTTCTGTTAATCGATTACCAATAAATAAAATAATAATTTACGTTAAATGAATATTTCGTAGATAGTAAAATAATTTTAGGAAAACTTAATCTTAAAAAGATTTTACTCAGCGATATACAATATATTAAAAATATCAACCAATTTATATCGGATACTTTTCAATCGGTTAACTATTGTTAAACTACTGCACTAGCAGAAAGAAACTTCCTCCGCGCCAGTTTGAGCTTTGATGTCAAGCAGTAAAGTCTAGACAGATCATTATTAGCGTTTCGTTTTATCCTATTTTTTTAATGAATTTAATATAACACAAGCATTGTGATATATATAACAAAAAAAAAACTTTTTTAACTGCATGGCTATTAGTTTACTGATAATCCAAATTAATACGTTACAATCTATTAACCATCATAAAGTTTCTGCCACCTTGTTATACATTGAGGAAATATATTTTTGTAAAGGCTGTAAATAGTGAAGCAATGTCCGTTTTCCATCTCTCCGTGTGTTGATTAAAATAAACTTTTAGAAACACCCACGTGTTCGACAGACCTTTGAGTAATATAAATCTTTTGGAAATATTCAAAAATAAATTTTTGTTGAAAGCCAGTACAATCGTCACTTAACTTTCTGAGATATGAGCAAATGGACAAGGTTCCTGTGTTTCTTGCCATATTTTTACTACAAAAAAAATTTTTAGCTCTCGGATAATTTATATACACAATTGTTATCATTTCACTTCATCGGGAATAAAACCTGAATTTATCAATGGATTTTCATGCAATGAGTTTTGTTTTATTTTCAGTATATACAGCTTTAAAACCAAGTACAAAAAACTGGATATTATTTGTTGCTTTCTATTGTTTTTAGATTTTTTGAAGTTAAAAGTTTTATAATAACATCGCCTTGTACCTCAATAACTCAAAACTCGATGGCTAAATCATAAAATATATTTAAAAGACTTAAAGCTAGCGTAATTTAAATTTTTTTGGCGTATTGCTTGAAAAAAATCGAGTACGTCGTTTCAAAGTTACGACAAGTTGTGCGGAGCAGCCTCATAAGAGATCTCAAATTATACAAAAAGATACTTTAAGAAAAACTTTACCATAGAATTTGAAATAATGACTATTTTCGCACTTAACCCTTATCTGATTGACAAAAAAAAAAACTACATATCCTGTACTACAAGGTACCCGCGTACCTTAATACAAATCTAACATAAAACAAAAATTTCTTCAAACTAATTTACAAAAACGAGATACTTTAATTTAATTTAAGAGTTTAATTATAATTCTACATCGATACTTAATAATTTTTTTTAAAATGCTACATAAAAAGAATATTCTGGGCTGCGATTCATTTAACTCCTACTTTTTGCATGGCCAGTTGTATACTGGGAAACCAACAGAAAGTGAGTGTCTGACTAATGTAGGAGAAAAAACGATTTTAGATCATTTAAGTCCCTACAAAAACTTAGGAAGGAATGCAACAACCGATAATTTTTTTTCATCCCTTGAACTGACAAAAACATTAAGTTCATGAAATCTTCTCCTCGTTGGAACAGTGAGAAAAAACAAACGTTTCATACCTGCCAATATGCAAGCAAATAAAAACTTGTTACTGTATTATTACGTATTTATTGAAAAGTCTTATTTGATAGAACTTATTTATGAGATTTGTACTTCATATTTAAAATTATATATCAGACAAGTATTTTCTACAAATTTCGCATTTAGCAAAGAGGCGACTTTGTGATCGTTTGTGCCAAAAAAGAAAAAATGTGCAATATTGTTATCTACCATGCATTTTACATCGTCACACAGAGGAGTATTTGGCCTGAAAAGCTGGCCAAAATTATTAAACGTGTTTTTTGAATTAATAGTTCTAGTTTTTTGATAGTCTTAGGTGTAGTATGATATAAGAAATCTAGTAGCAGATTTTGAAAAAATTACACTGCGCAACAAAAGTACACTGCGCAAAAAAATTTTTTTTGTCTCTGCTAGAAATAAAGGTATGTGGACTATATTGATTTTTATGCCCTTAATTCAAATCTGTTTTCCGTTTTTCTCTAGTACGTAAGGATTTTCTGTTAAAGGCGTGGCATATTTCACTCTCTAAATCGTTGGGTTGCCTAATATATTTTGTCATAACTTGAAAACGGATTCTCCGATTTTCATAGCAGGAGGATCAAAAGACGCACCGAAAAATTTTGCTTTAACAAACCAAACACATTTCTTTTCTATCTATTACTATTTCGGAGTTATTAAAAATGAAATGGCGAAAAAAAATTTTTTCCTGCAAAATTCGTCAAATTTTTTTGTTTTCAAAATGCCATAAAAAAATTTAAGAACCAAAAACTTAAATTTTTAAGATTTTTCCAAAAGCCACAGTCCTAAGGAATAACAGTCGGTATAAATAGTAAAACTCAATTAACAAATGTTGATTTTAAAGGTTTAAACTCATTCTTAACAGACTGTATGTACATGCATACATATTATGATTTACGGTCTAATTAAAAAAAAAAATTTTTTTTAAATTGTAAGACTGTTATAAAACAGTATTTTTTTATATGAAAAAAGGCTTTATTATATTTATTTTAATATATAATATACGGAAAATTTAAACTAATAAAAATTAATAATTATTATGTCGTATGTACATATATCCTTATTAGCTGCATCATCGGTGTCAGGAAGAAGATGTGTGATGGTTTCTGATGAAAAAGATTTTTTTAATTACCCGTTCTCTTTGCGTACTGCTTCTTATAAAAGGGTCACTGCTCAGAAATAACCTATTCAAGACATCTCGATTTGTATCGCTTCTGCTTAATTTCCTCGAATAATTCGTACGATATAATCGTAAGTGCTTATTTCTGGCCTCGGCAGCTTCTTCTGACAATTGGATGGTAGCCTGATACTTGAGTGCCCGGGTTTTTTTATGTACCTGTATTTGTTTTTTGTAAACTTATTTTTGTGATTAGTGCTTTTAATAATTACTCTTATTAGGTACGTATATTTATTTATTTATTTATTTATTTATTTATTCAACGTAATATAAAGCCTCATTAGGCCAATTAAAATATATTACATAGTTAAATCCTGAATGTTTTGTAGAGCAGGTATATAAAAATATCCTTTATGGGGATGCGTGGGACATTCCCTATTATCGATGATAAAGAATTTTTCAAATTTATAATTATAGACAGGTGTTAACATTGTAAAGTATTAAAAGTTATGTGAATAACAGTTAAAATCAATAATTCAAAATACATAAAAGCTTATGACGATATAAATGTATAAGAAGAAGTGCCTGATGAGCAAAAACGGAAGAAATGTGAAGATTTAAAAAAATCGTCAAAAATAATGGCGCAAACTTGCGTCAACTCTTTTTTTGTTTCTAAAATAAGAGACTCCAAGTTTTATGTGGTATCAAACATAATTTGTAGAGATGCTCACCTCACCTTCAAAAACCTCTTGTTTTTCTTTTTTTTTTTTTGCAAAAAAAGTGTATAATTTTTTTTTAGCTTTTGAACGAATTGTTTCAACATGAATATTCAACATATTAAAATTTTTTTTCTTTTTTAAATAACTCTTGGGCAAACCTTTCAGCGAGAAAAAAATCATTGTTAAACCTTTATTCATTTAGCCGTGAAAAAATATCATAAAAACATCGAGAAACCAAAAAAAAACATTTAAGTCTTATATAATTTTCTTAATTTTCCTGACTTTAGCAGGGTCTCTGAGCTACAAATCGCAACTAAAAGTCTTAAAAATTTACAATATAATGTAAAATATTGTTGTCTGTCGAGCTGCGTACT
This sequence comes from Phyto melanocephala, assembly GCA_941918925.1. Lineage (NCBI taxonomy): Eukaryota > Metazoa > Arthropoda > Insecta > Diptera > Rhinophoridae > Phyto > Phyto melanocephala. Next base: position 67,834,282 of record OW799237.1, read on the forward strand.
TAGTTCTTAAGATTTCTTAAAATTCAGTTTTGCCTTTTTGGCCAGCTTTTTAGGTCAAATACTCCTCTGTGCGTCAGTAGAAAGCACTTTGACTGCTAAGCCATAAATTATAACCTGTTATAATAAAACTAAATGAGGTGTCGACAACATGGATAAGTTGTAAGGCGAATATACTTGCAAGCACAGAAAAAGTCGTTGGTCATTATCCCTATTTTTTTAATGCTATAGATGTAGCAGCGTTGGAATTTTACATTAGTTATATGGAGCACAACACTCACTTCCCTTTCTCTGACCGCCGTAGACAATTTTAAAAAGATTTAAGTTTACATACTTATACATACTTTTTTTATAAACCTGCAAACATGTAAATAAATTTCTATTTTAAATTCTTTTGTAAACATAAGAATGTGTAAATAAATTTCTGTTTCTTTCTGCCAATATTATTTATGCTAAAACAAAGAGCAGGCTGTGATATAAGCATTTTTTCATACAAACGCATAGAGGTACCTTATCGTACACTTAAGGGTGCTGGAAGAACTTTGGTATCTTACGTCTTTCTAAATATATTTATTCTTTTGAAATCTATGAAAATTAATAAAATACCAAAAGTTAGGAGCTCTCAAGAGATTTCAAAAACGTAGCTTATCAAATTCTACAAGAAATTTTAATTTCAAAACGTAATAGGTACCCGGGTACCTTGTCAGTTACATAAGGGTTAAGTGACTTAAACGGATAAAAAAATAGTAAGTTTTCTTTGGGAATTTTTGCTTGTTGCAAAGTGTAATCAGCAAAGTTATAGGTAACAAATATCTAAAAAAATATATGTTTTCTTTAATATATCAATTTTAAAATTTTAACATGCCAGAGACGCCAATTAACAAAACGTACACTTAGAAAACAGAAAATCACATTCCTTGCCAATCGAATAGTTCAGTTCCTGCAATAGAAATTTTCATTTGTGATTATAAAAATTCTATTCCAATAATTATAATATATTAGTGCTGATTAAATATTTATATTCTGAAACGTAATTCTGTAGATATAACCGTAAAATTTTACTACCACAACTAAACTTTGCGATTGGCAACAATTGCGGTACTCACAACCGATACTGTTTTCCCTGTGTAACAAACCGCTTTGAAACTAACTAAGGTGTGAGCGAAAATCGATAAAAAACCGATAGGTGTTCAGTATTAAATTTGAAATTTGGTCTACACTAGAATAAGATCATTATAACTATGATGGTGAAGGATATTATCAGATTCGGTACGGCCGAATATAGCACTTTTACATGTTATATAAACTTTTATGCAGCAAATTAAGAGATATTTTTTTTCCATTTAATAATTCAGATTTTTTCAGTGTGTATCAGGGTACACTTATACAAGGTGGCGGTTCAAGCCCAGCTGACTATTTTTTTGTGTTCTGGAGAATGTCAAAATACATACTTAAAAAAATTATTTCAACTTCGAAAATTGTCAAACTCCATACATAAAAAAAGAGAGACAAAAATTGCTCTCCTTTACGCTATCACCTTATGTAATTACACCATGGTGTGTATCAAAAATTGACATTGACTCAAAATCATTAATTTTATAACAATGCTCTTATTCGCAGATACACTGACTGTTTAATGTTGTTGGATGTTGGATAGTGAGAAATGGAATGAGGGAAGCAAAATACAAAAACAACAATACAATAATTTTTATATAAATTTTTTTCACAGAAATCGACGATGAACAGAATCATTTTTTTTTTCAAATTGAGGCAACTAGAAATAGACTAAACGAACTGTTCGGCAGTAGACTGCTCCATTTATTTAACAGTGTATGTTTGTTCAATTCACTCAGTTTGAACGAGAATTGTTTATGTCGTTCTCGGAGATGTGTTCATGATACTTACATGTTTGTGAAGAATCTATACGATTCGGTACAGCTGCTTATGTTTAATTCTATTCCATGTGCTTTCTTTTACCTATTTGCTAAAATTTTCCATTTATAAACATTTCATTGTATCACGGCTTTCAGACCAGGCAAGTCACTTGCGCAAGTGACTTGCGCAAGTGTTGTGTTTATAGGCAAAAGGGGTAAGGTCGGGTTAAGAGGAAGAAACTTGCTCATTTTTGAGTACACACTTGCCTGTACTCGGCAAGTACGAGCAAGTTTTTGTTGAGAAACCAAAAACAAAAGAGTAATAAAAACAAACAAGAGTGCTATATTCGGCCATGCCGAATCTTATATACCCTTCACAACGTGTTGTCATGCAACAACAATTGTTTATGTCACCATTTATCTCATATGAAATACGTACATACAAAACATACATATATAAAAACATCCCATTGTAATATTATACATTAAGTTTACTTATGTGCTTAAAAAAATAAATTAAAAGAAAAATTAAAAATAAAACAATAAAAATTTTAATAAAATATAAAATAAAAAAAAATTTTTGGCTCACTCTAACCAGTATACCACGTTTGTATGTATGTGTAGATAATTGATAATTGTAGAAATTTCAAACGGAATGACAAACCTATATATACCCTTTTTCACTGTGTGAAGAGTATAATAAGTAAAAGAGAACGAAACTTGGGCAAGTCAGTTGCTGAGTCTGAACATGAAAGCAAGTTCAAAGAAAAATAAAAGAAAATAAAAAACTAACTTGAGCAAGTGACTTGCCCAATGCGAAAGGGGTATATGTAATTTATTCGCCCACTTTTATAACTTTCTTCTGCTTCTAGTGTCATGTTATTGGACTTTATTTTCTTTTTTACTTCAAGTCGTTATTTAGATTTGATTACAAATCTAATTATAATTCTTTGTTTGTTTTATCCTTTTATTTGTTTTAAGATTCATTTACTTTTTATTGTTGCATACTTATTTGGTTTTTTTTTTTCATTTTGCTACCATGTTCTATATTTGCTTGTTTGTTTTCCTTTTTTTCGACATAAAATCAAAAATTGTCTTAAATTTTGAAAATGATTACGAACGGGCAGTTGTAGCACAAAAGGCAGACAACTTTTTATTACAGCAACTAAAAATTTTTATTCTTTAATAAATTTTTAAGATATAAATTAAAATTTCGATATTTATGTTGTAAACATGGTTATAGCTGTTACTTCCGTTGTTTTGTTGTTCTGTTTGTTTGAGAACAAAACTTGAAAGTCGTAAAATATGCACCATAACGCCTTGTTTAAAGCAAAAATTAAAAATGGTTGGATTAAGAGTATGTTTGGCATATAAATTTAAGTGAAAATCCTGCCAAAGTTAAGAAGAATTTAAATTAAAAATTTAATTGTGTTTTAAAGATTGTGTGTCTGTTGTTAGAATTAAAGTTGCGTTGGCAATCAAAACTTATTCGATATGCCTTACAAATCTAGCAGATAGACAATCACAGATGTAAATCATATTTCCGTTTACAGGCCAATTTGACGAACTTTGATTGATTACTGTTCGCATTTGAACTAATTTCCCCTTAAGGCCCAAAGAAAACTAATTAAAAGAGCATGCCTTACAATTTTTAGCCATTTAGTGCAATTTTTACTTAAACTTTCTTGTTTTAGTTTTTCTTTTCATGGGTAAAAACGCCCTTAAGATTCCAACTACTGATAAGAACAGCTCGCATTGTAGTACTACTTAGTGTTCACATTAAATATTATTGACTTGCTGTCATTTGTTGCTAAAAGTTTAACTAATTACAAGAAGAACTTTTTTTCCATTCAATAATGACTTTAACCAACTTCTTCTTTATAAAGTGAGTTACCAACAACCAAACACACATTTAGATACAAGTTTCAACTTGAACTTCTTTACACTTCATTTGATAATAATCACTTTCTTGGTGAGAAGTTTGACTTCTTTGCAGAATGTTTAACACAACAGAAATGACTACAGTTTCTTAAGAACTATTAGGAATATAATGAAAATATTACTTATTTAATATTTGTGATTGAACGGTAATTATGTCTGTCCTTGTCATGCTTGACTTACTAGTTTCCGTATGTTCATTCCTCTATCTGTCCATCCTTCATATTTGTCCTTGTGTCTAAGCTTTGCTAGCGCACTTACTCATAATGTCACATTTTTTTATTACATACTTTGGCATCATCATTAAGTTTATATGTTTGTCAACTTTTTATGATTATCATTTGTGTCATGTGGTTTATTTCTTTTATATCTTGTTTTTTTTTTATTTTTTTAAGTTTGTCTTTCCATTAAAAGTTAAAGTCAAATGGCCAGCAACCCTTAAATTAACCATATCACGTATTCGACAGCAGTCAAGAGTAGAAGTGGTAGTGACTGAAAGCAAATAGTTAGTTAATCGATGTTAGAAGTAATTTATTGACAGGCGATAACAAACACAACTAAACCCATACTCTCACTTTTTCTTTATTTCAACTTTAACGCACGCTCCTTTTGCAGAAAATGCGTCTAAAAGTTCAAATAAATGTTAAGAAGCTTCATTGGCTTCAGGAGGGGGTTTTCGTTTTACAGCGGTAATACAACGACGTTAGGAAGACAAATTGTCTTCAAAAAACTACAACGAAGCAAAAATTTAGCCACATCACCGTTAAAATTACTTTCATAAATATTCTTTAATACTTAAATTTAATGTTACAAAAAGTAATTGGAAAATCTTATTGTAAAGATATCCTTAAACAAAATAATTAAATAAAAATAAAAATTTTAATTATCATTAATCTAGCTTTCGATTAATAAAGTTTTAATAAAATTATTTTAAATTTATTAATCCTCTTCTTCCAATTAAAAAATATTTTCGGTATTGAAATGGTTATCTATTGTTTGGTGTCAAAAAAAGCCTCAAGTAGCGATAAAGCATAACACGGATGATGATGGAATACATGGGATTGATTGTATGGGATTATTTATAAAAAAAAATATCAGCATTAGGGATGCTATATGGCATCTCTTTAAACCGAACGGAGGTCATATATTCTGGACCTGGTACAGGAAAAGCTTAGAGAGAGACTCGGACTATTATAGAGCGTATAATTAAGTAGGATAAAAGTTTTCAAAAGACTACATCATACCCTACTGCGAAATAACATCAGTATTTTCAATAATAATTCCCTTATGGACGAGGAGACCTGGTTAGGTTTATACATGTGTTGTTGTGTTTAGTGCTGGTGAAAAATTTTCATTAGATTTTATAACCAGCCCATTGTAAACTGTGTGGATAAAATGAATGATGACTTTAGAAAAAATAAAAAAAAAACATCAAATAAAACATTTAAAATAAAAATATATTAAATATTCTTTATTTTGGAAGCAAAAAAAATACTACAAAAATTATTTTTTTTTGATTCAGAAAAAATAAATTCAATTTTCCATCCCTGTATGAATCCAATGCAACACTAAAAACATATGAAATGAAATTGTATTATTATACAAAATGTTTTAATGGATATTACCCAGACCTGGGGGGTCTCAATTACATTTTGTATTTAATTACACCTATAATTACACAATTACATGTAATTGTAATTGAATTTTTTCAATTACAATTATACGTAATTGTAATTGAAAAAGAAGTAAAAATCAATTACAATTACATGTAATTGTAATTGAAGTTTTCTTAAATTACATTTACATTTAATTGTAATTGAAAAAATTCCAATTACAATTACATGTAATTGTAATTGGAAAAAAATCCAACTACAATTACATTTAATTGGAAAAAAAAAATTTTCATTAAGTAATTTAAAAAAAAACAAGTAATCATTACTTTTTTAAGTACTTATTGTCAAAAAAGTATTTAATTACAAAAATTATCAATTACATATTATATAAGCCAGTCTTTACCATTTAATAATTTTCAGTTTAAAAACGTTACGAACACGTCCGAATTGAAATTTCATTAATGATCGATATGAAATCGATCGTTTTTCATCACATACCTGATTGAAAAATAATTAAGACAAGGAACCAATTTAAAAATATTTATTATTTGCTTTAAATAACACAATTTTTTTTTATATAATTTAGAAAACCGTTTTAAGAATTTTAAGTTTTATTTTATGGTTTTAAAAATGTAATTGAATTTTGTTCAATTACAAGTAATTATTTGTTGATTAATTACAATTACAATTACTTGTAATTAGTAATTGAACATTTTCAATTACAATTACATGTAATGTGTATTTGATTTTTTTCAATTAACAATTACAAGTAATTGTAATTGACATTTTTCAATTACAATTACATTTTATTGTAATTGAGTTAAGTCCTTACTTTCAATTACAATTACTTGTAATTGTAATTTAGACTACCTCAATTACAAATTACATGTAATTGTAATTGTAATTGAAATGTAATTGAGATCCCCCAGGTCTGATATTACCAACACCAAGCATACAATACCGTAAATACGTACAAAAATCGTACTTATAGAATGATACAATTACGGTTGTTAGTTGGGTAAAAGGTTGTTTAAGAATTAAATGCAAAAATGTGTAAAGGTGCAGGAAGACAGAGATGCTTTGGTGGTCTCATACGGCGCGTTTGGGCAGGAGGGAAGTAAAGGTTTAAAACGGAGAACTCTAAGCTGAAAATTTCTTAAATCTATATATTACAAGAGGACTTACAGATCAAAGTGTACTAAAATTTATTTATTTTTCGGTATATTCAAAATCTAAAACGAAATAAAACTTACAAAATTAGATGTACGATTCTTATATTTTTCAAACATTGCTTTTGGATCAAAAGAGTTGGAATCTCCTTTCTCATATAACGATTTGTTTTAAATTCATATAATTTCTCTGTGGACAAAGATTTTGGAAAAAGGACTGTATTGAAATATCGATGTTGTATTTATTAGACGAAACTTAATTGACACGCCTACTTTAACACCTTCCTTATACATATTCACATATCTTTATATATAAAATTACAACTCTGTGTGTGTGTAAGCTATAGACTCCGAAACCGTAAAGCCGATAGGACTTAAACTTTGGCAAGTTGTTGTACACATTCCAGGAAGTGTTTATAGGTGGTAAAAAGTAGGCGGGGTTACGCTCATAAAAAATAAGTTATCATTGTTAGCTACTTGCACATGACCGATTTTTCTAAAACTTTGCACACATATTGAACTCTCATTAATTTACAATTTCGTGATAATAAAAGTAGGCAGTGCTACGCCAATAAAAAAATATTATTTTTAGCTACTTGCACTAGATCGATTTTTCTGAAACATTGCACACATAATGAGCTGTCATGACTTTATAATTTCGTGACTAGAACAGTGGCCCATAAAAAAGTTGTAATTTTGAATTCATATAATTTCATTGTGAACAAAGATTTTAAAAGAATCAAGTACTTTGAAATATCTAAGTTTAATTTATTAGCAGAATCAACTTTGAAGGGTAAGAAGCGCTCTTTAACGCCCACCCCCCACAAAACGCTTTATCTTAAATTGATATTATTTCTATATGGACAAAGATCTTGGAAAAAAACAAGCCTGTAATGGATTATTTAAATTGAATTCAAACAATAGCAAATCGAAGTTATGAAAATAATGTAAAACATATTTAAGTATAAAGAGATTATTTCATGACGGTTACTCTTCATAACAAAATTATAAATTTTATGATATAAAAGTACACGAAATTGGTAGTGAGTATCTTTTTTTAACAGGTTTTAAATTTTTTCAAAAGACAAAGAAAATTATGTCATTTTTGATATGAAACAGAAATATTAAAACAGTTTCCAAATAAATAATTAGAAATCTTTTTTCACGAAACAATTATGTTATGAATGAATTAAAAAATGCTATTAGCTGGACTGTCAAAGAAAGATAAAAGGAAAAAGAAAAGCTATTTAACAAAATGCAGAAGAAGTTCTTGGTATGTGTTTACACATGTACATTTGTTTGGAGAAATTCAAAGAGGATGGTAAAAAGGCAGGGCGATGTTTAAAATCTGTTGGGGACATATTATCTTGCAGGCATCGTCAAATCTTCTCTGTAGTATTCAGTCACTAATGTCAAATAACAGTGACAAGTTATAGAGCATACAAGCGATAAGTGAGTGCCATGTTTGTCCACCGTTACTTAGTTGGCTGATGATCTGGTAAGAGCTGCAAGCGGTGAAGTTGAAAGATATGTTCAAGGCGTATTTATTTAGCAGATAGTTTTGATTCGTCAGCTAATTTTGCTGCCAAACTCAATAGATGAAAAACAATTTTTTCTTTTCTCACATTCAGTTCAAACTTCATACTGCCATGACTTGATAAACATGTTTTGAGCTTTTCATGATTTTTTCCAATTCCAACTCTACTGTACTGTTGCAAACCAAAAAGTTGTTTTTTTTTGAAGATTGTTCAAACAAAAATTGAACAAGTAACAGTGCTATAATCGGCCGTGCCGAATGTTATATACCCTTCACAACGTGTAGTCATGCAATTGTTTGTATCACCATTCATCGCATATAAAATACGTACATACATACATGTAAAAAACATACAAAAAAAAAAAAAAAATTACAAAAAAAAAATTACAAAAAAAAAATATAATAAAAATAAAAAAATTAAAAAAAAAAAAATTATAAAAAAAATAAAAAAAAATTTAAAAAAATTTTTTAAAAAAATTAAAAAAAAATATAAAAAAAATAATAAAATATAAATAATATATTAAATAAAATAAAACAAAAGTTTTTTTGGCTCAGCTGGAATTCGATGCCACGTTTATTTTAACCAGTATGTATGTGTGTAGGTTGTTGTTGTAATTGTGAAAAAAACGAGGTTGTCGTGGTATTTTGCTCATATCTCAGAAAGTTATGGGGCGATTGTGCTGAATTTCAATATCAATTCATTTCTCGATATTTCCAAGAGATTGATACTATATAGAGATCTGAGGAACATATAGTTGCTTCTAAAAGCCAACACACGGACAGATGGACAGACGGTCAGGGCTTAATCGACTCCTCTATTCATAAGCTTTTAGAAAATATATACTTTATGGGGTCGGAAATGAAAATTATAGAAATTACAAACGGAATGACAAAACTATATATACCCTAGCGCACCACAGGTGAAGGGTATAAAAACACTCTTTATGTAAAACGCAAATGTTAAAACTTTATTACAAAGTAGTAGCAGTGTTTGCTCGTACAGATGTTGTGGTTGTTGATTATATTTTTTGGTAGAAGCAGTGGCCCTTTATGGAAAACCAAATTTTATGATCATAATTTAAATAATTTTTTTTATATAATTGCAGGTGATTTCGATGTCAAAAACAGTTTATCTTGAATGTTCTGTTAAAGTTTATCCTTATAGTTGGAAAGTAATTTGTTATAATATTGTAATTTGTTAATTTGTAATTGTTACCGAAATGTAATAAGAAATGTTACAAATGTATGCTACAAATACATATAGTCTGACAAAATAGGCTTTGTATAAAAAATTTTTTTATATTCTCAAAGGGTGACTCAGTAAGAATGCACTCGAAGCCATTCAGTTTTCACAGTTAAAATGCATTGTTATTTTGAAAACATATTTATTTATAACTAGCCAAGCCCGGCGCGCGTTGCTACGACCATTAGTGAATAGAAATGCATTCTGAATTTTAATTGAATATATTAAAAATAATATTTTATTGCAAGTAGGTATACAATATTTTTTGTTTTTCCATTTGTTGTAAAAATTAACAAATTTTTTGGAGTTCCCAATCTGGAGCATGCGACGTACCGCTGACCATGTGCTAGATTTTCCAAATTCAATCCTGCTACACGCAGAGATTGTCCTTGTGCTTTGTTGATGGTAAAAGCGAAAGCAAGGCGAAATGGAAACTGTAGTCGCCTGAAGTTGAAAGGCAAATCGGTGGGAACCATTAGCATGCGTGGAAATAGTTGCAAATAATAACTTATTGTTAATGGGGATAGCACAGACCACTTTTCTAATTACGAAATTATATAGTCATGACAGCTCAAAATGTCTGCAAAGTTTCAGAGAAATCGGTGAAGTTCAAGTAGCTGAAAATGATAACTTTTTTTATTTGCATGGCACTGCCAACTTTTCTAATCACGAAATTGTAAAGTCATGACAGCTCAATATGTGTGCAAAGTTTCAGAAGAATCGGTCCAGTGCAAGTACCTCAAAATTATAAAAATTTTTTATGGGCGTGGCCCTCCCAACTTTTTCCCACCCACAAACATTCCCTGGAATGTGTACAACAACTTGTCAAAGGTTGAATCCGCTTCATGGTTTCGGAGTCTACAGCTAACACACAGAAATAAACTAAATTAAAAAAGTGCATTGCTACTGACACACCCTTTGTTTTAAATTAAAAATTTATTATGAATTGAGAAAATAAAATTAAGATTTTGTTTTAAGTTATATTTAATATTGAAACAATAAACAAATTAATCCAAAATTTCAATTATAGACTTAAAGTTTTTATTATTGATATTTATAAGCTTCTATCCGAAACTGTCCGGAAATTTTCTATATAGACAACAAATCTGTATTGAGATGTGGGGTACTTTTTATCCCGCTAATATTAAACAAATAATTAATATTTTCTGCCGTATTCATAAAAATATTTTAGGTTTAACTAAGGCTTATTTGACAGACGTTGTACAGAAATTTGTCAAATGAGCCTTCAATAAAATATTTTTTTAAGAATACGGCAGCTAATTTTTAAATTCATGAACACTTTAAAACAAGTACAAAAGGTTTGTAACTTGTACTTTTTGTCCGCCAAATTCTATTTCCAGGAACCTTTCAATTAATTTTTGTTTAAATTTCTATGAAATACCAAAGTGGAATACACTCTATTGTAATATCATGTCATTATTGTTTTTCCAGGAACAATAATAGAAGCATTATTACAACAGTGCATACGAGTAAGAAAAAGTTTATTTTCCTTTTTTCCATTGCCTTTGTTTTTCTTGTTTCAACTCTATTTTGCTAGTAGCCTAAGGAGTTAGTTGGGGTAACTCCCACTTTTTGTTTGCAGCTTGAAATTTAAGAAGAATTTATTTTAGCATAAAACCCGACAACTTTAACCTTTTGAATGATGTGCTTTTTCTTTTATTTTAGCTTTTGGTCATTATTTCACTTTTAGAATGTTTCCATAGTCAAGAGTCAGTTGAGATGTTGGCTCGTTTGTTCTCTGGCAATCTGCATCTAAATGTATAATTTTTCTCTCTTTGTTTTTGTGCAAATTTAGCCTTTTTTGAGATTTCTTTCAGTTATAAATATTTTATAGGAAATCTTTAACATCTGCCGCTATTTATAATGGCTGTTGAAGGGGCATATGCATACATATTATTAAGCATTGCACATTCATACGAGTTTAATGTGTTATTGGCAACATTATTTTTGTTATAGTCGTGGTTATCATGCAACCAAACAACATCATTATTACAATAATAATCATAATAATGGAGAACATTTTAACACCTCAAGGTGTGTTTTTTTTAAATATTTTTTTGTTTTTGTATTTTAGACTTTGATTTAATTTTTACTTAAAATTTTATTATATTTTGTTATTGCAGGCGAGTATTTTTTTTTAAATAATTGAAGCTGAAAAAGTCTTGTATTTAAGTTTAAGGCCATGATTATGCAATACCAAAGAATATTTATAAACAAAAACTAAAGTATAACGAAATGATTATAAAATATAAAAAAACTTTAATAAACAGAAATCTTTTAATTGGCAACACTTCTATCTATGAAAGCTTATTTTGGAGTACTTGGTTGTTTTTGGTCATAATTTGGTTTCAAAATTAAGAATTAACAGAAAAAACAGCAGACAGTTGTCCGAGGCCTTCGGCCCGGACCGAACCGAAAGAGCTAGGGCGCTCAACTTTTGCCAGAATATTTCTTATACACAAGGTTTGTTTGGTATTGAAGATAGGCTAATCGTTAATACAAGATTAGGTAAAACAACCATATTCTTCCAACATCGAATAAAATGAAGTTGTGTCTAAACGCATTAACGTATTTTTTTGCGAATGGGATCAAATTTACTTTTTAAGATTTATATGTAAATATTTATTGTCAAGAACTAAGAAGAAGCATTGGTGATTTTGGCAATTTTTAACATTGAATTAGGCGAAAAAGATAAACTAAATCTGACAACCCTGTATGCCAAACACTTGAAATCATCAAATTTATTCAGCCTGAGGAAGCACATTTGAAAACAAAGTATTTTTGCTTGTAATCATATTGTTGTTTTACCCACTATTTAATGGTTAGTTTTGATTATTTTGTAAAATTTTTGATTAAATTATTCACTGAAGCTTGCTTCGAAGAGCATATAAGCTTGCTTTCTTTTTATAGTGCTTCGAAAAACTCGCCATTTTTTTCGGGGGTACTTACTCAATGCTGACAAAAGATACATCTGGTATCATGAAAATCATTAATTATCAAGCAGAAAAACAGACTCGGCAATGGAATGTCTAATGCTTCACCTTGTCTTAGATTTCGGAAAATCATTGATATTTTGAAAGCAGTTGCCTTCCTAATATAAATATAAGCTGGTGTTTTGATGATTGACGCTCAATGCTCAAGAAAAATCACGTGGTGCTGTTGCCTTTCAGCTGATTGTAAATTCGAATTGAAGTCCTGATTATGTCACTATCTAAGCTAGCTAGTTTTGTGTAATCCGGCATAAATTAACGAGTTGTTGGTGCTCATAATATTCTCTTCACCCATGGTTTTATAAAAATATAGAGTTTGAACCACAAACAAAACTGAACATGGATAGAAAGTATTAAACATCTTTGAGTTTGTTTTTATTTTAAAATTATTTTTCTGACATTGACTATAATAATTAGAAAGCAAATTATTTAAATTGATCCCGCGCTATACTTAGTATACGAAGCAAATGATGAAATATCCGAGATATAAAATTTCTAGCTTGCGAGTAATTGCTAGATCCTAGTCTTGTACCCAAAATATTTTTGTTTTATTTTTTTTTTGTTTAAAAAAAATTATTAGCAGCAATTCAATTTTCCCAAATAACCTTTAAAGGAACTTAATTTTTTTTTTGTGTAGAACAAATATAAATTTTATATTGCACTCACCAATAATCCAACGTTAATTCCATTTTCTAAGTACCACAACGATTTTGTCTGATTTCCAATTCAACGAAAACTTAAGATGATACAGTTCACATCATTTCCACAGCATCTGCTTTTAATGCGATGCACTTATAGTCACTATTATTTTCTAATAAAAATGCAAATCGATTGTACTTAAAACAGTTTTGGCTTCAAAAGTCGCAATAAAATTAAATAGTCAAATAAATTGTACAAACTCTTTCTCTCCCTCTCTCTCTCTTCTCTGTGTTAGTTTAAGTCTACAGCTACTTTAACTGACTCCATTTATTCCATTATACTGCAATAATAATGCTCGTAAAAAGGATCATCAAATAAGTACATTTTGAGACAATTTTTGAATGCAAAATCTTTCCATTAACTTGGGACATATATGTCTCTCCGTCTGTCTATCTATTGCCCTATTTGATTGTTATCGTTGCATATAAAATTACTAGTTCATCTGTGCGGCATTAGAGCATCCATTTGAGTGCTGCAACTCAGGAATATGAAAAATATTTTAATTTAAAGAAAAGAAAAAAATATGAAACAGTTATTATGCTGAACCGGTATGAAGAAAATGTTCATATTAGTTTCCATTGTTGGTTTGAAAAAAATTGTTTTTTTTTTGGTTCATTACATGTAAATTTATTTAACTTTTTGGTAAATATAATGTTCACATAAATTTAAGCATTTTTTTTAATATTAATATTGAGTTAATCCAGAGGAGCGGAAAATATATTTTTCTATTTAAGAAAGACTTACAGGTAAATTTTGAAATATAATAGATAATAGTAAGGGGGTTCAGTATTATTAAAGACTTTTATATTTCAATGTAGATTTATGTTTAAAAATCATTACTTTCTAACAACTTAGGATTAAATATATTGAGCCTACATTTTTTAAAACAGAATATTTGCTTCAAAAAAATATTTCATAAGTTCAGTTTTTTTAACTCTTTCAGAATTGCTATTTAGTTTGTTAGCCAAATGATCAAACCATACAAACCAGCCATTACATCGTTAAATCTTTATCGCAAATTTACTGTACAGTGTCGATAAGTAACATATACATGGTATTAAATCTCAAATACCTCTTTTACAGTGAAATATACTCTTATAAACATAGTCTCCAGTGCAGAGTGCCGGATAATTTGCAAAACCGATAGGCCACTTTATCTGAACTGAAGCTTTTACTTAAATAGTGTATCTGCAGTTATAGTGTTCAGTAAGACCGTTAGATCCATTTCATGCAGAAAGGGGAAAGCACAGAAACCTTTTACGCTAAAGGTGGGTCTGAGCTGATGACCAGGGAAAAGCAAACTCTTTAAATGTTAACTACACATACACCACAACAAATCAGTTCACTCCACAGTTTTTTATTTGGTCGATCGTAAACTGTTGTGCAATCGTAAATGTTTTAGGACATTAATGCATTCGCCAAAGCTGAATTGATATTAAATAAGAGCCATTTATATTACTTGGATATTTGAGAGGATGTATATGAAGGCTTTTGTTACTTTTTGTACGAACTGATACCAAGGAAATAGATTTCAGTCCAAAATATAGAACGACGTTTAGTCATAGCATTAAAAATTCTGGAAAATACGCCCATTCCAATAACGCCATTTTTACCATTTTTAGTCATCAATGTGAATCTGAATTCTTTAAAATGTATCCCTGACAGAAATTGATTGACCGCAGTAGCCATTTTTAATATTGCCACAAAGCGAAGTCTCGGCGTGCTATTAACAGAGTTATTTGGATAGTTTGCTGTATGTTTCGCATTGTATTCTGGAAGTTTCCTTTGTATGTCTCAGCATATTATGTCTGATTTTGTCACTGATTATCTTTAATAATGTCAGATAGTCCGAGTTCTTCAGTGGTGTGTTTATACATAAACGGTGAGATTATTGTATAAAAGAATTGCCACCTTCATTAACTTTTTATTTTAGAAAAGCTTAAGTGACCCCTAAAAGTATATGATGCAAAATAAAAATACATGTTAAACGAAACGTAAACTAATCGAAATAAGTGTTAGGAAAATAAATTAATTTTAATCGAAAATATATCATGATTAACGGCCTAATATTTTTTTTTTACGACAAATAACTTAATTAGAAGACGTAATACCAAAAACCATTAATTGTAATTTTGAATATACTTGTAGGTATCCGGACTTATTGAACGCTTAACACTGAATATCCATAATATGTTACAAACACTTAACCCACTCATAAGTTTTGTAGCACACTATTATTAAGACTCTTTTTTTTTTTGCTAACTTTTACACACTTGTAATTCAAAGAAGTTTTTTTTGTTGTTGTGGTTTAACGCCGTCATATGTGACATCCTACACACAGGTACCACAGGGGTATGGTCTGTTTATTATATTTCACCATCAGCAACATCAGTATCGTCGCCAACTAAAATCCTACTTAAAATATAATTTGTCTTTTTGGTAATATGAAATTAAGATGGTATCTTAACATGCGTGTGTGTGTATGTTGTAACTTATAGTAGACGCACCTTTTAAAATCTGTACACAGTAACTAAAATGTGCTGCACAGTGAGACGGTATTCAAACATTATGTAACATAATAAGCAGGACTTAAGCAAACAAACCGGAAGGGAATATAAACTTTAAGAAACTTAGCAATTATAAATCCTAAAACCCTTTTGGAAAAATTTGTTTTGAATTCATCATTTTAATAATCAGTATCAGTAACTGAAAGCGATTTGTTAGTGAATTCCGTTTAATGATCCTTATAAACAAATTACTGTCCGTTGAACAAAAAGTTTCTTGCCGGTGAAATTTAAAGACATTAATTTTGTTTGGAAGAGAAAAAATTGAATAAAATTATGTTGCCTTCTTGTTTCTGTATTACGCTTCCTGCACGCAAGGAAAAAATATGGTTGTGGTAACCATAATCGAAGAGCAACATACTATGATTGAATTGTATGATTATGATTAAAATATATAATGGTTACTAGTTATCATTATTATGTTTAATTTAAGTATCATTCAATAATCATATATATGACTACAATTGAAATCGACGGCAAATTGAATTACGGCAAATTATTGTCTTTTGCTGTAACATACACATATTGATTGTACTTACCAATTTAATTGCAATTTTTTACCATTATTTTTTTATATTTTCTCGTTTATTGTAAAATTTTCTTATATTTTTCAAAATTTGTTTTCATTTTTTTGACATCGCAAACTTTTAAAATAATAAAAATTTATTCAGCAAGAAGGAGAACAGTTGAAATCAAATTATTATTAAAAAAATCATAGCTTGATTAATTTGTAATAATACTGTTGTCTCACCTAATATTTAATGATTATTTTTAATGCTTTTGATTATCATGTTATTTTCGTCGGATTATTCTTTTAAATTATAATATTTTTAAATGATAAACATTTTGAAATTTTTACGCAAAGTAAACATTAAATGATACAATTCAACCAAATGCTTGATTATCGTGACAAAATATATGATGAAATGAAACAAAAATAACTTTCCAGTAAGTAGTTTTTATATCCTTTATCTGTGGTATCAAGGATATATGCATGCAGCTTTGTTATTTCTTGAGTGATTTTACAATATTATTTTTGTCCCATAAAATAAAATTTTTTTAATAGTGTTAAATGAAAGAATAATAGAATATATATATTAGATATACAAATTATTCTGACACTAGCTAAGAGGAATGCAATCTTTGATCGGTGGTTACATGTTGGATGTAAATATCATCTATTGATTCTGGTATTCAAAAGAAAATTTTGGATACATTTTTGTTCAGCATAGATATAAAAAAAAGAGCTTGCTAGTACAAAGCAAAAAATTAAAAATCGAGACTACATCGGCAATAATAAATCATAAAATTATAAGTATTAAATTTAAAACATTTTACTTAATTTCATGAAACAGAAAATATATAAGATTCGAACAACTTGTTTCAAAATAAATTATGAATTTGACTAGATTTGATGAATTGCAGTATTGCTTATTTGAATAATATAAATACATGATCACTATTTATGAGTAGCGGATATGCGAATATTGTTCGTTGCTGGTTCCTTGTTTGAAAATGTGGGTGCCAAGAAAAAGCCCCATTTTATGAGTGACAGGGGCACATGGATACCCACATACAATTTGTATGAAAATCGCATATATATTTTATATTGGTGTACGTGAAACTAACATAAATGAATTTTTATACTAAGGATTTCTCTTTTAATATAATATGCGTTTTGACCTAACCCTGTTTAAAGCAAATTGAAAACACAAATCATTGGGAACATGTCAAACAGGTTCGTATATCGGACAATTGGTTGAATGATCGCTACACTTTTTGTGTCTTACTTCTCTTGTTGTTTACAAATGCACCAACATTCTGCAACTGCGATACGACCACTGGCGCAGTGATTATGGAACTAATATTTCTGTTTTACATTACTCCTAATTTCTCGCCTAAGGACTTGTATTGCAGATGGGGTATATGATGGGATATATGTATGTATTTAGCTGTCTCTATGCGGCTGAAAGTTTGATGGGAGGAACCGTTTGTTCTAAAATTGTTTTTTGAAGATTGTTTGTTACACGATTGCGATATGCTGACTTAAATGCACGCAAAAAAAAAACCATGGATACGACATGATCACGACGATCATATTATAGTTTCTACAATAATACTAAACAAACCTTGTGTATAAAAAATATTCTGCCAAAATTTGAGTCCCCTAACTTTTTGGGTTCGGTCTCTACCGTGCTCTAAACTGACGGACAGACGGATAAATATCTAGATCGTCATATAATGAAACTAGGACTCAAAAAATATATACTTTACGGGGCTTAAAATGGATATTTTGATGTGTTACAAACGGAATGACAAAACAAATATACCCAAAGATATTGCAACCTTTGTATCACACCACTTAATGGAAATTTGGAAACCGAATAAAGACTTGAAATTTTCTAAATTGAATTTTTTATCTTTGTTGAACTTTTTGTTTTTAAATTTTCTGTTAAAAAAAATCAAATTTATTTTTTTAGATTTTTAAATAAAATTTGTATTCCTTTTCTACTAGTTTCCATAAAATAATAATTTTTAAATTAAAGTGAATTTGAATGATTTATTTTACTGGTGGGCTATTTTATGCTACAAACAATTTCAATCCCATTAGGGTTAAACATTTTTCTATATTTCTGCAGGTTTCACGTTTTTTGAGTCACAAATGGTATAACACGTAAAAGAAATCTGTTACCTACTTAAAGTTTTTACTTCTTCCCAAAGTTTGGTTAATGTGTAAAGAAAGAGGTTTGCATCTCAGCCACCGAAATGTATGTTTATAATAATTTAAACGTAAATCTGGCAGCCTACAGTTTCATATTCTAACAGAAGCCAAAGTGCTTTTCCATGAGTATTGCATTCAACATTTTGTAAATGAATTAACATATTAGGGCATAAATAATACTTATTGACATTGAATATGCATTCGGCACCACTGTCTGTTTAAAAAGCAAAAGTAAAAAAAAAACACAAATAGGTTAAACTAAAATTAAATATGAATACTTGTCTAAAACTAATAGTCTATTTATAATTTGCCAGAAAAAAAAAGAAAAAAATAAGAAAATGAAAGGCCTTTGAACCGAAAATGCAACCTACCCCTGAAATTTAATCTGGCAAACATGTCAATCAAAAAGTTCCAAATGCCAGTATTTTAAGGAAAATAAATTTATACATCCACGACAAAAAAAACTAAAAATTAATTCCCATTAACATAATCTCCTAACAAATATTAATTGGCAACAAAACAATAAAATCTATTTCAACCCCCACTTGTTTTTCTTTTTTCCCCTTTTTTTTGAAACAAGCGATAAGCAGACTTAAGCAAAAGGTACTCACTCACTCACTTTATACGCCCAACTTTGCTTGATTCTCTTGACATGTGCTGTTTACAAAAATTAAGTTTCTTTATTTGTTTTCAATTTTAAGCCCAAGTAAATATTGGCACACGTTTTGACACTTGTCCAAAAACTGAAAATCAAAATAAGAGTTCGTATGACAAATAAAAATCACTAAAATGCATTTTTTTTTCTGCCAACACAGGGTTGGAATTTTTATTTAATTTATCAAAAGCCAATTACTATAACAACTTGAAATAATAAATAAAAATAATCCTCGAATGGAATGCAAGAAAAATTAAGTAGGAATAAAATAGTCTGTTAACACCGACTATATTATACCCTACACCACAATATATAACGAATGTTTTCTATGGAGTCGGATTACATTAAATTCACATGCAACAGAGAAAACTGCTTTTGATAGATAATTTTGTAAAAATACTAGCGAACCCCCTGCACACTTCGTAGTGCAAAAACGAAAATAAAAAAATCAATTCTTTTTCATTTAAATCAGTGATAAATTGTTTTTATTGTAATGGTTTGACTAAAATTGAATTGTAATGAATTTAAAATCGAATTGTATTTCAGTTTTTCAAAATATTAACTCAAATATTTTAAAATGTTTCGAAATGAATTCAGTGTTTACTAGTGGCTATAACTCATGAACCAATACACTTACAGAGACAACTTATTTTATATTTATATATAGAAGATTGTTGAAAAATTATATTGATATTGAGATTTCAATTCGCTAAACTTAAATCGATTTTCAGTTTTTTCCTTTCGGGCTTAGATTTTTTATGGGCATGTCTAATATTTCGCCCGAAATAAGGCGGTCTTGCTTGCCTTGTGAGCGATTAGTCTGATTTTGATGACAATACCAGCAAAACGAACTTTCTACAAGTTAGCTAAATAAAGTTTTTATACCCTTCACACAGTGAAAAAGGCTATATATAGGTTTGTCATTCCGTGTGAAATTTCTACAATTTTCATTTCCGACCCCATAAAGTATATATTTTCTGAAAGGTTATGAATAGGGGAGTCGATCAAGCTCTGTCAGTCTGTCCGTCTGTCCGTGTGTATTTTGAAATCAACTTTTTGAAGCCCCCCGACATTGCTTGGACCCGGGTGAGGTATTAAAATATCAGAAATATTGGGAGTAGATCGGTATTGAAAATCAGAAACATCGGTACATAAACAACTGAGATATGAGCAAAAACCCACGACCACCTCGATTTTTTTTTTCACAAAAACAACATTACAGCAACAACATACATACATACAAACGTGTATATTGGTTAGAGTAAACGTGGCATCGAATCCCAGCTGAGCCAAAAAAAAAAATTTTTTATATTTTTATACCCTTCACCTGTGGTGCACAAGGGTATATATAGCTTTGTCATTCCGTTTGTAATTTCTACAATTTTCATTTCCGACCCCATAAAGTATATATTTTCTGAAAGCTTATGAATAGAGGAGTTGATTAAGCCCTGACCATCTGTCCGTCTATCCGTCTGTCCGTGTGTTGGTTTAAATCAACTTTTAGAAGCAACTATATGTTCCTCAGATCTCTATATGGTATCAATCTCTTGGAAACATCCAGGAATGAATCGCTATTGAAATTCAGCACAATCGCCCCATAACTTTCTGAGATATGAGCAAAAAACCACGACCACCTCGTTTTTTTCACAATTACAACAACAACATACAAACATAGATACATGTAAAAAACATACCAAAAAAAAAAATATATTAAAAATAAAAAAAAAATAATAAAAAAAATACAAAAAAAAAGTTAAAAAAAATTTAAAAAAAAATATAAAAAAAAAATAATAAAATATAAATAATATATTAAATAAAATAAAATAAAATTTTTTTGGTTCAGCTGGGATTCGATGCCACATTTATTCTAACCAGTATAGACATATGTAAAGGGTGTTTTTTTAAGCCCGATAGAACTTGAAATTGTAAAAAATAACACAAAAAATTAAATTGTAATCAAAATTTTTTTTTATTCGAAAGATCAATACGTGACATTAACATTTGAAAATGATTTCGGGCATATGGGCACCGCGGCTGTTCTTGACGAAGCGCATTCTGGACGTCCGTTGTTTTATCGCAAAATTGTGTTCAGCGATGAGGCGCATTTTTGGCTTAACGGGCTTGTTAATAAGCAAAATTGCCGCATATGGAGCGAGACCAATCCACAGGAGACCCTACAGACTCCATTACATCCAGAAAAATGCACCTTTTGGTGCGGTTTTCACGCTGGTGGCATCATCGGACCTTATTTCTTCAAGAATGAGGCCGGAGCTCGCGTTACGGTCAATGGAGATCGTTACCGCACCATGATCAATGATTTTTTGTTTGAAAATATGGATGACATTGATCCGGAGGAGATGTGGTTTCAACAGGATGGCGCTACGTGCCATACGGCGAACGCAACCATCGACTTATTGAAATCAAAATTTGGCGATAAGTTGATTTCGAGAAATGGACCTGTCAATTGGCCTCCAAGGTCGTGCGATTTGACACCTCTCGATTATTTCCTGTGGGGCTACGTGAAGTCACTGGTTTATGCTGATAAACCAGCAACAATTGACGCCTTGGAGGCCAGCATTGTTCGTGTTATTCGTGACGTACGGCCAGGAGTGCTCGAAAAAGTCGCCCAAAATTGGACGTCCAGAATGCGCTTCGTCAAGAACAACCGCGGTGCCCATATGCCCGAAATCATTTTCAAATGTTAATGTCACGTATTGATCTTTCGAATAAAAAAAAAATTTTGATTACAATTTAATTTTTTGTGTTATTTTTTACAATTTCAAGTTCTATCGGGC
Source organism: Phyto melanocephala (assembly GCA_941918925.1). Classification (NCBI taxonomy): domain Eukaryota; kingdom Metazoa; phylum Arthropoda; class Insecta; order Diptera; family Rhinophoridae; genus Phyto; species Phyto melanocephala. The sequence continues at coordinate 67,856,099 of OW799237.1, forward strand.
TTAAAAAAACACCCTTTACGTATTTTATATGAGATGAATGCTGATACAAACAATTGTTATTGCATGACTACACGTTGTGAAGGGTATATAAGATTCAGCACGGCCGAATATAGCACTGTTACTTGTTTTTTATATTTTTTTTTTATTTTTGATTTAATATATTATTTATATTTTTATTATTTTTTTTTATTTTTTTTTTTTCATATTTCATATTTATTATTTATATTTTAATTATTTTTTTTAAAATTTTTTTTTTTAAATTAATTTTTTTTTAATTTTTTTTTATTTTTTTAACATACATACGTAAATTTATAATTTTGCAATGGGATGTTTTTATATATGTATGCTTTTTATATGTATGTACGTATTTTATATGAGATGAATGGTGATACAAACTACTGTTATTGCATGACTACACGTTGTGAAGGGTATATAAGATTCGGCATGGCCGAATATAGCACTCTTACTTGTTTTGAATATGTTTAAATATTTTGGAGTTGTTCAGAAATAAGTGGCGATAATGAATTCTATTTTTGTTTTCAAATTTAAAAAAAATTATAATGACAAAAATTTTAAATTTTTATCATTTCTAGGAAAAAAATATAAATCGGTGGATGAATGTTAAGTTAATTTACGATGAAGTAAAGATACCTTTACTATTAACCCTCTAATGAATCAAACTTAGTTAGGGCAGATATATTTTTTTAACTATGTTTCTAACTATGTTGGGGTCAAGAAAATGTATAAAAGAAGAAAACTTATATTTCAACTCCCCGCATAATGGAGGATATTAGACTTATATAACATGGACTAAGATAGGCCAAATTTTTTATATCGGGTGTCCCAACTAGGATGCAATTTTTAAATTTGGCGCCATTCGAAGTGTCATTGTTTGACATTTGAACAATTGTTATTGTTTGCTAGTAGAAGGTACGAGGTTAGTAAAAATGGAGCGCTACACGATTGAACAACGCACTCTCATTGTGAAATTGTTTTACCAAAATGGTAAAAGTTTTGCGGCTACAGTTCGCAAATTGCGATCAATTTGGGGTCACATTTCCATCTTGATGGCTTCGTCAATAGGCAGAATTGTCGCATTTGGGGTGAGGAAAATCCTCGAGTGATTCACGAGAAGCAAATGCATCCTCAACGTGTCACTGTGTGGTGTGGTTTTTGGGCTGGAGGAATCATTTGAACTTTTTTTTATGAAAATGAGGCAGGTCAAGCGCAAACAGTCAATGGTGTTCGGTATCGTGAAACGATAACCAGTTTTTTCTTGCCTACAATTGAAGAAATGAATTTGGAGGGCATGTGGTTTCAACAAGTTGGCGCCACATGTCATACAGTCAGAGAAACAATTCAATTGCTGCATCAGTCATTTCCCGGTCGTGTTATTTCGCGTTTTGGAGACCAGAATTGGCCGTCTAGATCGTGTTATTTAACACCTTTAGATTTTTTTCTTTGGGGTTTTTTGAAGTCGATGGTTGACGCGAATAAGCCGACGACGACTCAAGCCTTAAAAGAGGCAATTGGACGCTGCATTAATGAAATACCGCAGCATTTATGCAAAAAGGTCATTGAAAATTTCATTAAAAGATCGCGTGTGTGCCAGCAAAGCCGCGGCGGCCATCTGCACTATATATTGTTCCATACATAACCTCATTCTGTCTACTTTACGATATAATAAAGTTTCACGATATTTTTTTTTTAATATCTGTGTTTTATTTAAAATTTAAAAATTGCGTTCTAGTTGGGACACCTGATACAAGGAAACATGGTTTCGATATTTAACTTTTATTATTTATTTTTTTTGTTTAATTCACCGAGTATATATCTGTTGCTTGGAGATAAAAGGGCCAATGCAAAATATTTAATTTTGAGAAAATTGGAATTGAACTTTAACTTTTATAGATGCTTTCATAGTGACATTAGCCAGCATTTTATTTATGAAGCTGTTCTGGGTTAAGTATGACTTTAGCTGTTCAACCATAATGAAATAGAGCAAGAAAACAAATCTAATGCAATGATTAACTCAAGAGAGCAAAAAAGTGACATTGGCCCTTTTAGCTCCAATTCACAGATATGTACATCTGTTCAATGCAATATTTTTAATACATTAAGATTTAATTATATTTCTTGGCATTTAATTAAAAAAAAATATTTAGGATCAAAATTTTGGGATGTGCAGGTGATAGTTGTAATGACATTCTTACAAAATCTACCACTCCTCCTACCTCCTATAGTCCCTAGCCATTCTTGCTTTGAAACAATGTCTCTTCAAGGCCTTGCTAGCTACTTGACTATCAATGCAAATTTTATCTTCCTTCTTTGTAATGCACTACAATAATAAGAAAGTCTCTTAGATCTCCCGACACGCATCCCCATGATATAAACACCCGCCTCTAATCTTAGATCCGCCAGGAAACTGTAAACATTGAGTAAAAACTTGTTAATTACTTGCTCTTCATTGACTTCTTTCTATATAATGCCAACCTTAATAAGGTTTAATTTAGTAATAACAGTGATTTGATTACATATTCACACTAAATAATTTCTTTTTTGTGAAAGCCATACAAATTATTTAATATAATTCTTATTTCGTTTAACACACTTGAATTTCCATAAAATGTTTCGCACAAGAAGCGAATCCAATTTTTAATAATGTAATTAATTAATAAGTTATTTAGATTATTTAAATTAAGTGTTGTCGATGAAGTAACGTCAATGGTGTACCATGTGGTGAGCATGCATCTTTAAGAATATATATAACAACAAAGATTGCTAGTAAATTTGCAGATAATATTATTTTTCTTTACCATAAGAATGTTTTGACACATGTAATCACTCTTACTTACATCTACCGAAATTTATAATAAAGGGAAAAAAGTTTTGATTAGAATTTGACCTGAACGGTCATATAAGTTTACGTAGAAAAACTCTAAGTGGTTGCGAATAAGATTGTACAATGTGCATATTGTTAAAAGTCTAGACCACAGATGATAGATGAGACTAACAGGCATTGCTGACACATATTTATAAACAGAAAACATTTTGTTTTTTTTTTTTATTCAGAAAAAGAAGAAAAAATAATACACTGACAATGACAATGACCAAACAAAAAAGTTAATACACTTTGTTAGGACAGTTTGGATGATGAAGACAGCAAAAATAACAATGATAATGATGTTTGTTAACCATAACAACTAAATAAATAAACAAAACAAGATGACATTTGGTGATAATAAAATGAACCATGTATTTTAACCTTATGTAGATCTATCAAGGGACTTAATATACTCTCTCTCTCTCTCTCCTACATACTAAACACAAACATGCATGAGTTAACTGAAGTTGTTGCTGACAAAAGACATACAAAATTTGTTAAAATGTGAAGGAAAGGAGGAAGTCCGTAAAATTGCATGCATATCCACAAAAACAACATATAAAAATATTCAACAAAAGTTATTTATAATTATAACGAATTTCGGCTTAAATTCTAGAAATTCGTTGCTTATCTCTTTGTTGTCTTTCTTCTCTTCGGTGTCATTAATCATTAACAATTTTTGCTAAAAATGTTTTAATAGTTTTCGCAAGTTGTATTTTGCAAAGAAATGCGCGCTCGCACAAGAAACTTAAAAAAAAAGTTCACACACAAACTACCTAAGACCAAATTAATCATTCTAAGACTATGTTAAATAGTTTGCTCACTCTAAGTATCATTGAATCACATTGAGTTTTATAAAGTAAGAAGTATAAAGTTTGGTATAGCTCGAAGTGCAGGACACTCTTCTATCTTGTTGGAAATAAGATATTTGGAACGCATATTCATACAAGCATGTGAAACGGCAAATTGCTACAACGAAGCGATTTTTTTTAGATATTTTCTATCAAGGTAAAATCGTATACCCCATTTAGAAAGGCGCTTAAGTATACTTTTAATATTATTTAATTCAAAAAAAATTATAGATGTATATTTGTAAAATCCATTATACGGATACAAAAACAGCAAAAAAATTTAATACTCTTGGCCTAAAAGATAAATATTTATAAATTTTTTAATATCAATAATAAAATCCCTCTTTCCATGCCTGTAAATAAGATCAATACGAATTCAATAACTTTTGACATTATGCTTCCAAATCAGCTGTTGCGACGAGACTACCTTGTGACTGCGCTTTGTTAAATACGTTGATAGTTATATTGAGCTTAAAGGAATACCAGTCCACTCGGAAGTGTCAGGAAACTGCATTTCGGATGGACTAGCGAGGCATGGAATACTTCTCTACTTAGGGGAGATTGACTTATTCACTTCTGCAAGACACTTGTCAAACAGAAATTATACAGAACTGCGGAGACTGCTAGTTGCGAAATAGCAAAACAAACGTGTCCACCAATGGATGACCGTCGAACGAGTGCTGTTATGCAACTCTCTCGCTACCAATTTAGGAGTCTTGTGGTGGCTGTAACTGGACACTTATGAGTACACAGCAGGAAATTAAATCTCCCTTTTAATGATTTCTGCAGAAGTTGTCACGACGAGGAGGAGGTTGAGTCTGTGCAACATCTTCTCTGCCATTACCCAGCCTTGAAGGGAACTTAGACTTCAGTATCTGGAGGAAAGTTGTTTTCATGATCTTGGGATTGTATATCACGTCCATGTGATGCTCGTTTCTTTGTGCGTCAGGTTTTAGATTGTTTCGAACTGTTTCTTCTCTGACTGTGGGTAGGACTAGTTACACGTGACATCTCAGGTATCAGTCATCGACCCAAGTGTAATGGTTTTCAAATCATTAGCCTATTTTACATAACCAATTCATACTCCAGATAAATCATGTGAAACTCTTAACAAAACAAAAACAAAAAATCTGTCGAAATGTCTTAAAATTTGTTCATGATATTTTTTAACTCAAATGAAGCTGAAAAATTTACACAACTACCAAAAAAGACAGTTTTTTAATACATATAAAATTACACATTGTTAAAAAGTAGTATAACAAAACTGATTAAATTTTACAAACCATTTGTCACACCGACACATGCCTCACATCAACTATAGGGTATTAAAAGGCACACAAGGCGCTTTCATTAAAGTCAAAACTGAAACTGATTTTAGACTATGCAGTATCTGATATGCTATTCAGCTATTTACCTCCTTCTTTTTTGGTTTTCAGCTAAAATGTTAAGACCTCAAGCTCTTAAGGCGAACAAAAAAAAAAGTGGCATTTAAACTTGGCGGCATATTTTGGGGAAAAATAAACAGAAAAAACAAAGTGTTGAAGTTAAGAAAACGCTTATAAAAATGCTCCTGTTTCTTCGTAAAATATATGTACGATGGATTTTGTTCACCCAAACTTTTTACAAACTGGGTCAAAAGTATTAGCAAAAAAATGGCGCTATAGAAAAAATTTCAAAACATTTATAATGCAAAAGAATATACGAGCATTTTAGAAGACAAACTTTGCTTTAGTTTCGATTACACTTTTAAGATAAAGTATAGTTAAAAGTAAAGAAGCAGAAATAAAACTAAAATAAATGTTGAAAAAAATTGAATGAAAAAAAAAATACGTGTATTCAAATATGTATTTAAAACTTTATATTAGGCCAATTCAAAGTGGTTGCATATGAGTGCTTAAAGATGTTTCATACAACTAAATACATGCCTAAAATTGTTGTTGATCATTCTCATACAAAATAAATAGTATGACTATATGTACGAGTATGTTTAAGAACTTCATCGGCCGTATGCAAAAAAACTTACTACAAAAACTCAACTTATCTTTAAAAACTTTAAAGTACGAATATACCTACATTAAACTTAACTTAAGGTAAGATCATATATCTCTTTCTGCTTTTTTATATTTTGTGCATTCAAATGTTGTGAACAGCATTAACAGAAGCAACAGATGTTGTTAATATGTTATATGTATATGTTGTATATTATTTTAATTAGAAGAATTCGTATAATAATAAATAGTTAATAGATTTAAGAAAATTTTAAATTAATTGTGTTTTGGTTAATTGTGTTTTGTTGGTGATGTAAATAAAATCAGAAAAAGCTCGTTTTTCGAATACCAGTTCCCCTCCCAAGAAAAAAGTTTCGTTACTTCTTTTTAATAAATGTATTTGTTTATATTTTTTTTTCTCTAAATATAAAAGAAATATTATATACACTATTCAAAATACATAAGCAACAACAATAAAACTAGATTTTTTCTTGTGCAAATAATAAAGAATAATTATTCTTTATACATAAAAATATTTTTATAAAATATATTACTTTAATATAAAAAGATTTTAAAATATTATCGAATCAGATTTTTATTTCATTAGTTTTGTTAACATTAATTTAATTTACATTTTAACTCCTATTTGTATTTGTATAACTTAATTCAGAGTTATTAAGATTTTATTTTAAAACTTTGGCAACCTTGAAATTATGAACCAATTCATACTTTGTGGAATAATATCACGATGTTTCAGAAATAATTATTTCTAGAAGTTACATTGTTTGGAACATTGGTTTTAACAAACAAAACTACTAACTTCACCCTTGATGATTTGATAGTGTTTAGAAATCTATATTTCTTATAAAATTTGCTTGGAGTTCTTCAGAAAGCTATCCAATTGGCAAAACCTGATATTCAATTTTATTTTTGCCATGCGACAATATTTCATGAATTGTTGGGATGAACTTTTTCTACATGATTTCCGAATTAACTTCTTCCTGCAGTTTAAAACATTCAAGAGATCGTTCAGAATCTCATAACGATTCGTTTGTTCATTCCAGTGATTCATGTTAAAGCCTTGTCATTTTCAAAAAATCTCCTCAAATTGTTTCCATCGTTTGAGTTTCCGTATCCGTACTTGGAGCAGTCCACTTTTAGTTCAACTTATTTGAAAAACTCATTCTGTATTCGATTATTTTTGATCCTTTCCTTATCTTTTTGACATATTATTCTTTAAACGTACCCCCTCTTGTGGAAGCGTATACACTAATTTGAAGAAGAACTCTATAGACCCTTTTCTTGCGTGCAATAGTCCCACGGCTCACTGATGATAGTGGGAGTTGTTTAAAAATTGTTCACCTCAAATATTAAATCTTAAAAAAATCGCCAAAAATTCTTTTTAGTTTGCGATTTGATATGCTTTTTAGTTTGTATAACGCAGAATTCATATAATACTTAGTCAATCAATTTTAAAAATCAACTTAAGCAGTTTTTCCTTATTGCCACAGATATGATACTATTACTATATTTATAAGGTGTCATTAGCTCATATATTCTAAAATAATAAAAAAAATTTGAGACGACCCCCCTTACTAAGTGTGATTTATAAAGTTTGAATCGCCTATTTTGCTAAATTTTTGATAACAGATCATATTGGAAGAGCGGCTTACTAATGTTACAGAAGGCTTAGAAAATTTCTAGCCGATCACCACTGGTATTTAAATAGTAACAACAGTAACATTATGTCAGGACAGTTTTCACTTGAAAAGCAACAACAAATTATATATAGCATTAGCGTTGCTACTTTTCCTAATTTTCCTCGTGATATGCCCAGTCCAGGTCATATCTGCTTCCCTCTAATGTTTCATATTTTGCACAAGATTGTATATAAAACGTGATTTTTTAAGAGCTATAGGAAAGTTTAAAAAAAAACACATAAAATTCGGAAAAATTCAAGAAATCTTTATTTGAATTGACAGTACGATCCTTATAATTTAATGTTTGAAGATTATTTCATGCAAATGTTGACCTTGACTGCTCCTCAATTGGTCCATCCGCTTAGTCCAATTTTGGCATACACTTTCCAACATTTCGGCCGGTATCTCATGAATAAATGCTTCAATGTTGTCCTCTAATGCGTCAATTGAAGCGGACATGTGTGTATAGACATGAGCTTTAACATAGCTCCACCAAAAATAGTCTAAAGGCGTTAAATCGCACGATCTAGGCGGCCAATTTACCGGTCCCGAACGTAAAATAAAATGTTCACCGAACTCGCCTCTCAATAAGTCCATTGTTAAGCGTGCTGTGTGGCATGTGGCCCCGTCGTGTTGAAACCACATGTCATGCAAGTCAAACTCTTGCATTTTGAGCAAAAAAAAAGCTGGATATCATCTTCACAGTTACGTCACGATTCGCATTATCTTTGAAGAAGTACGCTCCAATGATGCCTCCAGCCCATAAACCACACCAACTCTGACTTTTTCTGGATGCATTGGTAGCTCTTGCAATGCTTCTGGCTGATCTTCACTCCAAAATCGACAATTCTGCTTATTAACGTACCCATTGAGCCAAAAATGAGCTTCGTCGCTGAACACAATTTTTCGATAAGATGCGCGCGATGAACTTTCTTAACAGAGCACGCGTTTTGATAATACAATTCAATAATTTGCAAGCGTTTGTAAGACGATTCATGGTTCAATTATACACCAAACTAAAGATCTTTGACAGTGAAACAAAACACGAAAAGTGCGTCAGCTGTTTAAATCAGTGTTGCCAAAAAGATAATATCTAAAAAATCATCCTTTATTTTATTAGTAACCAATTTATAATTGCTGCTTTATATTTGTTATATTTTTCAAGTTTAAAAAAGCTTCTATAAATACAAACCAATTGCCTTAAAAAAAATTTAGTTAAAACTAGTTTGTAAACCAAACTGTGGTTAGAAACACTTTGTAAGGCATTAGGTATTCGACATCGCCACACATATTATCTTTATTTGTTTTCTTAATAAAAAAGCTATTCGCTATACTCTTTGTCATAAAATATTAAGACACAAAAGTCTTTATTTACAATCATTGACAGCTGTAATGTGTCATCTTAATCATGATAGACGAAAACAAACCATTATTATTGTCATCATATTCGCGTTAAGGAGGAAGAACAAAAAAATCAGCATAAAACAATTTTACAACAGCATGCATAGGAATAGCAGTAGCAGCAAGCATATCGGGATTAACAAAATGTACAAATAAGACAACAACAGTTGAAACATGAGCAAATACAAAGTGAGGATGGAAAGAAATCCAATAATTCGATTGTTGACAAAATATACAATGGGGTCGGTTGGAGTGGTAAACAATATAGTGACTCGAAACTTTATTTTTCAAAATGTTGGTATTGTTAAGTTTCTAAAAGTTCTCGATTAAAGATAGGTATACGGTTGAACTCTTCAAGCGGATGACTTTTAAATTTTCATATGCAAAAGTTTTTTAAATTGATTTTGAATGAGAGCTGTACAATTATTTTTAATGATCTTTTTGTTTTAAAATGACGGATATTATTTCGAAGAAACTTAAAATTAAAAAAATAAGAATTATGATTTTCTTTAAAACTTTATCTTCACTTGTAAAGGAGCATAGTACAATTTAAAAAGTTTTACAGGAGTTAGAAGAACGTTTCTAACTTTTTTGTATTTTAATTCTGTAGATTCAGTCCATATTCATATGTTTCTGCAAAAGATCAACTAGAAAGCCAATGGTAGTATTTTTCATTACAAACGATGTAAATTTGTCTATTCTATTGCCCTGCATTACAAAACTCTTAGCAATATTTGTGCTAGAAAAAATATGGTTGGGGTGATCGCAACATACTACTCTATGGTCGCATTTAAAACACACAATGTTTTTGAGTGTTTAAGTTCAATTAAAGTATCCTTTAACTAAAGCAATATAATTGCATATGATCATTAAATATTCCTTTATAACAATGATATAATAATTTCACTCCATATAATTATAATAAGCTGCCAAATAATTCCAACAAAGCTTTAAATTATTTTTATTATTATCAAACTATCCACTATAACTATAAAATATTTGCATTTAATCTAGAATAATTTCATAAAATCATAATATGGATTTATAGAGTAAACAATCAAATTTATACATATTTTCTCAAAGAAACTCCGTGGTGATATGTTACTTTGCTGAAATCTCTAAGGCCAACATTAAGGAGAGCCCTGCTCAAAGCTGATCATGAACATTATATGGTACCAGGAGAACCAGAAGTCTCCATGACTTTTTCTACACTTGTTTTCTTCATATCTGACGTAGTATGTGTTGTTGCTACCCTACGTGGTAAGCGGAGACCGGTAGCTAAATAACTGGTGCTTTATTACAACGAACTATGAGCTACAATTAACGTATCTGGATGTCATTACTTTAAGTTGCATTTTTTTACATTGCTTTACATTTACATTTTTACATTTTTACATTTTTACATATTTTTACATTGTTTACATTGCAGCGTAATACTGGGAGTTTAGTTGTATCTTTTAGCAAACAAAACAAATGGTTTAGTGGCTGATTAGCCTCATATCTTGTAACGAGAGCTCAGATAGCCGGGGATCTCTAGCATGGTTCTTGTGCAGAGATTATAATATCAGTACACGAAAAATCAAAAACCTCAAAGTTATGCTTTTACTCAAATGCAATACACAATGATGTGTTCCCATACAAATCTCGGAATAAGTAGAATAAAGTAAGAAAGAAACTAGTTCTTGAAAAAGCAACCTTTATAACAATATTTAATGTCTCATAAAGAAGTTGTTAACTTATTAATATTGCGCATACGCTGACAGGAGTTTTCTTTAATTTTAATAAAAAAAAGTGTATAAAAATAGTCTAATGGCGTAAAATCAAACGAAAGACACCTTCAGTTAAGAAGTTCTTTAGAAAATCGTTATTAATATCGTAAAAAGTATTACAGACAGTCTGCTAAAATCTTACTCTTAGATAACAGGGATTTTAGCACTTCGTGGCTTTGCCCAAAATCAACCAAACACTTTTAATTAAATTTTAACATTTAAATCTAAATTGCCAACACAAAATGTTAAGTTCATTATTTACACCATTGATTAGTCGTATAAAGTGTTAAGTTGACAAATCAAAATATATAGAGTTTGCCATAGGCTTACAACAAAGAAAAATGGATCAGCTGGGTTATCTATACCACCTTCTAAATTAATAGATCTCTAAACACATCATAAGTTCTTTAATTCGTGTTGGATTTTAAGCGAAAATATTAGTCCATTAGGCACAGTCGTATAAAGTGATTGTTTCAAAATTCCTTATATTAAAACTACTTTTGATATATAGAGTTTGACAAAAGTTCAAACATTCAGTTGAGTTATCAACACCACCTTCTAAATTAATATGTATGAGTTGGTATTTATGCACCATTAATATCCAGTTAATTTGTATTAGAATTTTATACGTTTCACCTGTGAGGCCAAGGTATTTATTTTTTGCTTATTAAACAGGAGTTGAGCTTATTTATAGTAGAGTTTAGTGAGGCATGTCCGACTGTCATTATGTAGGTTGAATTCAGCTTTAAAAAGCGCCTACGTCTACCACAAATCTGCATGTATCATTATCCTTTTGCAAATATCCGCAAAATAATCGCAATCTTAATTCAGCAAAATCGTCCCATAAATTTTTGAGATAAGAGCAACAAAATCATAATTGCTGGGGTTTTTTTAATATTTCTACCATTAAAATCAAACACTTTATAAACCCAGAATAATTAATAAAAACGTTTGCTAATACTTTTAGATGTAACATGCCTCTAGGTTTATTCGTAAAAAATGTTGGCAAAATTAGTTTTTAAAAATAAAAATTAAAAAAAAATTTTTTTTTAAATATATCAAGTTACTAAAGCTCCTTACCAGGATAGGAAACACCCATGAGATCGATCTTTATACAGACGGTTCAAAGATTGGTGACCAAACTGAAGTGGGCTTATACGACATAAGCCGAAACATAAGCAAATACTTCCGTCTACCAGATCACAACACTATTTTCCAGGCTGAGATCATGGCGATTACGGAAGGAATTAAATGGATAAAGGAAACGAATAGCGAAACCCCGATTCGTATCTTTACGGATAGCCAATCAGTGATTAAGACATTGAGAAAGGAGAAAGTTGAATCCCGGAACGTTTTGCAATGCAAGAGTGAGATAAACTCATATGCAAATTGTGAACATCTGGAGATACTATGGATACCAAGCCATCACGGGCTGATCGGAAACCGACAAATTATCCAAAATGGGAGCTCTTCTGAGCACTATGACTTTGAAGAACAACAAACCCCTTAAAAGATTTAAGGATGAACTTAAATGTTGGGCGATGGAGGAACATTTCAGAAAATGGCAAAGCACTGATATCGGTAAGGTGACAAGAATACTATGGGGTGACCCAAATCTTGGGAAATCAAGGGAAATTCTGAGACTGAATAGACCAACACTTATGAGACTTACCAGTTTGATTACAGGTCATACGGAGCTGAGAACTCATCTAGCTCGCATGAAACTATCTGAAGAGACAACATGTAGAGCATGCGAGGAATAGGATGAGACTTTGATACACTATCTCTGTCATTGTCCTGCGTTTGGGCATATTAGACGCGAGAATTTCACAGTGGATACTATGCCGAATTTGGAGTACCTGGGGAACTCGAACTGGGGATGCATGAGGAATTACATTGAAGGGACTGAGTTCTTGAACTAGTCCGATATTTAGTTATGGGAAATTATGATTATGGTTTTAAATTGGGAATTCCGATTCCCACATGGAGCGCACAACATGCCAACTGGGCATAAGTGTATACCTGTCATGGGTTTGGGCTTTTAGTGCCCCTCCTTTCCAACCTAACCTAAAGCCCCTAGTTAATTTAAGCTTCAAAAAGTAGGCTATAGTCGTCTCTGCTATGTACGGCGTACCTAGTGAGGAGGGTTGGAACCCTCTGAGATATGCTTTATAGCGCTATTCGGCAACCTTACTAGTCCCTTTGGCTTTAACATAATGGCCGTACAGTCTCGCTAACTATTGGTGAGAAAAACTGACAAATCGGCTAGAAATTTACTGAAGTATAGGCATAAAAATATAACTACTTTGGTGTTTTTCCTAAAATTTGTATAAACGAAAATCGATTTTTTACAGCTTCTGGATAACAGAGAGAAATAATATGGGCTTGACCAGGAGAATACAGTAAACTATAAAAAAAAAATTAGAACTCAAGACGGCGTTCGAAAAATGGTGACGGGAATATTTGTCAAATATAGTAATCACGTCTAAGCTCCCTTCAACCCCCACAATTTTGATATCAAATGAAAGGGAATGATCTTTAGAATACAATAAATTATGAAGGGGTTAAAATCTAAGATGGTGCCTAAACCAAGAGGGCGGATAATTTTTATCTCAACCCATCACTATGGGTATCAAATGATAAGGCTTTGCTAGTAGAATACTACTAACAATGTTAGATCAAAAATATCATTGGAATAATAACGTAATATTATATTTGAATTTAGGCTAAGCTACGATGTGTCACTATGCCTACTTTCATAATGGTGAAGGGTATTATCAGATTCGGCACGGTCGAATATAGAATTCTTGTTTGTTTTTTTTTTTTTTTGGCTCAGTAGTTGGCTCTGGATTAATATAATTTAAAGCGTTCCTAACCATGGAGCAATTAAATAAGAAAATTGCATTTCGAAAAGAATTTTTTGAAAACATTATTTTATATAAAGTCTGACAGTTGGAAATTATAAGAAAGGTATGATAATAGATAAATTTTTTTTTAATTTTAAAAGGAAGCGCTTATGATCAGCTGATCAATTGAAACTAAATAATTAAGTCCACCATATTCTTAACTGAATAATTTCGTCGAGGACTCTCCTATATAAACTTAGTTCTCTGATATTCTAGGTAAAGCAATAAAAAATTTTATCACATATTAATTAAACATTTTATAGAATTAATGCGTAATCTAACCATTCAATATAACACATGTTTCAAACTAACTCCAAACATTTTTAACGTTTGGATTTGTACCAACACGTTGACTGGTAACTTTTTTTTTTATTTCGTATCCAGTTTTCAAAAATAAAAATATTGTACTATTTCTTAAATGCTGTCAATGTCGACAACAATAGTAAATGTACATGCATACATATGCAATGCGGTTTTTTTGAATTGTTTCCTTTTGGTTTTTGAATTCGTATTTATTGCACTTCAATATGCAAATGCCTCTAGAAATAGCAACCATCAACCACAATAACCGCGAATTTTAGATGAATGACAAAGACTATTTTGACTTTGTTCACTGTCGCTCTTTGGTTTTCCATCTGATACTAGAATTTCAAACCTGTAAGTGATGTGTTGGTCGTCCAAATAAAGAATAGTGATGACTAAATATGCCATCTTTCAATTCCAAGTATGATATCGGAATCTATAAAATAGGGCAAGACAAAAACAATTTTAACTATTGACATCGTACAATGATATTAAATTATCAACAAAAATGTGTGTACAAAAAGTCTGCATTAATGTTGTGCATCTTTTGACTGTTCGTTTGTCTATCTGTCTGTTCGATACATTATCGCAACAAATATTGGAGTTAAATTCAAGCGCATTAAGCCGCACCGCATCTTCATAACATACAATTGTGTGAACGTACATGCAACACGACAATGAATGAATAACCTGCATGATTTAAATAAACCAAGTGCAATCATATAGACCAACAACAACTGCAGTAGTCAGTAGCAGCAACATAAGAAGTATTTTATACATCAGAATACATTTTATACATGCATTCAAGCAATATTTAAATAAATACGTGTGTATGCAGCAATACGCTCACTATAACGCTCTCTTCTACATTTAAATTGAAACAATATTATTGTGCGGCTAAGAAAAAGATTTTTTTGGTATTTCCTTTAATAAATAGTAAAGGAAAAGGCAGAAAATATTAAAAAATTTTATTTATTAGAGCGTTTTACCAAAGGCTTATGTTTTAAGTTTCTGCAACTCTTATATTGAAATATACAATAAAATCGTATGTTGTACAAATTATTGCAACAGATTTTTTTTTTCTAAAAATAAAAAGGCTTATGAAATATAAAATCTTTTAATTGTATCTGATGTCTTACTTTCCCAGCCTCCGCCATATAGAATAAAAGTCTAATTAGAATATTCTAACACATATATGAAACTTATGATTGAGGTGATTAAAATCTAAGAGCAGAGATTATTAAAAAACCTGATCTCTGTTTTCTGTGTCCGTCACAGTTCATTGATATCAAATATAATCCTGGAGATCAGTTACCCATAAGATTCTTGTGTTGCCGTTATTAAGTATTCTACCCAACCCCAAATAACCTGGCCTTATTAAGCTCTTTACCGCCATTTTCCTTACTTAAAACTCTATAAGTACGGTTTAAGTATGGTTTCCAGCCTTCCCTGAGGTGTGCTTTTCATGGCATAAGTGACACCAAGTGAAGTACACCTGCGAATCTTTGTAAGAAGCTTCCTATAGCATCCCTTTTTAATACCTTCCACCACTGAGTACAATCATAGTTCTGAATGAGTCGCGTAAATCCAATTTATAAACTTTGATCTTTGGCACCAATGCTTGCCTATGAAAGAACGTTAAGTTAAAAATAATAATTATAAAGATAATTAAAAAATCATACCTTTAAATATGGTTTGCATTGTTTATACTAACATGTTTACATTATTAAAATTTTTAAAAAATTACAACAATACGATATTATGAAATACATTGTAAATACATATTTGAAAAATATTCCTTATTTTCTCACTGCCAAACATATTATGTAAGTTATCGAACGTCAGTCTTCGCCATTTTCTGCCAATCCTACGAACAAGATTTTCCTTGGACCATAAGGAAAAACAGTCAATATTTTGGTCTTGCTCTGACCAAAATATGAAGTTTCACTGATTTTGATGATATCGTTTTGTTGACTTTCAGTGTCCAATTCCTTTAAAATTTCCTTATATGTTACGTAATCCATCTATGATACTCGAAAAAGTGTACGATAAGTCCACATTTAAAATCTAACAGTTTTTATATGTTCAGTTTTTATACCCGCCACCAAAAAAATGGTGGGGGTATATTCATTTTGTCATTCCGTTTGTAACACACCGAAATATCCATTTTAGACCCCATAAAGTATATATATTCTGAATCAGGGTTTGATTTGATGACGATCTAGCAATGTCCGTCCGTCTGTCCGTCTGTTGAAAGCACGATAGAGGTCGCACCGAAAAAGCTAAGGGGGCCAGAATCTTTCTTATAGACAAGGTTTGTTTGGTATTGAAAATGGGCTAAATCGGAATATTAGGAAGAGAGTTATAGCTCGAAAACCAAGAGTAGGTCGAAAAAACCGTGTCCTTCGAACATCGAATAAAATGGAATTGTGTCCAAACGCATTAACGTAGACTCATGAAACTTCAAATATATATTTCCTGGGTAAAGACAGTTTTCCCCGAAAATTATCTAAATCTATGCATTAGGAGAGGAGTTATCGATCAAAATGTACGAAAATTTATACCGCACAGTGTATTTTTCGGTATATTTAAAAACAAAAACGTCATAAAAGCAACAAAATTGGATGCACGATTCTGAACTTTTGCACACTTTGTTTTTTGGTGAGGCGCTTTTTTGGAACGGAAAATCAATGTGCCACGCCCACTTTTACGCCTCCTATATATCGTTTTACCCAAAATTCATATAATTTCTCTATTAATATAGATTTTGGAATAATAAAGGACTATATTGAAATACCTTAGTTGTACTCCTTAGCAAAAATAGCTTTGACACGCCTACTTTAACGCCCACTTTTCACGTTATCTACCGTTAATGAAATTTAAAAGCTCATAAAACCGCCAAAATTAGAGGTCTGATGATCAAATTTGCTACATATATCCTTCTGGTCAATGTAATTGTTGTGTCAAAAAGTTAAGGTGACACGCTCACTTTTACGCCCACCTCCTATATAACGGTTTATCTTAAATTCATGTAATTTCTCTATTGACAAATTTTTTGGGAAAATAAAGGACTATATTGAAATATCTAAGTTGTATTTATTAGCAGAAACTTTATTGACACGCCTCCTTTAACGCCCACTTTCATTGAAAGACTACATTTACAAAAGCATTTTAGTAGCATATTGAAGTTATAAAGGGTGGTTAAATTTTAAAGACCGATGTTGAATTTAAATAAAACACAAATTATTTAGGATATTATTATTATTTCTTTTTGTAATTATAATATTTGTATGGTTCAATTATGTATTTAACAAAATATCGGCCAAATGGCCCCCCACCATCCTTGGCGCCACTCCTCTATCTGATGGTCCAAATTTTCAATGACAATGTTGATGCTCAATTGTTGGGCATAATGATGAGTCGAGGTTGACTGCTCTTTTGCCACACTATCGCAAAAACCAGCAGTGGTTCTCTTTCAACGAACTAAGAAGGCATTCACAGATTTTCTAACATTTTATACAGACCTTGTTTGCAGAAATTTAAATATTTTTTACAATTCTCCCGATTGTGGACGAATTTGAACGATTATGTTGATCAAAAAAATTACGAAGTGCACAAAATGCATTTTGATTTGAACGCCCATTTTAATAAAAAACCTGAATATCTATAAGGCGTTGCTCATTTGCGTATCTTTCCACGAATCAAATTGAGTGAGTTTGAGATTGAGAAATGTCAAGTGAAATGCAGAAAACAAATTTAAAGACTATGTGTAGTTCACCTTCAACATGGGCATTTAAAATTTAACAGCCCTCTACAAAGAAAGTGATTAACATTTTATTATAAAGGGATTATTCCATAGCGATTAACAAAATAATAAAAATTGTGCTTTAAATATACACAAAATTGGTGGTGGGTATAAAAGATTCGGCACAGCCGAATATAGTGCTTTTACTTGTTAGTGTCAGAATCTCCATGAAAAACAGTAGAATTGTAGTACTTTAATGTACGAAGGCTAAGTTGTATCTATGTATGTTTCACGGTTATATAAGAATTCGACTGCGATCACGTAATATTATTACAGAGAATACAATATAACTCGTAAAAATGTCATAGCGTTTTTTACATCAACATTATGCACGACCACTTTCAGAACGCGAACATCAATTTAATTACAATCAGTGTAGTCAAACACATCTTACTAAATTATCAATATCGTACAAAAATCTCCTCGAGGTTCTAATGATGCTGATTATGGCGAATCTCCAAGATGATTAATATAATTAACTAAATAAATGCAATATACTGGAAAATAGTATTGTATTATAATAGATCCATGTTAGATAAGTGTTTAAACATGATTTCGGGCATATGGTTGTCGGGTACGCGGTGTAATTAGGGTTCAAATGTTTTCGCTAGACATTAAATAAAATCAGGATATCGGCATTAGCAATTTAAATCTTTGTCTTCCATGTGAAAATTTAAATTTCCAATTCAGTTCAAACCAAGTTCAACAATATTCGGCCGTGACGCAAACAATTATACCAATAACCATTAAGAACATAAGGAGTGAGCGCGAAATAAAAAGTGCATGCTTTTAGGCATGACTGTCTGATTTTAAGCAATTTTCTTGTCAAAAATTCTATAACGCGGATAGTAGAGGAAATGTTGCGGAAGAATGTCATATACAAAAAAAATCCAAATTCCCAAATAAAAAACTTGTTGTGGCAAACCATTTGTGGTCAAAGAATGAGTTCCTTTGGTACTACTGGTACAATAAATGGTGATGTTTAAATCAAACAGTGTCTTTAGAGACGAATACCGTATTTTTTCCAAAAAAACAAAAATTTTTTGGTCCGATATTGCTACTTCCAATTTTTGTAAGTCAGCAATTTAGTCGTACCAAATTAAAGGTATTAGGTTTATACCAAAGGAGGCTAATCCACCAAATTGTATGGATCTTTGGCCAATAGAGAAGTACTGGGCTTTAGTAAAAAAAATTAAAAGGAGACTAGAAGATCTGCTAAAATTAAAAACGAATTTAGTAAAAAGTAAAAAACTTCTCCTTTAAATGTTAAGATATCTTCAGTGAAAACCCTAATGGAAGGAATTCAGAAAGAATTTTATCGAAAATAAAAGGAAAATCTTATATCTTGCAATATTTAGAATTTGAACAAATTTCTTTATAATTCTGTTAATACGATGAGAGCAAAATTAGGTTTACATGCCACTAAAAGTATAGTTTTCGCATCTATTAAATCACAGCTCCATATTATTCAGGCTAAGTTAAAGAAAGCTCCATGTTTAAGTAAGAATTTTAAAAACAGTTAAAATTTTTATTTAAAGGATTATTTTTTTAAATCATCTGTCTTTCTGTGATACGTAGGCTACCATTTTCTGAGTATCTCTAATTTTTTTATGTGCGTCGCTTAGAATTATTATGCATTAGAGTCTCTCTAACCTCATTAAGTTTGATGTTACCATCTGTACCCTCATTGTGCATGAGATGCAACATCTCGACAACATACTATCGACTAACCTCTTTATGTACAAGGTAAAGCATTCACCTATGCCACAGCCAGAGGTGCTGCTAATACCTGTATACTCCGGACTATCAATAAAACCAAATCGTGGACATTTCGCCAATGTAACATGACAACGTGGGGCATACAATGGGAAATACAATTTTTTTCCTGTAACACAACGGGCAGATCAACTAAGACCTGATTTGAAGAATATTTAGTATCTATCATTAAATTGCCAGTGCGTTCACCAGATCCAAATGTTATGAAACAGGTATTACTTTTGCTTGTTAACTTTATGGACTAACAGAAGAAAATTCGGTTAGATTATTCTGCGATACTTTAATCTGAAATTTAAAAATCAGTGAAAATCTATAAGTCATCACTTTTTTAATGAAATGCTTTGCCGCTGTTGTCAAAATAATTATTACTTATACCTTAACCCTTTGAGGACCGGACTTTTTCTACTGAAGCGATTTTTTATTTTTTTATATTTTCATAATATATGCACCAATAATAGGTACGTAAAAAAAATTTGGCCCTCTAGGTCCCCGCTTTGTCTTTCATTTTAATTGGCAAATATAGTTGCCTCTGGGTTGAAAGGGAATTTTTTATCCAAGAAAAAAATATTACTCCTGGCAAATGTATTTGCCTATTGGCTGAAAGAAAATTCTTTTATAAAAAAAATTTTATTGAAACGTATGTTATTTTATATTTGTTTATTTATTTAGGCTATTAAACAAATAATTTACAAAGAATTTGAACAAAAATAACAAGTACTATACATGGTACCCGCCAAAGTATTCACGTGATAATGTGAAGCAAAGGAATACATTACATAAAGTACAAAATACATTTGTGCGACTGTATTTGCCATAGGTGGGAGGCCGCGTCCTGATATCTGCACTTTGAGATTGCTGAAATGTCGGATCTGTGGACCAATATATTCGAATACTGGTCAGAGTGAAAACACGACCTTTTTGCGTAGCATACAGTTTGGACTTCTCTACTATTATTATGCACATTTCTGAAACCAAAAATTATACTTCTTATTTTATAATTAGAACTAGTATGTTGAAATTGTAAAACCTAACCTTCAAAATTACAAACAGCATTAAACACATCATATGCTGATGGCATTTCCTCATGTATATTTACAGTAGGTTTTAAAACTTGGGAATATTCATAAATGCAATCCTGAAATCCAGTAAAAACGGGGCTTTTATAGGCACTCGTCTCTCTGAACCGGAAAGTCTTATCTGGTGGTATAAAATGTATTGGCTTTTCTAGTATAACTAAAGCATTAGAAGTCGTTGCAATTGGCTCAGCCTCTATAGCAACTGTTAATAGGTTACGACTACTGCGGATCTTTTTAATTACAGGAGACTCTACGGGATTATTGCCTTCGATAACAATTTCTATCGGTTTATCCTCTTGGACTCGAAATACTATAATAATACAATATTAAATAGTAATGCACGAAATACGTTTTCTCTTATTGATTTCGAATAATTAGTGAATAAAAACAAAGACACTAGCAGCGCAGAAAAAGCTTGCAACTTAAAACAATAACAAACAAAATCTGTTTTGTTCAATTAAATTTCATTATAAACAATTAAAAACAGACATGCACCAAAAAATTTAAGACTGTATACTCAGACATACATATAATGATGAAAATAAGCAACAAACATTTGATTATTTTTAGGTGCATTTTTTTCCGTTTCAGCCCACAGGCAAACATACTTACCAAAAACGTTTGGCAAAGTTGTGGGCAGCTCAAAACTTACACAAACCTGGCTAATATATTTTTTTAAAGGTAAGAGGTGCCGCCAAAATATTCCTTAGTTTTAGACAGATGCATCCTACGGTCTCTCCACACTACCCCTCTAAAGTAAGTTGACTTTTTGACAAACATTGAGGCCACCTATCGGTCAAATGGGGGCAGATGAGAACCTACCACCTACCACATTTGTGTTGCCACTATCGTCTGCTGTAAACCAATATTGAACAAATTTATTCGATCTCCTACGGACACAATTTTATGATGAAAACCCCTGGGCAAGTAGGTTTGCCTCTGGTCGTCAAAGGGTTAAGCATGTTAAACTAAATGAGGAATGTAAAAATTTATGTATTTAAATGGCTTCTAGCAAATTTCGTGTATCTAGGCAAAGGTCTGAAAATATTAATTTACGTATCACATTATAAATCAAGTCATTACGAAAATACTTCTTAGTAAGACAGACGATACGTTATAGTTATTAAAAAGTATGTTGTTTAGTAAGAGCAAGTCATTACCTAGTTTTTGCTGGGATGTTATGTATCGCTCTAATAATATGCATTGACACTATCGTAAAAATATAAGTAAAAAATTGTAGTGTGAACAACAGGTGTTGTATGATTAAAAGAAAATTTATACAAATTAAAAGTTTTTACAATACTCTGTTCATTAAACCAAAATTAACCGGTTTATTCGGTATGCGAAAAATGTGTATTTAAAATGAACAGACTTCAGTAAAACTAAAAATCTGTTTGAATAAAAACCTCTTGATGTCCTAGCATGACATATTCTTTTAGGAAAGAAGCGTAAAGGGATAAGCGTTAAAAAAATTGCAAGATTTTTGTTTTAAAGTTGTATGTTTTATATGGTAAGACAACAAACAATAATATATGAAGGAACCTCTTAATAAATGAAAAAAATCTTATTTGTAT
Organism: Phyto melanocephala; assembly: GCA_941918925.1. Taxonomy (NCBI): domain Eukaryota; kingdom Metazoa; phylum Arthropoda; class Insecta; order Diptera; family Rhinophoridae; genus Phyto; species Phyto melanocephala. The sequence continues at coordinate 67,878,132 of OW799237.1, forward strand.
CTGATTTTTTATTTCGCAAACCAAATTATGCTAATTTTAAATAATAGACTGTATTGTTAGACTTTGCAGTTTGGACATGATTATGTTTCATTTTTTGAGAATGATGGAGCATTATTCCAATATAGTATTTCCATTAGAATTATATTATGTATTGTAATATTTGATGTATGTATGTATGTATGTGTGCATAGCAATAATTTTGGCTAATCATTGCCATTGCTATTTAAATACATACACAGACAGACGTATGTCGACATATTAAAAAAAAAAAAATTAGGTCAAAATGAAATCTAAATTACAAAATAATTTAATAAATGAATGTTTATCCTGTTCTGGGAAAGGAAATGATTTGTATTTAAATTTGGCAATGTATTATTATAACTATGAACGAAAAAAGGAAAATAAAAACTTCGATAAGGGAGAGCCCCAACTCCAACACATCATGCAACAAAATTCAGCTGCTTTAACACAAAGTTCCCACAAACAAGAAAAATTAATAAATAAATAATCAAAACTACAAGCATAAGTTTTAACTATTAATTTTGTATGTATGTATATTTGTGCTTCAATGTAACAATATTGTTGTAATATTAACAAGCAACACCCCTCAAAAAAAAAAAAAAATTATATAATAAAATATTTAACAAAATCTTTTTTTAACTTTATTCTCTAGTCATTTCTATTGAATTGTTTGTGTGTAGAAGTTATGTTAAAGATTTAAGTTTTTTCTTTATGAATGACAGGCACAACTGTCAAAATGTGCTGAAAACTATTAATCAAAATTAGCTACAAAAAAATACAACAGAAATAAAAATAAGTATTTCTTAGCTTTAAATAAAACAAAGAAAAGTTTAAGTTCAATCTACTTTTTATTAATTTTTAACAATAAATACTAAAATAGCCTCTAAGCGGATATTTAATAAAAAAATATGACAAGTAATTTGTTTATATATTTTTTTTATACCCTTCACCTCTGGTGCACAAGGGTGTACATAGCTTTGTCATTCCGTTTGTAATTTCTACAATTTTCATTTTCGACCCCATAAAGTACATATTTTCTGAAAGCTTATGAATAGAGGAGTCGATTAAGCCCTGACCGTCTGTCCGTCTGTCCGTGTGTTGGTTGAAATCAACTTTTAGAAGCAACTATATGTTCCTCAGATCTGTAAATGGTATCAATCTCTTGGAAATATCCAGGAATGAATCGCTATCGAAATTCAGCACAATCGCCCCATAACTTTCTGAGATATGAGCAAAAAACCACGACTACCTCGTTTTTTTCACAATTACAACAACAACATACATATATACATACATGTAAAAAACATGCCAAAAAAAATTACATAAAAAAAATATATTAAAAATAAAAAAACAAAAAAAAAAATTTTAAAAAAAATTTACAAAAAATTTTTCAAAAAAATTAAAAAAAAATATAAAAAAATAATAAAATATAAATAATATATTAAATAAAATAAAATTTTTTTGGCTCAGCTGGGGTTCGATGCCACATTTATTCTAACCAGTATAGACATATGTACGTAACTATTTTATATGAGATGAATGGTGTTACAAACAATTGTTATTGAATGACTACACGTTGTGAAGGGTATATAAGATTCGGCACGGCACGGTATATAAGATAGCACTGTTACTTGTTTAACATGAAAATAATATGCAGAACAAGCAAGAATTATATATACATCAGTGCCGATTTTTTAGTACCCTTTAACAAAAATATAGGATTTGAAATTTGTTTTAAAACTGTCTATAAATGAGATCGTTTATTTGGAATTTTCCTGTAAACAAAAAACAAGCAAATTTAAAAAAATATATTTTTATGAAATTTCTTTTTACAAATTTAAAATATGTAATCGTTTAAAATGTTTTTATTTTTCATTTAAATACATACATACATATATATGTATTATGTACATTATAAAAATAAGTTGTAGAGGTATGGAAGCAGACTACTACTATATCGGCTCCCTTTTGGACCCCCTTCGCTCACTACTGATTTTATGGCTGTGTGATTTCAATCGGCATCTCTAATTTCACTAAGTCCTGCACAACTAGCGTTTTCATTACACTAGAAATCGATTTCGCATACCCGATTAGTGATTGTCGACAATCCTAATCACACAGGCCTTCGTATTTACCATCAGCTTTGTTAGAATGGGATCCCCTATAGCATTTACTCTTACTCTGTATATACCTGTGATCCGTAGGCTACCGCACACTGAGTATTCCTAATATACGGGGTCAAGGATTATTTTGCATTATAGTAGCCGAAACCTTTTTAAGGCCGAGGTTCAGGATTCTCCTATCCCCCATTAGTCAAGATGCTGATGTCACTATCAATGCTTTAATTTTGCATGGATGTATTTGCTATGAGTATACGATGCAGCACATTGAGCACTTGCACTGCACTCATGCGCTCTATCAACATATGAGTCACTCTAATCTCTTTATATATGAGATCTAGCATTCACCTATGCCCCAGTTAGAGATGTTGGTAATACCTTTATACTTCGTAGTAGCAATATCACTAAGGCGTGGACACTTCACCAACGCAACATGTCCTCGGGAGCTTGTATGTACATTAATCCAGCCGTACCAGAAAAGCAGTTCGATGCAGATATTCAATATAAAATATTTTTGCAAAGACTACAATAGATTTTTAAATCGGATCAAATTCATGAACTTAAGCCAATTTAAGAATATAATGTAGACTATGAAATAGATAATTTCGACAAATCTTAATAAAAATTGATGTTTTTACGAATCAATTTTGCAAAGAACTTTTATATTTTTTCGAACCTAGTTGTTGCTTTTTACAGTTTTTAGTTATATCTTTGCTATTGATAATTGGATCTTAAAGTGTTTTAACGAGTTTTTTGTCTCAATATTACTTGTGTTATGCTCTTTGAGCTATTCATCTCAAGAATGACAGTCTACAATTAACCCAGTAGATCTCACTTTCTACCAACCGAAGATACAAGGAAAAATATATAAAAACCGATGAAAATATTTGGCAAACAAAAATATATAATAAAAACTGTTTTTTCGAAATTGCCTTGTGACAAAATTTTATATTTAATGGTGTATGGCGCATTTCTTCTTGAAAGGTTGCCCGCAGATTCAATTGCAAATACTTTAAGTTCCTAAAAATACTGAAAATTTAAAAGGGAAAATTCCCTGGCAAAAAATTCTTAATATTCAAAGGTGTAGGGAGAAATTTTTTTCCTAAATATGTTCTAGTATACATTTTATTAGGTCACAAATAAATATGTCTATTGTATAACGGTGTAATTCATTAAAACGAAAATAGTTTTATAAAATGTTTAAAAATCGAATTCTCATAGAAAGTCAGTTATAAGAGTAAGTTTGGTAAGCGTGTTTTCTCAAGATATGAACCAGTCAATTGGCCACCTCGCATGAAGGGACTTAACGCCGGTAAACTTTTTTCTTTGGGGCTACTTCGAATCATCAGTCTATGCCAACAAGCCGACGATGTTGGAAGAACTTAGAGCTAACATTGAACGCGAAATAGCGGCCCAACGAATCTACCACTGCCGACGTGCCCGCGGTGGCCATATGACCGACGCGACGTCGAGTTCCATTCAAAAATGTTTTGATTGTATTTCAAGTCGATCATAAAGTTTTGGAAATATTTTAAATGGTTTCCGTTTAATTAAAAAAAAAAAGTTGTCTAGTTATAAACCATAAGTAATATTTAGTTTGTTTTAATGTTTTAACTGTGTAGAGTCAAAAGGGACACATTTATAAAATAGTATTAATAAAAATTTTAAATTTGTTACAGTTTTCTATTAGAAATTACAGATTTTCTGCTTAATAAAAATTTGTTGAATATTTGCTTTTGAAAGAACACTTATCGGCAAGTTTCTCTAAACAAATTCAAAAGCTCACTTCGAATTAAATATGATTTTTAAAAAATTTCTTTCTCTCGAAAAATGTCCGTTCAAGGAAAGTTTGTCATAAAATTTATAGACATTTGTATGTAAAGGAGAGTCTATAAACAATAAAGGAATCGCTATAAAAAAATACTGCCAATAAAATATAAGATATTAATGAAATTTTATTAATTCGATCACAAATTTGTTTGTCAATAAAATGTTTGCTATTGAAAAAAAGATTCTCAACAATTTATTTAAATTTTTGTTTTTTAATTTATTAATATTATAAAAATGTTGTTAAACATTAATAACAACTTTTTTCAATCTTTAGTTTTGGTATTTTGAACAAAACAAAACAAAAAACTTTATCACTTTAATTTCGCTGTTTTTGTTTATCTGGTAGTTTGTATAATGACATACAACTTTTCTAATCAGTTAAATAATTATGAGGCCATTAACATTGTTTTGCCCACGAGCATTTAAGCTTTAATGTTGTTGACATGTTTTTTTATTAAGTCTTTCCCTCCATTCCGTTGCACTTGTTATGATTGTAAGTTTAGTTAATCATTTTATCCCTTTAATTAATTAAAACATGTAATTGAGCTTTTTGTTAAATATTTTCTACTTGTTTGTGTTTATTTTTTATTGTGTTGCTTTTTACAGGTTTAAAATACAAAAACAATTCACTTTTGCATTTAAGACTAGGTTGGCCGTTTACAAGGAACCTTTTTACCTGCTTTCATTTGTATGGCTGATATATGGTGTTGTCATGCAATCTCCTGTTATGTGGATTAAAGTCATAAAACTATAATTAATATAATAAACTTTCATTTCATTAGCATTCAAAAGGTGGGAATACGCATATGGTTTCGAAACCAGCCGGTGATTCACAAACGGTGCAAACTAGTTTGGGATTTTTGATTTTTTTTATATTACAGAAGTGATAAGGAAATGTTTATAAGCTAAATTAAAGAACAAGTGCCCCCATGGATGAAATAGAAGATGTAGAGTGCTAATCTATAGGTTTAAGGGATATAGGTTCGATGCTCTCTAAAAATAGGCCTGAAATACTGCAGTAGAAAATAATATCGTTTATTTTAATCGATTAATAAAGGGTCCGCCACGTTTTTTTTTGTTCAAGTAGTGCTTATTTTGTGAATGCTTACACTTAGCTCATGTCTAATTTGACAGATAATTATTATAATATGGCTGTGTATACGCTTAAACAACGCTGGGAAATATTGCGACTTTTCAGATGAAGCTCATTTTGATCTTGGCGGGTATGTAAACAAGCAAAATTGTCGCATTTGGGGCACAGAAAACCCGCACGCATACTTTGAAAAGCCGATACACCCAAAACGAGTCACTGTTTGGTGCGTATTTTGGTCCAGAGGCATAATTGGGCCTTTTTCTTCAAAAATGAGCAAGGAGTGGCTGTAGTCAATGGCGATCGGTATCGGTCCATGTTGAACGAATTTTTGTTCACAAAAATTGCCGAAGAGGACATTGGCAACATTTGGTTTCAACAAAACGGCGCTACGTGCCACACAGCCGAAGCTACACTTTTTTTATAGCATTTTCAAAAAAAACAAGTAAGAGTGCTATTTTCGGCCGTGCTGTATCTTATATACCCTTCACAACGAGTACTAATGCAATAACAATTGTTTGTATCACCACTCATCTCATATGAAATACGTACATACATATACAAAACATCCCATTGCAGAATTATAAATTGAGTTTACGTATGTATGTTTCCAAGAATTAAAAAAAAAAAAATTACAAAAAAAAATTATAAAAAAAAAATAATAAATATATAAATAATATATAAAATAAAAAAATTAAATAAAAAGTATATTTTTTTTTGGCTTAGCTAGGATTCGATGCCACGTTTACTCTAACCAGTATACATGTATGTTGTTGTTGTTGTAATTGTGAAATAAACGAGGTGGTCGTGGTTTTTTGCTCATATCTAAGAAAGTTATAGGGCGATTGTGCTGAATTTCAATATCGATTCATTCCCGGAAATTTCCAAGAGATTTATACCATACTCAGATCTGAGGAACATATGGCTGCTTCTAAAAATTGATTTCAACCAACACACGGACAGACGGGCAGACGGTCAAGGCTTAATCGACTCCTCTATTCATAAGCTTTCAGAAAATATATACTTTATGGGGTCGGAAATGAAAATTTTAAAAAAGTACAAACGGAATGACAAAACTATATATACCTTTGTGCACCACAGGTGAAGGGTATCAAAAAGTTATTTGGCGGACCCTTTATAATATTATATAAAGAAATTAACCGACATAGCGGTTTCTTTTAGTTGGTCATTTGCTCAACTATCTGCCCATGCTGAGTATTCAAATGTTATTAATTGTCGCTAAATAATTAATAAACAAATTAATAAATCTATGAAATTATTTTAAATGATGGTAGAAATAGTTTTAAAAAAAATTTATTTTAAGGGTGTGGCACTTACCACTTTTATTAAAATTAAATTATATTTCCACAAATAGCCTAAATGTGTGCAAGGTTTATACAGATCGGTTATTTGGACACAGTTGGAAAAGAAAATTTACTTTGTGTTGGCGTGCAACTGCCCTCTTATGTTTTGCTTTTAGTCATCTTAAGCATTCTTAAAAGACTTTAATAAAATTTAATTACAATTTGATCACTAATTTAGGTACGCATATAAGCCAAACCAACAACATTGATTTTTATGTATAAAAATTTGGTGGTGGACCACCCTTATCGCTCAGGGATATCAAAAATAGTTTACGTCCTATTCTTTGACATACTAAATATACACACAAAATTTCATAATAATCAGTCACGCCGTTTCGGAGGAGTTTTGTTACAAACTAGTGCTAATATGTCACCATCCCCTTGACATTTTGAAATTTCGCTCAATTTTCTGACCAAAAAATTCAATTTCTCGTCAATGGTTCCAGCATTAGATTTTATCACTATTTGGAATAGCTGTAATCTTGTGTAAACTTGTTCCATGTTGACTCTAGAAGTTACAAAACGGTTTTGATAAAGATTGTGTGCAATAACCCTTTATAAGTATTTTCAAGCGCAAGCTCTTATGCGTTAATTGGATGGTAGCCTGATACATGCGTGCGCATAAATTTTTATGTACCACTATTTATTTTTTATAAACTTATTTTAGTGATAAATGCTTTTAATAATTATTCTTATTAGGTACGTATATTTATTTGTTCAATAAATATTGTTTTGTAGAGCAGGTATATAAAAATATCCTTTATGGGGATGTGTGGGACATTCCCTTATGGATAATAAAATAAAAAAAAAGTGTATATTTTTTTTTTGTTTTTAGCTTTTGAACGAATTGTTTCAACATGAATATTCTACATATTAAATTTTTTTTTCTTTTTTAAATAACTTTTGATCAAACCTTTCAGCCAAAAAAAAATGTTGTTAAACCTTTATTCGTTTGGCCGCAAAAAAAATATCATATAAACATCCAGAAGCCGAAAAAAAACATTAAAATCTCATATAATTTTCTTCACTTTCCTGACTTTAGCAGGGTCTCAGAGCTACAAATCGCAACATAAAGTCTTCAAAATTTACAATGTGATGTAAAATATTGTTGTCTATTGAGCTGCGTATTTAGTTTTTAAAATTTCTTAAAATTCAATTTAGCCTTTTTGGCCAGCTTTTCAAGTCAAATACTCCTCTGTGCGTTGCCTTCAGTGACATTTTGGCCTCTGTTAAGAACCCCTGTCGTAAGTAAGTTATGAGTTGCTAATGGTCCTATAAAATTTGCATAAATATATTTTGACTAATTCGTCATTGTTTAAATGCTCTTTAAAATTATCTTTAATTTACGGGAAATTGTCATTGTTGTGTGAAAAAAAAACTCTAGCGCATAATTGGTGGATTCACAAGGTATGGTATCATGTCGTATTTTTAAAACTAAAATAATTTTTCAAATCTAAAAGAGAAAAAAATTGCTAAACCATTTTCAAAATTATGAAAATTATAACAACACTACGAGTAATACGACATAATAACATGCCTTGTTAATCCACCAAACGTCAGGTATATTTTGTTAACATATTTTTTATGTGTATTCATGTATGTACATAATTAAAATCGACTTAACTTTATTTTCCTTTATTTATTCAGTTGGTTGGTCTACCTTACTTGTGTGCATGTGTGCGGTTGTGTATGTTTCTTTTAATAGAATTTACTTAAATCGAGTTACACAAAGTATAATTTTATTTTTGTTGCCGGTGGTAAACTAACACAAGCCGCTTAAAATCATAAAGATAAACTTTTTTCTTTTATTAAAGTTTACTTACGACATTAACTGAATGCGATTTGGATAATGTTTTTTGTTGTCATTGTTGTAAGGATTTTGCCTAAAAAAAAAACTGAGTGAATATTTTATTTCTATATTAAAGCCAAAAACTAAAATAAGAATTTAACTGTGTAGTAGGATTACTATCAGAACTTGCTGCTTAACAAATATTGGAACACGTAGTGCAAATTAAATGCATAAAACATAAAAGGTCTTAATATTAATTGGCAAAAATAAAATATAAAATTAATTTGTATAACAGATAAAACTAGATGAAAACAAGTAAGAGCGCTATATTCGGCCGTGCCGAATCTTATATACCCTTCACAACGTGTAGTCATGCAATAACAGTAGTTTGTATCACCATTCATCCCATATAAAAAACGTACATACATATAAAAAAACATACATATATAAAAACATCGCATTGTAAAATTATAAATTTACGTATGTATGTTTAAAAAAAAATAAAAAAAAAATTTTAAAAAAATTTATAAAAAAAAATAAAAAAAAAATAATTAAAATATATAAAACAAAAAAAAATAAAAAAAAATTTAAAAAAAATATAAAAGAAAATAATAAAAAAAATAATAAAAATATAAATAATATATTAAATAAAAAATAAAAAAAAAAAAAAAAAAAAAATATAAAAAAATTTTTTTTTGGCTCAGCTGGGATTCGCTGCCACGTTTTCTCTAACCAGTATACACTTTTGTATGTATGTATGTTGTTGTTGTAATGTTGTTTTTGTGAATAAAAAATCGAGGTGGTCGTGGGTTTTTGCTCATATCTCAGTTGTTTATGTACCGATGTTTCTGATTTTCAACACCGTTCTACTCCCGAATATTTCTGATATTTTATTACCTCACATGGGTCCAAGCTATATCGGGGGGCTTCAAAAAGTTGATTTCATCATACACACGGACAGACGGTCAGACGGACAGACTGACAGATCTTAATCGACTCCCCTATTCATAAGCTTTCAGAAAATATATACTTTATGGGGTCAGAAATGAAAATTGTAGAAATTTCACCGGAATGACAAAACTATATATACCCTTTTTCACTATGTGAAGGGTATAATAATGCCCTGAACAAGATCTTAATGCATAAAACAACAAAGTTTTATAGAAAACGTGTAATTTGCTTAGGCTATTGGGCATATAACACCTTTTGATACAATCAATTAGGGATGTAGCGAATATTCGCGAATATTCGTTTTTTGAAATTCGTATTCGCATTCCCAAAAATATATGCGAATGTTTTTTTTGCGATTATCTACCTGAAATATAAATAACATTAGATGAATAAATTTAAATAAGTTTTATCTTTAAGATTACTGCTTTTTTTTGTAATAATTTCATCCTTTAGTTTTAAAGTTGCAATAGTTTATGCACATACGTAAATAGACTTCTATTCAATTGATTAGTCCAACTCGATTTATGATATTTATAAAAGCATGTTTTAAAATTTTTCAATGTGTACAAAAATGTTACATTCAGCAATGAGAGTAAGCAGATCAAAACTACATAAAAATTTGACGCAACTGTATTCAGTAAAATTTTCTAATTTAAAACAGAAAAAAAACTTTTTGTGTTAATTTGATTAGACATATATTATGTTATAATTTTTTAATGCACTTTTAAATAAGAATATTTTTCATATATTTTGTTTGTCGTTATTTAGTAGTGGGTGTATTCCCCAGGGTTTCAATTACTTTCATTTTTGTGCCTCTATGTTTTAGGGCAGAGTCAACTTTTTTGTATGTATTCCTAGAAGTCAGACTCTAGTAATGACAGTATATTTAGTGTAAATCGTGTCCTACGCGTATTCATATTGGGTCTGATATTTCTGGTTTCTTTACGAGTGGACTCCTTTTCCCATCTAATCTTGTCAATAAAGTTGACTAAGTGCAAAATCAAATTAAGCCGTTTTCCTTGGAAATTTATTGTGGCACTGGCTTTTGCTAGTGTGTCAGATCTGTTATGACAATTTATATGCTCATTCACTGCAACTGATTAATGTCTTTCTATCTATTCCAGACACACCCGATATTTCTATGCAATTTTCGATGTTCTTTGAAGATTTCTAATAGACTTACCAGCCGAATGTTGGCAATGAGTACGCTGTGGTTAACTGATATGGATGATTTCGATTAGTTTATAGAATTGCTTCCAAAATATCGTAAAGAAAAAATCCTATGATATAAAAATGTACAGATTCGAAACGCAAAATTAACTACTACAAAATTATTGTTAATTAAAGGCATTATCTCGCACGCATGGTCTTGCTGAAACCAAATATCGCAAGCAGCAAGATGGTGCTGTGTGCCCGTTATATTATCTTCGATCAAAAATGTTAATTTTTGTAGATATATCGATAGTGTAAGAATCTCTTTGGTTTCAAAATTTCCCGAAACATGGCAAATTTACACTTTAAGTCAGAAATATGCCTCATCACTAACAAAATTTAATGTAAACGCAGCGACTCTTCGTCGAATTGTTGGAAAGCTCTTAGAAGCAAGAATTTAAATCTACCGACTTCAGTTCTTGAACGAGTTAGATTCTGAAACCCTTTAAACCACACAAATTCTTTCTTTTTATACCCTTCACACAGTGAAAAAGGGTATATATAGGTTTGTCATTCCGTGTGAAATTTCTACAATTTTCATTTCCGACCCCATAAAGTATATATTTTCTGAAAGCTTATGAATAGGGGAGTCGATTAAGCCCTGTCAGTCTGTCCGTCTGACCGTCTGTCCGTGTGTATATTGAAATCAACTTTTTGAAGCCCCCCGACATAGGTTGGACCCGGGTAAGGTATTAAAATATCAGAAATATTCGGGAGTAGATCGGTATTGAAAATCAGAAACATCGGTACATAAACAACTGAGATATGAGCAAAAACCCACGACCACCTCGATTTTTTTTTCACAAAAACAACATTACAACAACAACATACATACATACAAACTTGTATACTGGTTAGAGAAAACGTGGCATCGAATCCCAACTGAGCCAAAAAAAATTTTTTTATTAATTGTTTTAAAAATTTTTTTTTAATTTTTTTTTAATTTTTTTTTTTATTTTTTATTTAATATATTATTTATATTTTTATTATTATTTTTTTTAAATTTTTTTTATTTTTTTTTTAATTTTTTTTTTATTTATTTTTTGTTTTATATATGTATATTATATATATAATAATTTTTTTTTTTAATTTTTTTTTTTAAATTTTTTTTTAAATTTTTTTTTAAATTTTTTTTTTTTAGTTTTTTTAACATAGATACGTGTACGTATTTCATATGGGATGAATGGTGATACAAGCAACTGTTATTGCATGACTACACGTTGTGAAGGGTATATAAGATTCGGCATGGCCGAATATAAATAGCACTCTTACTTGTTAAAGTTAAAGTTGTTGCACACAAAGATCTGCGGTTTTCATCAACACTCTCAGCTCTCTCACTCTTCTCATTGCGTGCTAAATGTTGTATCTTTTTTCACGTATTATCCATACACTTTCAGTTATGAAGTATTTTTGTAAGACAATTTCGAAAGCTTTTTTTTAATTTTTTGCCGAAGACGTGATTGTTCAAAACAACTTCCATCCCAACGTGTTCAATGTCAATTATGGGATGAAGGCACTATTCAAAATGGCACTTTTTTGAAAAAAGTGTTAGTAGTGGGAGTAGTGATTACTACACACAGATGTGGCCATGTTATAGAATAATTTTTTTTATCTCAATCGGATAACATTAATGTGACTTACATTTTGTTTCTCGAACGGGAAAAGGTCGGAGACGATGGAGGAGACGCTAGGAATACTGATAGAGGCACACTTCCAAACGGAAATGGCGGATGACGGAGAAATTCCACACCCCCCATGACGGTAGTGCCACGACGGACATAATTATAACCACAAAGATGATAAGAGAGGCGGTAAATAGTTTCTTGCCATATAAGGCACCAGGGCCGGACGGTATTTTTCCGGCTCTCCTACAAAGAAGCATTGACCTAATCGACATAAGGCTGGCGAATATTTTTACTACTTGCCTGAAATATGCGTATACCCCTGTGGAATGGAGGGAGGCGAGAGTCGTTTTCATACCTAAACCAGGGAGGGAAAATTACGCAAATCCTAAAGCTTATAGACCCATAAGCTTAACATCATTCTTATTGAAAACCATGGAGCGTATCGTCGATGGAATGGTCAGAAGACGATTGCCAGGCGATTCAATGAGATTTGGACAACACGCCTATATCAAGGGCAGATCTACTGAGACTGCTCTTCAGGAGGTTGTTTATCATATAGAGAGATCCTTCGACCTGGGTGTGTATACCATGGGCGTATTCATAGACATAGAAGGAGCTTTCAATAACGTAGTGACCTCGAGTCTTATCGGTTCCTTGGAAAACTTAGGGTTAAGCCATGTCTTAATTGCATGGATTAGCAATATGTTAAGGAACAGATGGATAAATTGTAAGGCAAATGGAGTAAGAAGAAGGGACAAAGTATGTCGAGGAACTCCGCAGGGAGGTATTTTATCTCCATTAATATGGGTAACTACCATACATAGTCTACTGAGGATTCTATCGAACGAGGGATTCAAGCCTATCTGTTACGCAGATGATGTTGCGATACTGATCAGGGGGACGAATCCAAATTCTTTATGTATGAGAGCAATGGAGGCTTTGAATATATCCTATAACTGGGCGAAGGAGCGAGGGCTCAATGTCAACCCGGAAAAGACTGAAATCTGTTTGTTTACGAGAAAGAGGAAGATACCGGTGCATAGCTATCCCATCTTTCGGAATAAGACAATTAAGATTGATAAAAAGGTCAAATACCTAGGAATAGTACTTGATTGGAGACTATCCTGGAAGGACCACATTCAATGTAAAGTGGAGAGAGCTCAAAGAATATGGGCCCTCTGCAGAAGAGTGATTGGCTCAAAATGGGGCTTAAGCCCAAGGATGACACATTGGCTATATACGAGTGTACTGCGGCCTACAATTACGTACGCTTCGTTAGTATGGTGGACATCCTTAGAGAAGAAGGTGAATATAAAACCTCTTCAAAAGATTCAGAGACAGTGCTGCATTAGTATTTGCGGCGCCATGAGGACCACATCGACAATGGCCATTGAGAATATATTATCCATTTGGCCTATTGAGATACAGGTAAAATATGAAGCGGCCTTAGCTGCCACAAGATTAATGGCAATAGATGAGTGGCTTATAAGAGAACATAAGACCAGATACCAAAGAATAACGGATATCTTACCGATAGGAAATATTACAGAATTAACATGTGATAAAATCCCGATGAGATATGAGAATATTAACTGCATCACCATTATACCGGAAGAGGGAGAATGGGATGAGATAATCAGGATGGGAAACACTCACGGAATCGATCTTTATACAGACGGTTCAAAGATTGGTGACCAAACTGGAATGGGCTTATACGACATAAGCCGAAATAGAGGCAAATACTTCCGTCAACCAGATCACAACACTATTTTTCAGGCTGAGATCATGGCGATTACGGAAGGAATTAAATGGATAAAGGAAACGAATAGCGAAACTCCGTTTTGTATCTTTACAGATAGCCAATCAGTGATTAAGACATTGAGAAAGGAGAAAGTTGAATCCCGGAACGTTTTGCAATGCAAGAGTGAGATAAACTCATATGAAAATTGTGAACATCTGGAGATAATATGGATACCAAGCCATCACGGGCTGATCGGAAACGAGAAAGCCGACAAATTATCCAAAATGGGAGCTCTTTTGAGTACTATAACTTTGGAGAACGCCAAACCCCTTTAACGATTTAAGGATGAACTTAAACGTTGGGCAATGGAAGAACATGTCAGAAAATGGCAAAGCACTGATGTCGGTAAGGTGACAAGAACACTCTGGGGTGACCCAAATCTTGGGAAGTCAAAGGAGATTCTGAGACTAAGTAGACCTACACTTAGGAAATTAACCGGTGTAAATGCAGGTCATACGGAGTTGAGAACTCATTTAGCACGCATGGGATTATCTGAGGAGACGACATGTAGAGCTTGTGAGGAAGAGGATGAGACCCTGGTACACTACCTCTGTCATTGTCCTGCGTTTGGGCATATTAGGCGCGAAAATTTTACAGTAGATAATATGCCGAACTTGGAATACCTGGGGAACTCGAACTGGAGATCCATAAGGCGTTAAATTGAGGGGACTGGTTTCTTGGACTAGTCCGTTATTTATGGGAAATTATGTTTATGGTTTTTTGTTTGGGAATTCCGTTTTCCACATGGAGCGCACAACATGCCAACTGGGCATAGGTGTATACCTGTCATGGGTTTGGGCTTTTATACCCCTCCTTTTCAACCTAACCTAACCTAACCTACATTTTGTTTCAACAGAAAGGCGATATATCTCACACAACTACTGAATCAATGCAATTATTTCATGAGATATTTTCTGGTCATGTTGTCTTTCGTTTTGTTGATAAAATATTATGCTCTAAATGAAGTGATTTAACAATGTGTATCAGATTTCTTTGTAAAGGTTCAAAGGTGTGTGCAAACAAGCCTACAACTACTTGGATGTTCATTGAAAGAAATTAACTAAGAAAATGAAACATATTTCGTTTGAAATAGTTACGTTTAATTTTAATAATAGAATAAATAAATTATGCGTTGTGTGATGTAACATTTTATCATAAACATATTTTATATTATATTATGCAATCATTAAACTTATAAATTTGTTGTACCATAAAGAATCACGCTTTACCGCTTTATCGTACATATATAGCTACACAGTACTTTTGCTCTTTAAAGCTCGGTCTATATCGGTATCAAATATATTATAGTTTTCTATATTTGGTTTCGCAGAATTTTAAGTTTAAAATGTTTTAGTTTTCTGTTAATTCTAACTGTGGATTTTTTACGATTTAAAATTCGCATACAGCAGCGTTAGCAAAAATTTCCGGGATAAGAATCTAATTTTAATTTACTACTTAAAAAATAAATTTTATATTTGAACACATACTCCTACATTCGATTTTTGCACAAAATGTACTACTAACAACATGTATTAGGCTCTTATAAAGTGTATTTTATGTGAATTTTATTCATTAGCTTAATATTTTTAAGCAATTCGTACGTACTTGCTTGAACTTTTTTACATATTCGTAAGTATGTAGTTACCCCATAAACAGCGTCATTAACACACATGTCATAAATCCATTTAAAATGTGTATTTTGTTTCCCATAGTGTCCTCTATTTGAGCATGATTTTTTTTATTAAAGCATGGCGCCAATAAATTAAAAAAATTTAACTAAAACTTTGCTTCTTGCGTTTTTGTTTTGGCTTATTTGAATTTTTCTTTTTTCTTCCAGCAGTTGTAATTGTACTTACGGAGATTTTATGTTTGATTTAAGATTAGCGTACCCACACAACAACAAACAAGTAAGAGCACTATATTCGGCTGTGCCGAATCTTTTATACCCACCACCAATTTTGTGTACATTTAAAGCACAATATTTATTATTTTGTTAATCGCTATAGAATAATTTCTTTATAATAAAATATGTATCACTTTCTCTGTAGAGGGTGGTTAAATTTTAAGGGCCCATGTTTAAGGTGAACCACATCTAAACTTCAACTTTTTTCTTGTATTTCATTTGACATTTCTCAATCTCAGACTAACTCAATTTGAACCGTGGAAAGATACGCAATCGAGTAACGCTTTTAAATATTAAAGATTTTTATAAAAATGGGCGTTCAAATCAAAATGCATTTTGTGCACTTCGTGATTCTTTTGGTCAACATAATCGTTCGAATTCGTCCACAATCGTGAGAATTGTAAAAAATATTTAAATGTCTGCAAAGCAGGTCTGTATGAAATGTGAAAATATCTGTGAATGCCATCTTAGTTCGTTGAATGGGAAACATTGCTGTTTTTCACGATAACGTGACAAAAGAGCAAGCAACCTCGACTCATCATCGTGCCCAACAATCGAGCATCAACAGTGTCATTGAAAATGAAATGTGCCGCCTAGGTTGGGGGGCCATTTGGCCGATATTTTGTATCATACATAATTGAAGCTTACAAATATTATCATTATAAAAATAAATGATAATAATTTCATAATAATTTTATTCAAAATCAACATAGTCCCTTAAAATTAAACCACCCATTATAACTTCGGTATGCTAGTAAAATGTTTTCGTAAATTTAGTCTTTCAATGAAAGTGGCCGTTAAAATACGCGTGTCAATAAAGTTTCTGCTAATAAACATAACTTAGATATTTCAATATAGTCCTTTAGTATTCCAAAATCTTTATTCATAGAGAATTTACATGAATTTAAGAGGAAGAAAGTGAATTTAAGGTTAAATTTTAAGGGCCCAGGGTGATTTAAAATATACATTCTCTGCATTTTTCTAAAACGGGAAATTTATTAGTAAGATTTTGATTTTTAAACTTCTATAACATTTTGCTTTTAAAAGATTTTCAAACGAAATAAGTTTTGTATAATTTTAAAATTTGTTAGCCATTAGTACATGAAAATAAATTGTTTATAATGTTTAGAGATAATTTTTTTTTACTTAGGTCAAAATTTTCCTAAATTCCCATTTTTAATAGAGCATAACTTCAGGAGAACATAAGCATAAGTTGTTAGCATGCCATCTAGTAGTTGCTAGTAGAGTCATCTATCTTATCATCTTTATCTTATATTTAGCTACAGTACAATAAATGGTGCAGTGTAAGATGAATAAATGCTAATATATATGACTAATATATTTTTATAAAAATTTAAAGAAAAAAGTGTGCGTGGCACATCTATTTTCCGTTATAACGAAGACTTTGACCAAAAAACCATGTTTGCAAAATTTCAGAATCGTACATTTACTGCCTGTTCAACGATGTCGAAAGAAAACACAAGCGAACTTTCATTCGTACAAATATATTGAAAACAACAACAAAAACTAAAAATTTGTTTTTGTTTTCAACGTATTTGTACGAATGAAAGTTCGCTTGTGTTTTCTTTCGACGTCGTTGAACAGCCAGATAGTTTTGTCAGTTTTATTACGTTTTAAATTTGAAATATACGCTATGCGGTATAAATTTTCGTACATTTTTATCTATAACTCTTTTCCTAATTCATAGATTTAAGCGATTTTCAGGAACAAATATTCTTTTGACTCGATAAATATATATTCGAAGTTTCATGACTCTACGTTTATGCGTCTGGACACAATTCAATTTTATTCGATGTGCGAAGGACACGGTTTTATCGACCTAGTCTTGCTTTACGAGCTACAACTCTCTTCCTAATATTTCGATTCAGCCCATTTGAATACCAAACAAACCTTGTCTATAAGAAAGATTCTGGCAAAATTTGAGCCCCTAGCTTTTTCGGTGCGACCTCTATCGTGCTTTCAACAGACGGACAGACGGACGGACATAGCTAGATCGTCATAAAATCAAATCCCGATTCAGAATATATATACTTTATGGGGTCTAAAATGGATATTTCGATGTGTTACAAACGGAATGACAAAATGAATATACCCCCACCATTTTTTTGGTGGCGGGTATAAAAAAGACTTCTGAACTCAAACACGTTCTTTGTGTAAAATAAAAACTAAATGAGAAACAGCAAAACATTTAATATTTTAACAGCAACTTGTAATAACTATGTATGTTGCAATTTAATACTAAAAACAGACAAGTTAATATTTACTGCCGTGTTCATAAAAAATATTTTAGGTTTTTAATGCTCATTTGATAAATTTCTATACAACCTAAAACAGTTTTTATGAATACGACAGTTAATATGTACAGACTCTACTAGTCAGCGTACATAAATAAGTAATACTTATTAGCGAATAATTTATTTGTTAGTGATTAGGAGATAAAATACTCTTTTCGTGCAACAAATGGGTTAAAATTAAAATTAACCTGCTAACAATATATTCTAAGTTTTAAAAGCGATTGCACAAATCTGTTTAAAAACTTTGAGGTTCGCGGAATATTTCTGTAGCTTCACTATAAAACCAACTCCATAAAACCAGCCACAGATATAAAGATATGGGAATCCAAATTAAATTTGTATATCACTTAGAAATTAGATTTTTGTACAATATATTTTTGCTAATCGAACTATAACTGGTCATAGGCATCCACATCCACATTTCTAATGTACTTGAATAAACATAATTTTATCCTCAAGAAGTAAGAATGCTATATTCGGCTGTGCTGAATCCTCACAATTCAGACTAGATTACAGATAGACGCCATTTTGCTTTATTATTTCCGATACCATATCTTATTTTGAATATCTAAATAGTTAACTGTTTTTTACTAATTAAGTCATTTCATTTGATATCCATATTGATGGGGTTAAGAACAAAAATTTTACGCCATTTTGTTTAGGCGACATACTGGATTCAAATTTTTTTTTATATTTGACTGTATTCTACTGGTCAAGACATTTTATTTGATTCCGATATTATTGGTATTAAACTTTTATACAATTTCCTTCTCATTTTAAATTTTAATGTGAACCATTTTTTATTTTGGCTTAAGTTCATTTGTTCTTTTTATTTAATTTTATAATTCAAATTAAATTAAATTGTAACCATTTTAGGAATATTCTTTCTAAAAATTATTTCCGATATTAGCCGAGTGGAATGCATTTTCGAAATCAGCTACGATTTCATCATCAGCACTCTTTATCGGTATACTACTATGTAACTTAAAATTCCTATTTATGTTACAATTGAATGAAATTTGAATTAGTGAATCTTAGTATTAATTTTCATATTTTGTTGAATATTTAATTTCACCTATCAAATGACAATTCATAATTCAACATGTTCATATTCTTCTTTATTCGTAATACATTTTCTTCTCATTATTATAAAATAAGCTTATAAGTTTTATTACACTCTATAATGATTTTATTCGCTTAAAAACATACCATCGTAAAATTATAAAATAAGTTACTGTATGTTTGCATCAATAATTAAAAAAAAAAAAACAATATATTGCGTTTGTATGGATGTGTCAGTTTAATTTTATATGAACCGAGTTTTCTGATTTTTAATATCGGTTGGTCCCGAATATATCTGATATTTTGATACCAAACGGGTATAAGCCATGTCGTTCAAAAAAATAATTTCAACACACACACGGACAGATGGGCATTCTTTAATCGACTTCCATGGTCATAAGCTTTTAGAAAATATATACTTTATAAGGCTTAAAAACGAATATAATGAAAATTTCACTCACCTTGAGTATTTTGGGTTGCAGGCCACAAAGTTGGAGTCTTCTTTGCACAACAGGGTGTTAAGTAGATGGTTCAATGGTTTAAGAACACGATAATAGAGCCTTTAGCTCTATTTAAAATAAAAGGCAAAAAATTACATTTGGAAATTTGTACTACTAAGCTTGTGCCAAAAAATTTAACCCTTTTCAAAATACTTATTTGACAAAATATTTTACAATTTATAGTTTAAATTCTATATTAAAATTTAGGAATATACATAATTAATTCAGTAATACAAATTAATTATAATTTCAAATTACGTAATTATTTAATAAAAAAAAATAATAATAATTCACTATTTTAACGCTAGTGTTCATACGTTCAATTTAAATTCGGTCAACGTATTATATATAGAAATGATCCTGTCGATTGGCTGCCTAGACCGTGTGAACTTATATCTCCTCTTAATTTTTGTAGGACAACGTCAAGTAATTTTCGCATGCCAACCAGCTGGTATGGTTAGAGGAGCTACGAGAGATGGCTACGATTTCCTTCGAAATGTGAAAACGAGTCATCAAGAATTGAGTTCAACACATTGACCGCCACAAATGTGTCTATTGTGGACATATGAACGAAGTCGAATTTAATTGTAAGTGAAGTTAAAAATATAATTTTCATTTAGCTTAAATTAATTGCCTTTTTTAAAGCACTTTATGACATCAATTATAACTGTCCATAAAACTCACTTTAATTCGTTTTAAGCCCCATAAGGTTTAACTATCAGGCACAGTATAAAAGACCATAAGATTTTCAATTATTTTTAATAACTGGTTGCCTTAGACCAATTTGAAAAATAAATATTCCAGCCATCAGCTTAAAGACTTTATTCGTTTATCATATAAAACTTACACGAAATGTCTAAATATTTTGCACTCAATTAAAAATACAACTTTGGCTATTTTTAAAAATTGTATATTTTTTAAATCAAATTTATAAAATATAATAATTTTGTTTTCTTTATGGTGGCCAATTTAGGCGGAGATTTATGTTTTAATGATATTGACTAAGACATTTAAATGACGCACACATACAATTTAATTTTTAAATTATTGTGTTGTTTTAGACACTTGCAATATTGTAAACAATTCAATTTATGTTAAAGTTGTTAAAGCAATATTTTACGTAAAATATAACAGTTATAGTGCACCAGTTTAACTTAATAGGCATTTAAAGGATTTTATTTTATTTTAAATAAAAATTGCTTTTAGGTAATTCTAATCTGTATACAGAAAAAAATAAATATGAACTTCAATTACGAAATTAATATTAATAATTAAAAAATTGTTTAATTTTGTTCCAATCATCAAAATGATACTATTAATTAAATGAAAATTAATAGTTTTAATTAAAAAAATATTGAGAAAAATATCAATTAAAACAGTATTAAAAAATTAATTAAAATTTCCATAATTTTCAAAAATTATTTTAATTAATGTAATCATGTCTATATTTGAGATTTGGTAATTATATAATAAAATCATTTATTATATCAATAACAAAAATTATTTACTGCCTGTTCAAAGATGTCGAAAAAAATCCCAAGCGAAATTTCATTCGTACAAATATATTGAAAACAACAACAAAAACTAAAAATTTGTTTTTGTTTTCAACGTATTTGTACGAATGAAATTTCGCTTGGGTTTTCTTTCGACATCGTTGAACAGGCAGTTAACCTGTTTAGAAATAAAATATATTTTTTTGATATTTATATATTCTTAATATATGTACATATATGGTACATATGAATCTATGTTTTTAAATACATTTCGTTACTTATATAAAAACTAGCTAATACCCGGTGTGCTTTGCCACCCCAAATTTTAGTATTTAAATCATATGGCAGGTGCCACGCCCACTATTGTTAATGCAACCATTTTTTCCATAAATGTTTATTTGAATATCAAAGTTTCTTTTGCAAAATTTTAGTACTCTAATCGATATCGTTTTCCAGATATACGAATTTTAGTATTTAATTCATATTGTAGGTGCCACGCCCACTATTGTTAATTCACCCATTTTTCCATAAATGTTTATTTGAATATCAAAGTTGCTTTTGCAAAATTTTACTACTCTAATCGATATCATATTCCAAATATACGAATTTTAGTATTTAATTCATATGGTGGGTGCCACGCCCACTATTGTTAATTCACCCATTTTTCCCATAAATGTTTATTTGAATATCAAAGTTGCTTTTGCAAAATTTTACTACTCTAATCGATATCGTTTTCCAAATATACGAATTTTAGTATTTAATTCATGTGGCCACGCCTACTATTGCAAGTCCGCCCATTTTTTACCCAAATGTTTGTGTGGATGTCAAAGTTTACCGTACTTAATTTGAAGACTCTAGCTGCATTAACTTTCGTGATATATAATATTTAATACTTATTCTTTAATAGGGCGTGGCACCCCGCCCACTTACAATTTCAAATCAAGGTATAGCCTATAGTTCCTTCCAGACATACAGAAAGATTCTGTGAAAATTTCAAGGAAATCGGTCCAGCCGTTTAACCGTCTATAAAGCACAAACAAACATACAAACATACAAACATATAAACATACAAACATACAAACACACATTGATTTTTATATATATAGATTCATATGTTGGTGCCACGCCCATTACTGATAATGCACCCATTTCTTGCCTAAATGTTCATTTGGGTGTCAAATTTGCTCTTGTAGAATTTTAGTACTCTAATCGATTTCGTTTTCCAGATATACAAATTTTAGTATTTAATTCATATGGCAGGTGCCACGCCCACTATTGCTAATGTACCCATTTTTTACAAAAATGTTTGTTTGTATGTCAAAGTTGCCCTTGCACAATTTTAGTACTCTAATCGATATCGTTTTCCAGATATACAAATTTTAGTATTTAATTCATATGTTGGTGCCACGCCCACTATTGGTAATATACCCATTTTTTCCAAAAATGTTTATTTGGATGTCAAAGTTGCCCTTGCAAAATTTTAGTACTCTAATCGATATCGTTTTCCAGATATACGAATTTTAGTATTTAATTCATATGGTGGGTGCCACGCCCACTACTGATAATGCACCCATTTTTTCCAAAAATGTTTATTTGGATGTCAAAATTGCTTTTGCAAAATTTTAGTACTCTAATCGATATCGTTTTCCAGATATAAAAATTTTAGTATTTAATTCATATGGCAGGTGCCACGCCCACTATATCTAATGTATCCTTTTTTTCCAAAAATGTTCATTTGGGTGTCAAAGTTGCTCTTGTAGAATATTGGTACTCTAATCGATATCGTTTTCCAGATATACGAATTTTAGTATTCAATTCATGTGGCCACGCCTACTATTCCAAGTCCGCCCATTTTTTACCCAAATGTTCGTGTGGATGTCAAAGCTTACCGTACTTAATTTGAAGACTCTACCTGCATTAACTTTCGTGATATATAATATTTAATACTTATTCTTTAATAGGGCGTGGCAACCCGCCCACTGACAATTTCAAACGAAAGTATAGCCTATAGTTCCTTCCAGACATACAGAAAGATTCTGTGAAAATTTCAAGGAAATCAATCCAGCCGTTTAGCCGTCTATAAAGCACAAACAAACATACAAACATACAAACATACAAACACACATTGATTTTTATATATATAGAAGATAGATAGAAGATAACTTAGCATAAGAAGTAGGGTTCCACAAGTACTCACCATATCGAAAGCCGGAGATCCAAAAATAACTGGCAGCATCAACAACCTAGATATAAAGAATATTAACCGGTAAAAAGGCTTGATCAGACAAAATGAAGAAATTCAACAAACAAAGGGAATGCAATAATTATTGGATTTGGACACATCTACAATGAAACTAAAACCATTTATTATATTAAAAACTGAACATATTTTTATATACTTTCACTTACCAGAACCCTTTCATGCAGATTGTCTATTATTTTTTATTATTCTGCTCCTTGAATAATAATTACATATATTAAATTTATTCTAAGAAATTCAAATTTCAAAAAATTTCATTTAAAATAACATTTTTTATTTTTTATTTATTTTATTCAACTGACAGAAATCTGTTTGTTTTTTGAAAATATTTAATATCAATTAAAAAAATTAATTTAGTTAATGAAAAATATAATTAGAATTTTAAAACAAATCAAAAAGTCAATTAATTAAACAAATTTAAGGAATATTTTTTTCTGTGTAGTAGAGCAAACACAAAAAGAATATTTTCTTGAAACAGAGAAATTACTGAACAACTTGTGCGCTTAAAGATATTGAAAATAAAATATTTGGATTTATTAAAATGATTTCTATAAGTACATATATTTGGAATTAATTAAAACTTTCAAATAATTCCATTCTAAGATCTGATGAGTAACGTTAACATAACAAAATAAGTATCAAAAATTTTCTATTATTTTACTTTTTATATTAAGACTTCCACCCTATTCTCTCATCCACTCTCATCGACATGCTTAAAAGCTTGCGAACTTAATTTGTGCGTGTGAGAGCTGTCTTATGGTTACATGCAAACTCCTGTTAATAACTTTTTGAATCAGAAATCTGACGGGTTTCTTACCATTTTCTATACATTTCTGACATACATCTAATAGACCTTGGATAATTTTTTGCTGTAAGAAGCTTTAATAACTTGACATATTATACAAAAATATATATTTCTTAAAACTTTCAGGGTTACTCGATTTATCCAAAAATTTTCAAGTATATCTCTAAACGCATATCGTACCTACAAATGGTAACAGACGTCTGTATATGTGAACCTAGTGCTGAAAACGCATTAAAAACAGAGGCAGTGTTCATTTGCTCATATCTCAGAAAATTATGGAATGATCGTGCTGGATTTCAAACGCGATTTAGACCCGGACATTTGCAAATGATGGACACCACATATAGATCTGAGTAACATGTGGGGTCTTCTAAAAGTTAATTTCAACATACATACAGACAGATGAACATGTATCCACTAGTCATAAGCTTGCGGAAAATATATGTAGCGTTCTCCGTGAAAAGGAACCTAGTGTGTGAAAATATGGTTTTGAGAAAAACACATTTAAAATTTTATAACGCATTATCACTGTGAACACACTTTCAGTTGGGAGGTGCGATTTGGTGTGGTTAGTTATGATATGGTACCGACTTTGGTGACGTCATGCCTACGTGGTGACGTATATTTTTTCGCTTTTAGTGTGACAATACCTTTGCTATTGTTGCTGCTCTGTTTGTTATGATCTCGATACTTGATTATTAAGCCACAACCAGTGACCAACGCAACAACGTTTTTATGGGGTAAATAAATTTTTATCAGAAATCTAACTTATTTCATCTTATTCTACACCTTTTTAGGTATCAAAATCCACTGTTAAGTCCCTAGGTCCCTTTTCTCGGAGAAGGTCACATATACTTTGTGGAGTCGGCAATGAAAATTGTAGATATTACAAACTAATTGATAAAGCTGGTACCGCTGGTGAAGGATATAACAATTGCCATTACTTTATTAATTTATATATATTTCATAGATTATTACCTTATATTTTTAAAATAAATAGAAAATCAGTATTCAATTTACTACCAGCACTGACTTTGACAGTTTTTTTTTTCATTATTCGTCATAAGTAAAAAAGCAAAATTTTCAATATTACACACAGAAAAAGAATTGGTTGGAAAACGGTAAAAACAATAAAAATATATTAGGAAGGAACAACATATTACTATAGGTATTAAAAGTTTCTAAATGGGACCGATTTTATATATTTATAAACGTAAAAATACAACTATAATTGAAATTTATTACTTAGAATACTAAAATCGGTTTTGCTAACTAAATTGTCTCATTACTTTCATTTGTGTCCAAATCCCTTCTAACACAACCAAATTTAATTACGAGTATTAGGCTGCAGTACTAAATATTAATACGTATAACAAAAATAATCATCTATGTCAACGTACAGTAGCACAATAAATTCTACATACACCGCCAAAAATTATGAAAAAATTATGATTTACAGTAATTATTAATATTTTTTCATTAAGATATATTTATTTGAAGAAAAACACTTAAACTAAAGAACAATTCATGGGATTTATGGATTTAACGTACAGTTATAAACAAAAAACCAACTTCAGCTATAAAAAGTATCACAAAAAAATGTACATACAGTTGTCTTCAGACTTTGTTTTATGAGCGAAAGCGAATCTAATAAAGCTTGTATACGTCTTGGCATAGAATAAACCAATTTTTCGGTCACAATTGCATCGATTTTGCTCCATTCTTCTAGCAATACTCTTTTTAAATTTTCTTTGCTAGATATGTTTCTTTTTCGGACACGCCGATCTAATTCATCCCATAGATTTTCAATCGGATTCATGTCCGGTGATTGGGGAGGAGAATGCAACTGTTTGGGGACATTATAAAGTAGCCACTCCTTTACAATGAGAGATGTGTGTTTTGGATCGTTGTCCTGTTGAAAGATCCATTTGCCCGAGAGCCCCATTTTATCAGCGGAAGTTTTTAAATTGGCTTTTAAAAGATTGAGGTAGACATAACGATCCATGGTAGTATCAATAAATACTAAATTTCCGACTCCACTAGCTGACATGCATCCCCAAACCATGACACTACCTCCTCCATGTTTTACTGTCGGTAACAAATTTTGCATTGCCATTGCTGTATTCGGTTTTCTCCAAACTCTTTGTTTGCCATCGTAACCAAATATGTTGAATTTAGATTCGTCGCTGAAAATAACATTTTTCCAAAAATCCACTCCGTCATTTTCATGAAGTTTTGCAAACTCGAGTCGTTTTCTAATATTTGTCTCGCTAATAAATGGCTTTTTTCGTGGAATACGGCTGTGAAAATCGTTGGATCTTAAAACATTTCTGACAGTTTCGGGATGAATACTTATATTTTTACATTTTGCAAGATCTTTTGCAATATAAACCGCACTAGTTTTAGGTTCATTTGATACAATTCTGACAATGTTTCGTTTTTCACGCTCTGAGAGTTTGCTTGGCCTACCTGTTCGCTGTTTGTTTTCCGTCGTCTTTGTGATATTAAAATTTCTTATAACAGTTTGAACTGTAGAACGGCAAATGCCAAGAGTTTTTGCGATTTCTCCATATGATTTACTTTCATTTCTTAATTTTATGATCACCTTTCTAATCTCTACAGGGATTTCTTTCCGTTTTTGAATATTACTCGACATTTTGAGACAATTCAAACACACAAATCACTTTTACTGGTAAAAACTAATTCAACATTTGAAAAATAAGCAAAAAAATTAAATACCGTTAACTTAAGATGTGTTTTTTTCGATTTTTTTGGGGATGTAATTTCGCTGTATGTACACTTTTTTGTGTACGAAATTGGGAAAATTGCCATTTTTTAATACTTAAGTTTACAAACATGGGACTTTTTTTCTTATTTTTAATAAACTTAACTATTTTATGCAATATGCCATAGAAAAGTACCTTTCAACATGGTTACATTTCATAAAAATTGTTTTTATGTAGGTGTATGTAGAGTTTATTGGGCAACTGTATTTCAAAATATTAATAAGTTTTCGGTTATTGAAACCAATTTTTGGTATGTTGTATCATTATAATTCGATTACAATAAAAAAATACATTAATTTGAACTATGTTTGATTTTTAGAACTGAATATAAGTTGTGTGTAGTAATTATTAGTTATGAATAAAAAAAATGTTTTTTTCACAAAACCGATTTTCCTGTCATTTAAAAAAAAAGAAATTAACAAAAATAATAATCTTTTTTATTTTGAAAAAATTTTTAAGAAAATTTGTGAATTTATGTACATATGTATGTACATATAAAAATTAAGAAAAGTGCTAACCATTGTATATTAAAAAAACAAGAACAAAGGCCAAACAGTTAAGGTAAGACATGAATTTATTCTTAATTTCATTAAATTTTGTATGAAAATCCATAAAATTTATTTTTAAAAGAATTTTATTCCAGAAGACTTATGTATGTATGTATGTATGTATGGATGTGTGCATTATGGAAATCTACCAAACACTTAAAGTAAATTTTACTTGGAATGAAAATTCGTTTAGGTACATACATATGTATTTCCCAATATATGTATGTATGTATGTACATGGAGATTTGCCGAACGCCCGTGTATCCACTAGCGACTTTAAACGTTTGTAATTACAAATCTGATGCTATTAGAGAATGGAAACAACGAATCTGGGAAATAATAGTCTTTAAGCGCCACCTTATTTTTCATTTACGAAATTCGGCCTAGCTATTTCATATTTATAAGCTTCCAAGGATAAGACCTATGGAAACACATAACAGGGGTACCCGAGTACCTTATAGTTTTTATATGAACAAATGATCGATTAAGGTATAGTTAAATATTCTATTATAAAATGTTCATTAAAAATACAGTAGTATGAATTAAAAAAAAGGTTAATATATAAAACTATATTATTTATTACAGTCAAAAGAAATGCTGACGCAATTTGTTATCGAGTGCTCCAGGCACATTGGTTTCTTGCAAATACTGCATTCTTTTCGTATTTTTCTCTTTGTTTTGTTTTCTGCATGTAGTATAAATATCAAGATCCAGCTACTGACTTCCTTCCTTCCTGTTGCAGTCTTTGATACTGTTGCAGTAGGTTTTGGTGAACAACTTTCGCGGGTAGTTTCTAGTGATCGATTAAATTAACTTTCAATAGCTATTTTCGTTGCAAAGTGCCTAGTTACTTGGTGATTAAGGGCACATTCTTCAATGATGCACATGTACATTTCTTTCCTAATTTACGAAGAAAAAGCGACCGAAAAGCAGATGTAGATGTAATTCATAGAGATGATATGTGATGCAAGAATCGACACACTCAAATGATGAACGAACATACAACTGGACATATCCGATTTTATGACACCTTACTTCGAAACAAGTAAATAAATAATATTTATATTTTTTTTGTTAAACTAATTATAGTTCTGGAAGACTACGCCGCACAATATTGTCGCACACCTGGGTGGGGACTAAAAATTGAAGAAATCGCAGAAGCTTTAAACAACAATCTTAAAAAGTTTATGTTTCTACGTACACGACGAAACAGCTAAAATATTTTTAAAATCTTCTGAAAATATAAACGAAGGTATTTTGAATTGTTTATATTTTTACATAACAATGTTTTATATAGATAATGTCTTTTTTACTGTTCTATATATGTATGAAGTTATATGTAAATACATTTATTGTAATTATTTTATGGTTTCTTAGAATCTAAAAAAGCTGCAACGTTTTTACTTCTACCGTACTTATCTCCTTCGACAATTTGAAGAATCAAAAGTCAAAAATCTACAAAACTTACAAAAATTGAAGTGCAAGAAAAATTAATTTCATATTTTGATATACATATGTATGTAAGTTTTAACATTTATAAAAATTTTGTTTGAAAGTTGATTAAATTGGCTTTATTTCAGTCCTTAGAAAAGGTAGATACATATATGTATATCAAAGAAATTCTGTTGAATTGCAGCCAAAGGTAGTTATTTGTTGGAACATTTGACAAACTACACTGTTTGATAAAAAGTACATACTTGAAAGCTCGCTGGATCCTATAGAAAGTTGCTTTTTAATATATAAGGGATTCAATGGAGAATATCGTAAAGAAACAAAAATGGTTTGGAATTTTATACAAAAATACATCTTTAAAATAAGCACACAACATGATTTGAATAACACTAATATTGGTCTGTGTATTAAAAACTACTGCATTAGTTTTAATGTATGTTCATATTTCTAGTTAATCTATTTTAATTTATTGTATAAATTGTTTTTCTTCTTTTAATTTACAAAGATGAAGTGCACTTGCACTGCACTGCAACCGAATATTCTATAACATTAACAGTCAGTTGAAACATATAAAAATTTGCCATTTTGAAGAAAATGTTCAATAAATTACGTTTAACAAAAGTAACGAATAAAAAAAGAGTTTGCCACTCAGTACTTATGCCTAATCAGAAAGTTTTAATTTAAGTTTTGAAAGAAGAACTTCTTCCGATATTGGGTCTCATAATGATGAGATTTGAAATAAATACCACGTTTAAAAAAAAAACAGCACATAATTCTAATAACAAAGTCAACATTTTAAAGTCCTTGCAAACAAAAAACCAATTGAAATTTGCAAATTTAATTTAATTTAATGATTTTCATTTAGATCGGTAAAAAATGTATACAAAATATAGCTTAAGTTCAACAGCACAAGAAATAACATTTCCTCAATACGACAATTTACATTTAAAAAAACTTGCAGTAATTTGCAAGTTTCAGCTAATAGAGAAGAATTTGTTATATGGATTTACTAGCTTTAGCTATGCATACATATTTAAAGTTTTAATACATTATAAATATATTATTAATTTTAACTACATACAATTTTACATACATTTTATTTTAAGTATTGGTTTATATTTAAAGTAGATATATTAATAAATAAATATATTTGAATAATACTCAAATAAAAAAATTAAATTTAAAAAAATTAATTTTTGCTATTTTTTTTGGGTAAAATAAATAAAATATTTAAAAATCATTTTAATTCAATTCAATTGATAATTCTTTTGGGAACCCTAATTATATATTTGCTTTCGATTGTATCAATCAAATATTTTGGATACAAATATGGTATATTATAAAGATATCTATAATGTAAACTAACAATATCTGCTACAACAACCATTAGGTCACTAAAAGTCTAGTGCTGTTATTAAAACTACGGTAATAAGAAACGAAAATTTCAGTTGTTATAAACGAATTTAGAGATAGTACGTAGAACCGAAGGAATTCGATTGGCAACAAATTCGATTACCACAACGAATCTGTTTTCTGAGTGTAAAAACGAAATTTTGTTTAGAAACAAATGTGTTGTTGTTATTGTAAAAAGTTTATAAAAATTAATTAAAATCTAGCATGACTTATTTCTGGAAAAGTAATTAATCACTTCAAATGAATATTACACGCAAATGTAAATACTTACGTAAATATGTGTGTATGTGTGTGCGTTTCATGTATGAATATTCAACAGCTGTAATCATGACTATAGAGTGATAGACTGAAATATTTTTGAAATACATAAGTATTATGTATGTATGTACATACTTTTGTATACAAATTCAAACATTAATTTCACCATTCATATGTCTTTTTGTATGAGAACGTGATTGACATTTAACGATAATTTTTTAATGATTTTTTTCCTTTTATTTTCGTTTGTTTTTTTTCTCAATTAAGGTGTGTGTGATTCATGCTATAGTTTTAACTATTTCTCTCCTAGCAAACAAACAGTTAAGTATTTTTTTTATTGGTATTTAATGGTTCGATATATATAAGGGATTCAATGCAACTTTAAAGAGCTAATGATAATTTAATGGTAAAAAGGCTTACCAATTGTATGGACATTGACAAATTTAATGGAAGGATATCTTTACACCTTTTATACAATTTGAAATTACTTTACTGATCTAAAGATAAAACCGAAATTGTAGGAGTAATTAATTTTCCGATGTATAACAGATTTACACATTTACGTGCTATTCTATTAAGGTAGGAAAGGGGAGTGCCAAAAGCAAGAGATACTTACTGCATCTACACTCGAAGACCAGAAAGAATTGGAAGGAAAAGCAGGTATTGAAAAATTGGGTTATATCAGAAAGAATATAGTGTGGAAGAAATAAAAATAAAAGTCAGCGAAAAACAGTCCTATTGAGCCTTTTTTGTCTATCCCCTAATTATGTACATGACCCCCATGACTAATCTGATACATCATTCAAGACATCGTAGAATCGCTTACCTAACCATCTAACATTATGGATCTGTTATCTTGTACAGTGACAGATAACATGCTATACTTTTTCTATCCCTTTCTCATTATCACACATCCTACAGTAATCGGAAGCACCGCGATTCCATCTACTGATCCTAGTCCTATCCAAACAATGCCCCGTTTTAACTCCAACAACGGCCTTCAGATATACCCTATTACCGCCAGGAATATTAAAGAGTCCGCCGAGTTTATATTTGGCCATAAAGTGCTTGCCACTCTGCAGTTGCTTCTGTTTCTCTATGCCATATCAGACATGTCCGACATGCAAACTTCAGTTCTCCAAAATAGTAGCCCATTTGGCCTTACCAAGTCCTTTTTATACGTATACGCTTGTGCCGATCGACCCGCAAGTTCGTCACCAGTTTCGTTTCCAACAACTCTATAGTGCACTGGTACAAAAGATAATCGCATAAATATATCAATAGGTCTCCTACATTCAATAACCAGCCTAGATTTGACATATTGTCGAATGTGGATATTGCAAATCTCCCATATTATCCGTTGGATTTCAGCAAACAATTCCTCTCAGGGTTTTCACTGGTTGTGTTCTATCAAAACTCATCTCTATGACCATGTACTCCATAACATTTCCCTGATACTGAATACAATCCTGAAGGCCATTATCCCGTAAGATCGTAGTGTGGACAATTTTAAGTTTTATACAAAATCCTGTTTCTCCCAGCCTAATAAATCTCCTTCCCGCCGTTCCCTTAATCCAAAACTCTATAGGTTCGGTATTCAGAATAGTGTACAGCGTTCTCATGAAACCAGCAACACAAGGTGAAGCACACATCTTGATCTTTGAAATAAACTTCATTTAACAACCCTTTTCCAATACCACCCATCTCAGTACAACTATATATATCAGAATGTGTCTTACCACTGTTGTATAAATCCAATTGACAACATTTTATCGTAGGCCCCAAAAATTTCCTATAGGGTTCCTATGTAGGAGGCCTTCTGGTCTCTCTTCACTATTTTCTTAGTATTTGTTCACCAAGGCAGCTTACTGTAAAGGACTACATCGAGATATTCCGCCTTGCTTTACAATTTATATAAATTAATTTCTATTTATAAATAGTTTTGAAAAAGTTTATTTTTTTTTTTTACTTTTTAACAGCACATTGATGTCTGCAAAATATTTTGTTTCTTTGGGTTTAATTCAAATATTTCGTAAATTCTTTTTTACCATTTGTTTGTGACAAAGAGGAGTTAATCTACAACAAATAATAATTTTTTGGTTTATAGACGTATATTTCTTTTTCTTTAAAATATCCCCAACGAAAGAAGTCAAACGATATCAAATCATATGTTCGTGGCGACCATTGAAGTTCTCGAGCAAAATAGCTATTGTCTCGTTGGCTGAGTGTCACCATCTTGTTGGAATCACATATCGTCCAATTATTTGGCATGAGAAGTCAAATATCATTTCACGATACCGAACACTATTTACGATAATTGCTTGGTCGACCTCAATTTCTCATAAGTACATCCCGATGATGTTGCCAGCCTATAAATCGCATCATACAGTCACTCTTTGTGGATGTATCGGCTTTATAACAATCACTTGTGTATTTTCAGTTGTCGAAATGCAAAAATTGAACGCCCATTTTCGTGAAAGGTTTTTACATTCTGAACGTGCTGCACAATTGTGTAATTGAATGGTTGAATTTGTCAGACACAGAAACAGAGAAATGTCTAATTAAGTTGAGCATTATGGCTGGAAAACCGTTTTCGATAATAATTTTTATACCAAAATATAAACCGTTATTCATTATACCAACAAAGTTTCTTAGACTCTTGCAAAGTATTGACTGACAAAAGTGCTAATCTCTTTATGAATATCTCTTCCTTAATTTCGTTATTTAACTAATTTTTTTATATTTTTTCTCATTTAGTCTATTTGTTA
The DNA here is from genome assembly GCA_941918925.1 of Phyto melanocephala. Lineage (NCBI taxonomy): Eukaryota > Metazoa > Arthropoda > Insecta > Diptera > Rhinophoridae > Phyto > Phyto melanocephala. The sequence continues at coordinate 67,911,498 of OW799237.1, forward strand.
AAAACAAAACTTTTTCAAAATGTTTTTGCTGGTTCAAAATATGACAGTAATTGAATTAAAATATAAAAAATCATTAATCTAAGAAGATGATAAGAGTGAATAAAATCCATTAATTAAGGTTAATGGCATCTTTGACAAATGGGCAGTCAATAGATAAATGTGGTCGAGTAAAGAAAAAAGAAATAACAATTTTACAGCTAAATTTTACCTCTTTTAAAGATGACTCCGTTTATCGTTTTTTGTTTAAGTGGCCACTTAAAAATAAAACAAAAAACATAAAAGTTAATTCTTTCTTATGTGTGCATGTAATGTTGTTGCACAGGTACCCAGCAAGCACAAAATGCTCATCTCTTATTAAAAATGCCTTCAAATTATAACCTCTTTTAAACACTTCAAACAAATATTTAAAAATAATTTAAGAATCATAGATTTCTTAGAAAAAATGGAAAGCTAATTCTTAAATTTAATTTCAGTTTGTTTCTTTTTCAGAAATCTACAGCTTAGAAAAGAAAGTAGTGCTAGTTACCTCACTTATAACTTAAGAACGGCTGCATGTTTTTTTGGTCTATAAATAGTTGCATTTGTATCTACTTTGAATAGCCGATTAACTTAGGAAAATTGGTAGGGCCACGCCACTTAGAAAAAATTGGCTCTTTTAATCATTTTTACTAAACATATTTTTATTTGCCTTTGCAAGTTAAAAGCAAAAAAAATGCGTAGCGCCACGCCCTTAAAAAGCTAACCTTTTCTCTATCTACATATATCTACCAAACCAAAGAAAAGTGTAAAGTTCCACGCCCATAAAAATTGATTTCAGTGTCGAATAGTTGGTTGCATTTGCTTTCATTTTCCAAAACTTATTCCTTAAGAACTTAAAGCGTAAGACAGAGATAACTATCGACTGGTAATCCGACATCAAACATTGCGAAACTCTTTACAATGGCCATAGTGCCAACAAAGGCGCTAAATTTATCACGTTGTTAATACGAGTTTCACGGTTTTTTTTTTGTTTCAGTTATAATGTTAAGACTACGCCGTTTGAGAACAATTGTCCAATTACGTCAAGTTTTCGGTAGCAATTATGCGACAAATTTATCAAGAGTTAAGTGGTTAATAAAAATATTTCAAAACACATTCGCTCTAAGAGATGAAAAGACCCTTGTTCTTCGTCGATTATGTTAGTCACTCGAAAAAAGGATCCAGTAAGAAAAACAGTGTAATCGATCCTTTATTCAACATTAAAATTTTTCTTGATTTATTACAAACCAAGGCGAATTATTACAGGTAAACCTAAGAACTCAGTTAATTATGGAAGACAAAATGGAAACGATAAAAAAATAGCTACAAAGATGGTTAAAAAAAACAAAATTTGTTCAAAAGGAAGTCCCAATATTGATGATAATAATAGTTGAAATCAATAACAGCAGTGCAACCGGGAATAATCTGATGCCACATTGATCGCCTTAATAATGTTTTTGTATTTTCCAAAGTTGTAGGCCAATGTATGTAGCGAATGGAAAAGTTTAACTTTTAAATCTTTTCTTTTATCGTTAAATGACTTTCGCTGCTATTTTTCGCGTACATTCGCCCTTCAATATTAAAAGAAATATTTTGGTTCTTTATTTTTTGTGTTTAATAAAAACAAAAGTAAAAAATTCATTCGCAAAAGTAACATGTAAGAGCACTATTTATATTCGGCTGTGTCAAATTTTTTTTACCCACCACTAAATTTTTGTACTTGTATAGCACAAATTCTGTCGGTTTTATAAGCTTATTTATTAACAGTAAATCATGGGAGAAGTAAGTGTTGTTTGCCAAAGTAGTCTCTGCTATTAAATTGAGCTCAGATGTTTCAATATAGATTCCTTTATTATTTTAAAATCTTTTTCCATAGAGAAATTATATGAATTTGAGTTAAAAAGTTACATGGGAGGTGGGCGTGTCACTTTAATGAACTTTTTCGGTTTAAGCTGTGTAGTGCTTTCAACAGATGGACGGTCGGGCATAGATAGATCGTCAGAAAATTAAAACCCGATTCAGAATATATATACCTACTGGGGTAAAATGGATATTTCGATGTGTTACAAACGAAATGACAAAATTAATATGGCCCCATGCCATTATTTGTTTGTGGTGGGTATAAAAATATACAAAAAAATTTTTATTTATTTATGTTTTTTCAAAAACTTTTTCGAAAATTGCGTTGATTTTGCCCCAATTTTGACTCTTACTTTTTCATAAATTTGCCTTGTAGTCGCTTATATTAATTCCCCTTCTTACAAAATGACTTACCTAGTTTGCTGGGTAAGTCCCTCCAAGCTAATTTGTATACAATAAATATATTTTAGAAAATAGAAGTGATAACACTTTTTCAAATACCCATATATAAATACTAAAAGCAACGAATTTAATATTAGACCTCATAATTAACTTAGATGACGTTAGACACGAGTATTAAAGTTAAGTGTAAAAAAAAAATGAGAAAATTAAATAAAACAAATGTTTGTTTAGCATATTACATACAGAGTTTTGTTCGGGTTTATTGTAATGGAAATCTGATGTCCGTCCAGTAGTCAGTGGCTTTTGAGTTGCTTGAGTTCTTTTTTTTATTTTTTGTTTCTCACTTGGTCAATGTTAATTTGCTTATCAAAAACCAAAAAGGTTAAATTAAACAAAAATGGAAAACTAAACAATTAAAAATGTGTGTTTAAAATACTCTTTAGGTTGTTCGTTTGGTTTAGCTCTCAGGTTGTAGTTTTTTATAATTTTGTTAAGTTGGTTGGGTGGTTGGCTTTTTGGATGGCTACTTGGCTAGTGATTTGATTGTTTAGTAAGTAATCATTGTCATTTGCATCACATAGACAGACAGAAACACCAACCGCATTAAAAACTTTTACCACATGTCTGTCATTCAGTGTTGCCACTTAATATGTATGTAATTGCTCATATCGTATATATTTTATAATCCTTTGTATCGCCTATGCGTAGTTAAATATATTTGTTTGAAACAGAACTGCATAAAATAAAAAAAATTTGTTAAAAATTATTATTTTTATAGACAAATTAATGAAAAAGCAAAAGGAACCTAAACTAACTTTAATTTATTCCATTTTTTTTAAAGAGTTCTCTTTAGAAAAACGTTTTCAGAGTTAAGCACACAAGGTTTTGGATCTAACCGTATTTAGCTTGGTTAAGAATGTTTGTTGAAATGTTGACCTCCAAGGCTGGAACAGTGGATCGCTTGTCTCTGTACACTGTGCTGTACTTGTAGCCCCACAGATATAGTTTAGTGGGATCAAATCGCATGATCATGGTTTCCAATTGAATGCCTTAAAACTTTAAATAAATACCTTACCAAGCTCGCCTCTTAAGGTTCAATATAAATATAATATAATTTTACATTTCTACTTTAACGCTCACTTCTCACATAATTTAATTAGAAAATCGAAATCTGTAACGGATTATTAAAGTTGAATTCATACATTAATTCTATAATTTAAAAAAATAGGAGGTGCCATGCCCACACAAACCTAATATTAATAAATATATTTCTAAATTTAGTATAAAGAGATTATTCTATAGCGATTACTGTTACCAACACAAAATTGATGATGGGTATACAAAATATGACACAGACGAATAAAATGCTCCTACTTGTTGTTTTAGATTGAGTAAAAATTATTACATTTAAAAGTGTCTTCAAAACGTAATCAAAGTAGTTTATTGTCACCATCTACGCATCAACAGAAAAAAATTTAAACGGCTACGATGATCAATCGTAAACGTATAAATTAAATTTTTTTAAGGTCAATTTTAAATTGTTCAAATGTTTTTGTTATATTTTAGTATTTAAATGTTCTTTTTTTTTAACTGTTTTAACAGATACACTCAGAAAGTAATTTTTTTATCGATCGAGGCCTTAAAAAGAAAAAAACTATGGTGGCAACACTATACGCTAAAATCTACTTTAGGCGACATGTATTTTGCATACTTAGGAATTGTCAAATTTTTAACCGCAACATTGATCCATGTCACATGTCTCCATTAAAACGTTGCTTGGGTAAAAGACATCTGCAAAAGTCATATGACAAATTTTCAATCAGAGCTTTATCTATATATAAAAATTATTTTTAACAAAATCGCATACAAAACATATTATTATAAAAAGTTGTGAAAACAAAATTCGCGAGCAGAATATGATATTGCAAACAGAAAGAATTATTGTAAACAGTCGTAATTACATATGTGTGTGTGACATACGCAGTTACTTATGGATCGCAAGATGCTAAATCAGATGCAAAATACCTCCCGTGTAAAGGCAACTTTATGCATTATTAAGACGATTTAGATGTTACACTCTATACAGACAGTAGCCATTCATTTAGTTGTGAAAATAATTCATTTTCTCTTCTTCTATTTCTATAAAACTATTTAAACTTTTTTTCTACATTTTTTGGGTCTGTCTGTCTGCACTTGCAGACCTCAACGTATGTGAATGTATTCATGTCAGTTATCTACATACACACATGTGTGCTATGGTAGCAACATATTTTTCTTATTTTTTTTAATGTTATTTATTGTTTTTGTTTTACTTAATGTTTTAAACAAACAATGAAATTAAACAGTGGCACATAACACAAAAATAAAGTTATTGAAATGATTGATTATAGGGAGTAAAAATCATTCAAGTTGAAGGAATTTGTTAAACAAATATGTTGCTATATAGTACATACATATGTAAGTAAGTAAAAGTGAAAAAAAAAATCATTACATTTAGTCATTCCATAAAAAATTATAAAAATGTATGTATTTGTATTTTAGTTTTATGGAAACACTTTTAATTTTTCAGTTTCACAGAATGAGAACTGTCACCCAGTTACGATTTCATCATCATATCACTTTTATTGTGAATACAATAAATATACCAAACTTAGTCATCTACCAAATGTAATTTACACACAAAACTTTATCAGCAACTTAACCACCATAAAATTTTAGATCCGGGATGAAGGAAGTAACATCTTTAGTTTTCGATTTTTTTCCAATAAGTGATGTTGTAACATGTGTACCAATACGTATGAGTTTTGAAATTTTTAAGTTTAATCTCAATTATACTAATTGGAAATTTTTGAAAAGTATTTCCAGCTCTTCTTTAATATCCACAAAAGTGTTGGCCAATAGTCAAATACTATCTGCGTAGTCAATATCGTGTGGCATGGTGTAGTGGTAAGAGATCCAAGCTTCAAACCGTTTGACCCTGGTTCGAGTCCCGGCAGAGTTAAAAGATTTTAACACCTCTATGAAAAATTGCAAGCAAAAATAAAAGAATAATACCCCTAATTCACAAGTAAGCATTATAGTGACGGTTCGGGAAACGCCAACGAATAAAATGCAATAGAAATCTGCTCAGCAATCACATAGCAATGGTCTGCACATTCTATACATTCATAAGGATGCATTTTTTCTAGGTAATAACAACAGCAGCAACATCCATGGGCAGCCTACTGTAGTTTATTGTTATCGTAAAAAATACTACCGCAGCTAGGTAAAACATGCCAGGTAATAAAAGCTTTCTTGAGGCCCTCTGCTTCCAAGAAGAGTTTCAGGAAAAACAAATATTTCATTGCAAGCTGACAAATGCGTTTCTATTGATTTTCTCCATGAAACAATCTATAAAAAGTGGAAGAAGTAAAGTGAAGGACCTTACAACCTAATATTACGCATCTACAGTCTCGATATTTGTCGAGTAAAGCAAGCAAATATTTCCTTGCAAGTAGTGTAAGCGTATTACAAACGGAAATCAGAAGATATGCAAAAAAAAAAACACAAAAATTTTTTGAGTGGCGGCACAGCACGGTGCAAGTTCATTTTCAAAATGTCGTCAACAAATAAACTTTAAATAAATTCAAAATAAATAGCGCCACTTCAATTGTTAACTAAGTGTTGCCAATAGTCACTTTTGAAAATTAACAGTAGACATAAATTTATATTTATGTTAAAACTTACATTCTAAATGAATATCTTTGCTTTTTCTCAATATTCTTCATATACATATTTATGCAAAACATTATTTGACTTATCTACCACAATTGTATGAAATATTAGTGAGTTTACAAAAAAGTATTCGACAACACTGTTTTTCATCTTGTCACTTTACTTGCCGTAGTGTGAAAATTTTACTTGTTTAAAAATTTCTTTGCAAGCTGAGTCGCAGGTAGCAAAAATGTGGCTGTGTTAGTAAAAAAGTATTAGTGTATTGGTTTCTTTTTCACTTGCACTTGCATGTGGCAACGTAGGGTTAGATATATAAATTTTTTTTCTTTTATAGTTTTGGAAAAGTGATGCCATTTTAAATAGTTTCAGGTCTATCTAGCGCTTCTGTATCTATTTCTTTTCTATATAGATAGTGTTATTAAACACGTAAGACCACCATATTCGACTTTATTTTAATACCCACTACCAATTTGATGTACTTTTATAGCATAAAATTTATTATTTTGTTATTAACTGTAATCGCTATGGAATAATATCTTTATCAATTTCTTTGTGTAACTTGGATATGCTGTTAAAATATTTTCGTAAATTAAGCCTTTCAAAGAAAATAGGCGTTAAAGTAGGCATGGCAATATAGCTTATGCTAATAAATACAATTAAGATATTTTAATAAAGTCCTGTATTCTTCCGAAAACTTTGTCCGTAGAGAAATTATATGAACTTAAGATAAACCGTTATATGGGAGGTAGGAGTTAAAGTGGGCGTGTCACCTTGATTTTCTGGCATAACAATGACATTGACTAGAAAGCTAAATGTACAAAATTTCATCATCATACCTCTAATTTTGTCGGTATTCTGAGCTTTTAAATTTCATTATGTGAAAAGTGGGAGTTATAGTAGGCGTGTCGAAATAGTTTCTGCCAATAAACTCAACTCAGATATTTCAATACAGAGTCCTTTATTCTTCCAAAATCTTTATTTATAAAGAAATTATATGAATTTGAGATAAAGCGATATATCGGAGGTGGATGTAAAAGTGGGCGTGTCACATTTATTTTGCGTTAGTGCAAAGCCTTTGACTAAAAGTAAATGTTTGCGAAACTTCAGAATCATATATCTTATTTTGTCAGTTGGATTGCGTTTTAAATTTTAAATATAATATTATTTTTTGTAAATCATTTATTCTGGCTTAAGATAATTTTTAATTTATTAAACTTCCTAAAGCATTTTTTTAATTAAATTAAATTAAATTGTAATCGTTTTAAGAATATTTAAAATATATTCCGATATAAGGAGATTGGGATGCATTTTTGAAACCGGCTAAGATTCTATCATCTGCACTTTTCTAAACGAGCAATTCATTTAAAAAAATGTTTTATAAAGTTTAATAAAAGACAAACGGATTTAATGATTTACAATAAATTTAAACATAAAAAGTTCGAATAAATATTAATTTATAAAGTTTTGGTTTATTTGATTTGATGGAAATTCAGAATAATAATCCTTTTCTTCACCACTGTGCAGTTCTAACATTGTATGTATTTCCAACAAACGAGTCCGTGTATGTTAAGTTTATTATTTAACTTTTGAATTATTTGGGTAGATTTTTCTATTATTTGCTTTTAGTCAAATGTTTGTGATTTTTACTGAATGTCACTTTTTGTTCGTTTTTGTATTTCTTTTTCTTTTCATAAGCAAATACAGGTGTTTATTTAATAGTTTAAGTTGGCACTACATGTGACATTGGGAATACATGTATGCATGTATAAAATGAAAAGTGCTCTTAAATGTTCCGAAGTATTAAGGATGTTTCAGAAAATGTGGTAAAATAAATCGAAGTTGCACCTTAAAATTAACGCATGTAAAGAAATTTAATTGGTTCCTGAACCTTATCATATAAAAACATCACAATCGATCTATCTGAAATACCCATTACAATCGATAATATAGTTTTTACTCAACCCACAGATTTTGGAATCATAATAACAAATGCATTCAAAACGATACCTGAATCATTTTTCAAAGTCCATCGCCACTCTATGCTTTGCCGCCATTTTCAACATCATCGTCAACATCATGGTTATTTACTGCTATTCTTTATATATTTTTTATATGTAAACTAGAAAATCCCGGCGCGCGTTGCTACGCCCCTTCATGAATTTTAATCGCATTCTAAATTTTAATCAAATATCAAGTGCAAAGCTAAAAACTATAACTTTTTCTTTATGAGCGTGGCACTGCCCACTTTTCTAATTACGAAACTGTATAGTAATGACAGCTCAATAAGTGTACAAAGTTTCAGAAAAGTCCGTCCAGTGAAAGTATCTTAAAATTATAACTTTTTTAATGGGCCTAGCCCTGCCCACTTTTCTAGTCACGAAATTATATAGTCATGACAGCTCAATAAGTGTGCAAAGTTTCAGAAAAATCGGTCCAGTGCAAGTACCTCGAAATGATACCTTTTTTTATGGCCGTGGCACTGCCCACTTTTCTAAATACGAAACTGTATAGTCATGATAACTCAATATGTGTGCAAAGTTTCAGAAAAATCGGTCCAGTGCAAGTACCTCAAAATGATACCTTTTTTTTATGGGCGTGGCCCCGCCCACTTTTTTAATCACGAAATTATAAAGTCATGACAGCCTAATATGTGTGCAAAGTTTTAAAAAAATCGGTCCAGTGCAAGTACCTCAAAATTTAAACTTTTTTAGGGGTGTGGCCCCGCCCACTTTTCTTATCGCGAAATTTTTTAGTCATGACAGCTCGATATGTGTACAAAGTTTCAGAAAAATCGGTCAAGTGCAAGTAGCTAAAACTGATAACTAATTTTTTATGGGCGTGGCCCCGCCCTCTTTTTTCACCCATAAACACTCCCTGGTATGTGTACAACAACTTACCAAAGTTTGAGCCCGATCGGTTTTACAGTTTCGGAGTCTATAGCTAACACACACACACACAGAGTTTCACTTTAATATATATAGATGTAAGTTTGAGTTTTCAAATAATATTGTTTAAATGACTGAATGTATGTATTTGATTTGAGGTGTGATTTGATGACTTCTTTAAATACAATTCAAAATTTTCAAATTAATTGTAATTTTGGTTTTTATTCTTTTTATTTAGACACAAACCCAAAACAAATGTTTTTTTTTACTGTTTGTTATACTGGTTGATTGTTATGTTGGAAGTTGTGTTTTTTTTTTTGTTAAAGCTGCAATTGTTGTTTGCTTGCCCTTAAGCCTGTTGCATTTTTTTTATTCTTTTTGTTTATGTCATCATTTGTAATATTTTGAATAATGTACAAAAAAAAGAAGAAAAATATTTAGTTAAGGGCCATATCCAAATGTACATACATAAATATTCTAAAGTTTCTAGTTTGTGTAATATTTTTTCTTATCATGATGGGTATGTATGTAGTGATGATGTTAAAGCAATACAGTGAAACCCGTAAATACTTGATTTTTTTTTGAAAATTCTTAATTATACGTATCGTTTGAGGAAAATTAAATTCAAGGTGTATTCATAAGTTATATCCATCGCGTCAACATATAAAACAGTTAAAAAACACATGCATTTTATTTTTGTATACTTTTATGCCAGCATATGTCACACAGTTAATTTATGTTTATCTTTAAATCAGTAGTTGTTTTATTTGACAAGCTTGAGATCGGTTTTTTATATATAAAAATAATTTTATTTTGTTCCAATATTTCGTTACCACATTGGGTGACCGAATCTGATATTACCCTTCAACATTACGAACATAAGAACAGCGACCAAAACGTAGCTTAGCCTAGATTTTAGATTTTATGTTTTACGACTTTTTTGCTTATTAATTCTGGCGATATCCCTTATTTTGAATATTTACAAAGTTAAATGAATTCTACTAGTCAAGCCCTTTCGTCTGGTATCAAGGGATGATGGGGAAAGGTCGTAATTACTCTATTTAATATTTGTAATATTTTTTATCTCGTACGTACGGGGAAAGCTCTGTTTTCGCATCTGCTGAATAATTTTAAGCACTGATGTTTCTAAATTTGGGCGACTTTTATTTTTTGTTTTCATTTGAATGTTATGCTATGGAATACTTTTTCTTTGGTGTAAAACAAAAATAATGAGAAATCCCCACGTGCTTTCTAGTCATTGAGTCTATTTAGAGTATTTTTGTGTTGACTTTTAATTGTTTGTATCTAATTTAAAAATTGTGAAAGAGCACGAAATAACAAGTAAGAGCACTATATTCGGCTGTGCCGAATCTTTTATACCCACCACCAATTTTGTGTTCATTTAAAGCACAATATTTATTATTTTGTTAATCGCTATGGAATAATCTCGTTATAATAAAATATGTATCACTTTCTTTGTAGAGGGTAGTTAAAATTTAAGAGCCCATGTTGAAGGTGAACTACACCTAAACTTCAACTTTTTTCTTGCATTTCATTTGACATTTCTCAATCTCAGACTAATTCAATTTGATCCGTGGAAAAATACGCAAATGAGCAACGCTTTAAAGTTATTCAGGTTTTTTATGAAAATGGGCTTTCAAATCAAAATGCATTTTGTGCACTTCGTAATTCTTTTGGTCAACATAATCGTTCAAATTCGTCCACAATCGGGATAATTGTAAAAACTATTTAAATTTCTGCAAAACAGGTCTGTATAAAATGCTAGAAAATCTGTGAATGCCTTCTTAGTTCGTTGAATGGGAACCATTGCTGTTTTTTGCGATAGTGTGGCAAAATAGCAGTCAATCTCGACTCATCATCATGCCCAATAATTGAGCATCAACATTGTGATTGAAAATTTGGACCATCAGATAGAGGAGTGGTGCCAAGGATGGGGGGGCCATATGACCGATATTTTGTTAAACACATAATTGAACCATACAAATACTATAATTGCAAAAAGAAATAATAATAATATCCTAAATAATTTGTGTTTTATTTAAATTCAACATCAGTCCTTAAAATTTAACCACCCTTTATAACTTCGATATGCTACTAAAATGCTTTTGTAAATGTAGTCTTTCAATGAAAGTGGGCGTTAAAGTAGGCGTGTCAATAAAGTTTCTGCTAATAAATACAACTTAGATATTTCAATATAGTCCTTTATTATTCCAAAATCTTTATTAATAGAGAAATTATATAAATTGTAGGTAAAACGTTATATGGGAGGTGGGCGTAAAAGTGGGCGTGGTACCTTAATTTTCTGGCACAGTAATGACACTGCCTAGGGGGATATACATAGCAAATTTTATCATCATACCTCTAATTTTGGCGGTTTTATGAGCTTTTAAATTTCATTAACGGTAGATAACGTGAAAAGTGGGCGATATAGTAGGCGTGTCAAGGTTATTTTTGCGAATGAGTACAACTTAGGTGTTTCAATATAGCCTTTTATTATTCCAAAATCTTTATTAATAGAGAAATTATGTGAATTTTAGGTAAAACGTTATATGGGAGGTGGGCGTAAAAGTAGGCGTGGCACATTGATTTTCCGTTACAAAAAAGCGTCTCACAAAAAAGCTAAGTTCGCAAAATTTCAGATTCGTACATCCAATTTTGTTGCTTTTATGACGTTTTTGTTTTTAAATATACCGAAAAATACACTGTGCGGTATAAATTTTCGTACATTTTGACCGATATCTCCTCTCCTAATGCATAGATTTAGACAGTTTTCAGGGAAAAATTTTTTTTTTACTTAGGAAATATATATTCGAAGTTTCATGAGTCTACGTTAATGCGTTTGGACACAATTCCATTTTATTCGATGTTCGAAGGACACGGTTTTTTCGACCTACTCTTGCTTTTCGAGCTATAACTCTCTTCCTAATATTCCGATTTAGCCCAATTTCAATACCAAACAAACCTTGTCTATAAGAAAGATTCTGGCAAAATTTGAGCCCCCTAGCTTTTTCGGTGCGACCTCTATCGTGCTTTTAACAGACGGACAGACGGACGGACATAGCTAGATCGTCATCAAATCAAACCCTGATTCAGAATATATATACTTTATGGGGTCTAAAATGGATATTTCGATGTGTTACAAACGGAATGACAAAATGAATATACCCCCACCATTTTTTTGGTGGCGGGTATAAAAAATGTCGTCGTAAAATGTTTATTTATAATAAACTAGCTGAATCGTAGTTTTGCTTTCAAAGTAATTAAAAAGGAATCGTAGTCTTGCCTTTCATTTTATTGCTTTGTCGCCTATAAAAACAAATTTTTGCACTATAAACGACTATAGTGCTTCACTGCACTAAAAATAATGAAAAGTCCTAGAATTTTTTTTTATGTGACAATTTTAAGAATTTGTTTTAATGTCTTATTTTAATTCTTAATACATTTGGATATACTTTTTTGGTTTTTCCATTTAGAGCATGAATAAAAACTGAATTTGGAATGCCAACTCTTTAAAGACCGAATTTTATTGTACACATTATACATTAGGATACATGGTTTCGTAACTTTTAAAGTGACAATAAAAAATCATGATATGGTAAATGGAGAGCATTTTGTTGATATTTTTATGGGAATATATAGGAAAAATTAAATGACATATCTCAGGAACCACTACGCCGATTTCATGCGAGCTTCACATAAACCATCTCCAACGTACCCTGAAATTTTTATTCAAATCGGTCGATTCACTTTCGCAGTTAGTGGTGACAGCGATGTATACATTTGTAATTATTTCACAAGTATTACTTTTCAATAAAATGTATAATTCAGCTTTCTTCGGCTTAAAAAAATATTATTAAATTTCCCTTGTACCAAAAATTGTGGTAAATTTTTTGTATTTTCGAATTCTTGTTACTTTTTATCTATTTTTTATTTTTATTTTGATTAAAACAAAATTATAGAAACATATATAAAGGTTTTACTGTGCATTGCTGTTGCTGTTGGGTTTGTTCTCTCATTCATATTTCTGCATCTGTATTTACATGTGGTTGTTGTGCATTGGGAGGGTGTGTGTGGATTCAAAATATCAGGTGTTGAATTTGTGTGATGACAACAAAAAACACTTGATGCAGTTTTCCCAACATACCAAATGACTTGTGAATAATATTATAATAAGCTTACCAACACAAGCCGCAAGCTTGTAAAAGAGTTGTGAATCGATTGTAAAATGTTTGTGTAACAATTATAGAATAATCGAAACGGAACCCTTATTCATAAGCTTAAATGTACACGATTACTATAAGCTATTGCTTGTAATAGTAGAATAAGCTTACGAAAATAATATTGTTTTAAGATTATCCTTGTAATTATTTTTTGGTTTTTTGTTATTAAGAAGAAGTTCAATTACTTCTTTTGTTTCTGTTCTAACCCTTTTTTTATATTTGTAAGGCATTTCTAATTATTTTATTATAAATAATATTACAAACCATTTATTTTTTCGCACAACACAATTATAACTTTTATTCACTTTGAAATTTGAACACTAAATGCAAAACACAAAAGAAATTTGTCAACAAATAAAACTGCACTTGTTGACAAATTTCCCGTACATATGTACTTAAGAAGCATAGTTTTTGTGTGCATACATACGAACTGATCAGAAACAGTTGTGAATCCACTATTGTCATAATATTATTCACAAGTGGTATTGCAGTTTTATTTCTATTTGGTATGTTGGGTTGTTTATTTTTTTGAAATCATAAACTTTTTTCATACGAGATTTTTAATACAAATATTTATGCATACAAATACATAGATGTAGTCACTATTTGTTTTTTGTTATTTTGTTTTTTATTTAGTTTCTTCTAAGGCCGCTTAACAAAGTGGCGGCTGGTGTTTCTTTATTCTCATCAACATCTCTCGTTCCCATGACGTTGGCGATGACGACTACAATGATAATGATGAGTAAGAAAATTTGTATTTATCTTTCTGTTAAAACACACCTTCTTATTTAAATAAAATTTTTTTTCACTTTAGATTAGTGGTGGGTGGGTGTTTAATTTAAACATGTGCAATTTCAAAAGCTAATTCTTTAAATCAACATTGTAGATATAAACATGTTTGAATAATTGTTTGTTTTGCAGCTATCTTATAATCATTTGTGTTAAATGATTAAAATTATAAAATAAGAGAAATTTTAGGAAACACTTTGGGTACGTTCGTAAATGCTGCAAATTTTTACATCACTGCGGCAGTAATGCCAAATGTAGTTGCTGATGCGCGATCAGCTGTTGCAGATGCATTGCAGCTGCTTAACAATTACGCAGAGTTAGCTTTTTGGAACGTTCTGCAAAAAATATAAAATGTTATCCAAAATAGTAATAGCAAATATTATTGAAAATGTTGATGTTAAAAGCGACAACATTTCTTAAATTATAATAAAAAAAAAAAAAAAAAAATAGGAACAAGATGAAACGACTTCTGATTATAAGAAATAAACTAAATTTAAAAGAAGGTTGATTCCTACAATAAATAAATAAAAATATAATAATAATAAAATATAGTAAAAAACTAAAAAATATATAATTAAATTAAAAACTAAATAGTTGATATTTACACACAACACCTGTAGTTCTGATCAAAATAGTGCTGATGATGAAACCGTAGCTGGTTTCGAAACTGCATTCCACTCAGCTAGTATGACTAATTTTTCCTAAATATTCTTGCCGTTATCGCATTGAACTTATAGCCTATAATTTAAATATAATACAAATAGAAAAAGTTCATAAAATAAAAATACAATAAACATATATGTTTAATAGTTTTTTAAGCTTAAGGTCCTATTAATAATAAAAAAGCTTTTTTTTACATATTATTATAAAAGGTCAAAGAAACTAATAATTAATGCAACAAACAAATTTAATTTAAAGAATTAATTGTTTTTTAATGCCACTTATATCTCCATTGTATGGATACTCAATCACTATTGCATCAGAAACTTAACTGTTGTCATATTTGCAGAAATTTGCGGCAGCACTGCCAACTGTTTGCAAAAAAGAAATTTTGAAGCTTAAAAGTGCTGCCAAAGCAAGATTTTGTAAATATTACAATTGTTACAATCTATCTTGAAACAGGTAGCTTGTCAAACCAACTGACTACTCGTCTCTTGAAGAATATTTATCTCCACTCACTTTAAGTTAATATCAATTAAAGATTCCAACAAAATATTTCCCTTTTATTTTAATTTCTCCATTGCCACCAGTAAGCTTTCATATTTCGATGCGCCTTCAAAAGCAAATAAAGTATTGGTCACGGCACCGTGGGAGAAAAAATAGGAAAAGCATTTTTTATAGACAAGATTGTCTAAATTATGCACAATGCTTCTACTAAGTATTAGTGTTACCAGTACAAAAAAATAAAAAATTAAAGAAAACAAAATTATAATAATAAAATATACAATAAAAATATAAATAATATATAAAATAATAAAAAAAAAATTTTTTTGGCACAGCTGGGATTTGATGCGACTTTTACTACACTCTGTGATGTATGTTGTTGTTGCAAAAATAACATGGTGGTTGTGGTTTTTTGCTCATATCTCAGATGTTTATGTACCCATGTTTCTGATTTTCAATACCGATCTGCTCCCGAATATATCCGATATTTTAGTACCTCACTCAGGTCCAGGCGATGTCGGTGAGCTTCAAAAAGACTGACAAAGCTTAATCGACTCCCATAAGCTTTCAGAAAGTAAATACTTTATGGAGTCAGAAATGAAAATTGTAGAAAATTCACACGGAATGACAAACCTATATATACCCTTTTGCACTGTGTGTGCGAAGGTTATAAATATACAATTTAAAATAATTTTTTTTGCAGATATGAAAAATCTAAATTATAATAATAGGTTTAGTATTTTAGGAGCCTTAAGTCCTTAAAGTTGCTACACATGTATGTAAAAAAATTGGCAGTTAACAAAGTAATGCGTGTTGCTTAGGGTTTGGGATTTCCTGCATTTTATAACTTTTCGTGAAAGGGAATAAAGAGGACGCTTTCCCGAAAATTCGCGGTATTATTATTTTACCTACTGAAAATTTAAGAGGTAGTTAAGGATTATTTAACTAATTATATGCCCGTAGTAAAATATGATTAGTTTCGCTACGGAGAAAAAAGACCTCATATTGCTGACAATATAGCATATCCCTCCGGAGGTAGATTTCGATATCGTAAGTAAAACTACCGACAATATACTAAAATACTTGAGAGTCGGAATTGATAGCAGACTTTAATACCCCAATCAGATAAACCATACCATCAACAAAGCTGGAAGAGTTACATAGATCAATGACCAACGCAGCTCAAGCGGATATTATTAATTTATATATTAAGAACAAAAGGACGCAATTGTTTATTTCTTTTACAAAACATCTTGTAGTTACATAAAAGATTTTACTCATATAACTTACTTCAACAAAATTATATGTTGCACTGATTTAAGAAAATACCTTTAAATCGATATATTTTGTGTAAAAAAGAGAAGAAAACTTTTCTTAACTTCTCTGCCGTCATCTATTTTTATATAAATAACAATTTTGATAAAATATTTATTTAGAAAAAAAAAATATCTATTTGAAAATAAATTTACATATTGGCTTTGAACTTTAAATTGTAAATTGTTTTTTGTATAATGAAAATTACTATAAAAAGGAATTGATTTTTGTGATCGTTATTAAAGAACATAAAGGGAAAAATTTTACATAAATGTTTCAGAGTTTCTGTTTACATCCACTGTAAAGCTGTAAATCAGGGGCCGAATTACCGCATACGTGATCGAGTAAAATTGTTCGTAATTTTTGTTTTTGAGATTATCGCATTCGTTATCGAACAAGTACAATCGAAATTTGAGATTATGGCATACGATAACGAGTGTGTAATCGAGTACCAGATGTTTACATTTGACTCGTTAGCTCTACATCAATCGAAAACAATATTTTCGAAAAACGAAAACCGAAAAAATGTAAGTTTTTAAAGATAATTAAATTTTAAAAGAATAAAATAAAATTATAGTCATTTTGTACGACCAATATTAATAAAATAAACGGGAAGCAAAAAGATGTTTTGGCCCAGTACATGACTGAGCATCCCAATTTAGCCAAAAATTTATTGCCAAATTGCAGCCAAGGTAAAGCAACAGCCAAAAGATTATGGGAGGAACTTTCTCTTAAGCTGAATTCGTATGGACCACCAACAAAGGATGCGAAATCGTGGAGAAAGGTAAAATCATTAAAAGATTAGTATGAATATAAATGTACATTAAATAATGTTATAATTTCAGGTTTTTGCGGACCAAAAATTTAATGCCAAAAAAAAAATTTCCTTTGATAAGGCATCCAGACAAAGAACTGGAGGTGCACCTTACCAGGAGATGATTTTGACCTCTGCAGAGGAAAAAATTGTCCAAGCCACTGGTGTAGACGTTCAAGTAGAAGGTCTTTCTGGCGTTAAAACTTTTGGTTCACTAAAGACAAACAATACTTGTGAGCTAGATGCAATGATGGACGAAAGTATTCAGTCAATTTTTGAGGATGAAGATGTCGATGATGTTATAAATGAATTTGTGGAGAGAGAACAGCCAAGGTCATACTCAAAAAAAGAAAAAGAAACAAAACTCTCTATTATGTCGTCACATTCGGCAAAAACAGAAGACTACCAACGTGAGCTACTTTCAAAGACTGATCGTGTTTTAACACTTTTAACCTCACATACTAAAAAGATGGAGGAATATAAACACGAACAAAACCTAAAATTAGATCGTTTGCTAATGCTTAGAGGAGGAGCACAGAACCAATATGTCAATTAAACAAGTAGATTTAAAAATAAAAACACTTGAACTAGAGATGCTTAAACAAAAAAGAGCATAATTATTCGGTCCTTCCATACTAAATTTCAATCATAATTTATATCACAAGAAAAGTGCAAATGAATTGAAATGTGATATTTAATATGAAAATAATTTAATTAGTTTATAAGAAATGAATTAAAATGTGATATTTTGTATGAAAATAACTTAATTAGTTTATATGTAAGAAATGAATTGAAACGTGTTTTTTGTTATTATAACTTTTTTATTTAATTTATAAATATTTTAATATAAAAAAAATGAATTCAAATGTTAAAATACTTTTAATTTTTATCTTCTAAGTGATAATTTAATATGGTCTCTTATTTTTTGTCCAATTCGTGTAAGTTGCGTCTCACTTCCAATGATAGGGTTTATAATTGAGGTGCTAGATTGAGAAATATTTTCCGTATATAATGGGACTTTGAAATGAATGCATATGTTATGCAATGCGGCACAAACATTTCCAAACTTTGCCATTTTTTCCGGGGTATAACGACTTCTTTTGTCATTGCTTAAAATTTTCCATCGAACTTTAAGGATTCCTATTGTTCTTTCAACAATACATCGACCTTTCAAATGTATTTCATTAAAATGTGATTCCTTAGAGCCATCTTCAGGATTTCTATAAGGTGTAATCAACCACGGCTCAAGAGGATATCCAGAATCGCCTGCAAGAATAAATGTTTTATAAAAATTATAAAATTGTATGTGTTTTTACCGCAGATACGGCCCTGCAGAAGTTATAAAATTTATTTACGCTAAGTAAGCTGTATGTACAAATGTGTGTATGTCTGCTTGTAACCTTGATGAAATTTCGCAGTTGCTTTGCCTCTACTAAAAATATTTATTAACAATAACAAATATGCATAAGTACATACTGTATGTATGTAAATCCATCTACTTGCATTTATTATTAAGTTATTGTAAAATATTACAAAGTAATCGTGTACTGTTATATATTTCATAATGATCATTAACATTGTAGCCTTTGCCTTTTTGAAATAAAGCAAATAAAATTTTTGTCATTCTTTTAGAGTTAAACAAGCAGAACAGTCTACATCATTTTTAAAGGATAAAAATTTCTAGTAAAATAAATTTGTCTACAAAAAAGCTTGTAGGCATTAACATTGGTGACCCCGACGTGATTGTTCTGTGGATCAATATTAATTCGGATATTAACATTTCTCGAAATCAATTTGGATATCGAAATTTTCGCACTTCGATTTTTTTTTGATCAATATCAATTCGGATATTAACACTTCTCAAAATCAACTTGGATATCGATAATTCTGCGTTTCGATTTTTTTTTTTTTTTTTCTTTCGTTCAACATCAGTTCGAATACTTATAATTCTTTAAATTACCTCAATATACCTTTACAATGTCAACTAACGACGATACTAACTGCTATGATAAGGGTCAGTCATCTGTGGATACGCTACCTTATTTTTCTAAAGTTTCAGCAATAATAAAGCAGCTGGAAGATTTAAACAGAGATTTAACCCCAATGAAAATTAAGCAGCAGGACGAAGCTGAACTATCTGTCCGCTTGGATTATATTGAGGGACTCAACGGTGCCTTTGAAAAGGCTCAATCAGTTAGAGAAGAAATAGATTGCAGTGAGTCGACAAGCAATGATCGCACGAGGTATCTTTTGCTTTATTTCGAGTTAAAGGCTAAATTGATGCGCCAATTAAGCGCCATTCGTAAAATTGATACTGTCCAACATTCATCAACATTGCGTCAATTTTCCATTAATGAATCGCCCTCTCCGACAGTGCCGTCTAAAACTAAGGTTCCTGAAATTCAAGTACCAAAATTTAGTGGAAACTACTCAGAATGGCCAAATTTCTTTTCACTTTTTTCAACCGTGATAAATGATAACGCTGATTTAAGCACATTGGAAAAATTTCATTATTTACGTGTAAGTTTAACAGATACAGCTCTTGATACGATTGCTTCGTTGGAACTTAATGAAGTAAATTATGAAGAAAGTTTAAAATTATTAAAAAATCGCTTTGACAACAAATTGTTAAACTTTCAAACACACATTAAGGAAATATTTGGTTTAAGCAGTGTTGAAAGCGGTTCTGCTGTTAGTCTACGCAGATTAAGTGATAAAATAAATTCACATTTGCGCGCTATTAATACAATAGGAAACCAACAACAAATTATCGATGGTCTTCTAATTCACTTAGTTACATCGAAGTTAGATAGAAAATTATTAATAGCGTGGGAAGAAAACTTGCAAAGAAACGATTTACCGACATGGGCTTCCATGACCGAATTTTTAGAACGCAGGTGTCGCATGGCTGAAAATATTGAAAACTCCGCAGTAAGTAAGCATACAAAACAACCTTTTCAAAAAAAATCAATTCAACAAAATAGACACGTGCATGTTGCCGCTACAAGTGCTCCAAAATTATGTTTATTTTGTGATTCGAAAGATCATCAAATTACTGGATGTTTACGTTTTATAAATTTGTCGCCCTCCCTTCGTCTTAAAGAAGCCAAAGCTAACAAGCTGTGCCTTAATTGTTTAAAAAGAGGTCATTTACTTAAAACATGTATGTCAGGCAGCTGTCGTCGGTGCTTTTCTAAGCATCACACTTTATTGCACATTGACAATTCACACACAGGTCAATTTAAGCTGGTACATGAAGAACCAAACACAACGCAAGCAGTGCTCGCCTCCTCAAGCGACGCAAATAAATCAAAACTACCATCTTCAACCCCAAATGTTTTTTTAGCAACCGCTATTGTAATGGTAAAAAATAAATTTGGAGTTTTTATACCGTGTCGTGTTATATTAGACTCTGCGTCACAATTAAATTTAATTACAAATCGCTTGGTTAATCAATTAGATTTGAAATGTACTAAAACTTATACAACTATTTCTGGTATAGGAGATGGCAATTATACAATAGATAAGTCTGTTGATATCATCATAAAATCAAGACATGGAAATTATTTAACGCCTTTGACAGCTATGGTCGTGCCAAACATAACGGATTACCAACCCAATGTTAGCACAAAAACATCAGAATGGAATATACCTAAAAACATACAACTCGCGGACCCCGCGTTTGACAAATGTAGCCGCATTGACATTTTAGTTGGTGCTGAATTGTTTTTTCAAATAATGTCTGTTGGACAAATCAAACTGGCTAACAATCTGCCCATACTTCAAAAAACATTATTGGGTTGGGTAGTTGTAGGTGGCGCCTTTCATTCTCGTCATTCATGGTCCTTAGCTGTCGCCTCAAAACCAGAAGAAGAAGAGGAACAGTTGTACTCTATATTAAAACGCTTTTGGGAAATTGAAAACAAATTTGAAAACTGTAATTCACTTACAGATGACGAAATATTTTGCGAGGATCACTTCTTAAAAAATACAGTTCGCCATGAATCGGGTTCATTTTCTGTTCGGTTGCCCCAAATAGAAGGACGTGATGTAAATTTGCTAGGTGAGTTCCATGAACGTGCTTTACAACGATTTAAATCTTTAGAAAAAAAATTGAATGGTCAACCACAGATTAAAGCACAGTATGCAGAGTTTATGCGTGAGTATAGCTCTTTAAGTCATATGTCACTAGCTTCCCAAGAAGAAACTCATAAGAAATATTATTTACCACATCACTGTGTACACAAACTTGATAGTACGTCAACCAAGTTAAGAGTAGTGTTCGATGGTTCAGCGAAAACAACATCTGGCTTGTCCCTTAATGACACACTGCATGCTGGACCCACCATACAGCCTAAACTATTTAATACGCTTTACGATATCGCTGCCATAAAATCGCTATAAGTGGAGATATTTGTAAAATGTATAGATGCGTGCGAGTTTCTTACCCAGATAATTATTTGCAGTGCATTTTATGGAGAGAAAAAGAAGAAGATGAAATAAAAACATACAAGTTGGACACTGTGACATACGGCACAAAGCCTGCAGCCTTTCTAGCAATCCGTTCCATGCAACAATTGGCTAAAGATGAAGAAAGCAATTTTCCTGTTGGTTCAAAAATAGTAAAGCGCGACTTTTATGTTGATGATATGCTATCCGGCGGTAATTCCATTGAAGAAGTTGTGGAAATAAAACAACAGGTAACTGCTTTATTACAGAGTGGCAATTTTTTTATAAGAAAATGGTGCTCGAACAGCCCCGCAATTTTAAGTGGGATAGAACCAGAACAGCGTGAAAAATTCTTGAAATTTAACGATGGAACAAACATCACAAAAACACTCGGTTTAATTTGGGATCCTAATGGCGACGATTTTATTTTCTCATTTGCCGCTATTGATAACAACAACAAAATTACAAAACGTTCAATCCTTTCAGCAATAGCTCGCCTATACGACCCTCTTGGTTTAATTGGCCCAATCATTACAAAGGCAAAAATTTTCATGCAGCATTTATGGAAGCTGCAGCTTCAGTGGGATGAAAGTCTTCCACAATCATTACATTCCTCATGGATTGGCTATATATCGCAATTTGAAAACATTTCGTCCTTCAGGTTTCCTCGTTATGTTTTGATGCCAAACTCGAAGGTACAAATTCATGCCTTTTGTGACGCCAGTTTAGCTGCATATGGAACATGTGTGTATGTAAGATCTGAATTTGGAAAAAGTACAAAATCATCGTTGTTATGTTCGAAATCGAGAGTTTCTCCTCTCAAGACGCTTACAGTTCCAAAGCTAGAGCTTTCTGCAGCCTGTCTTTTAGTAGAGCTTGTAGAAGAGGTTATCAAAACTCTACCACTTGGTTGTGATGTACATTGCTGGTCAGACTCTATGGTTGTGCTCTCATGGCTTCGAGAGCAACCATCAAATTTTAATGTTTTTGTTTCTAATAGAATCGCTCGTATACAAACTTCTACAAATAAAATGACATGGCATTATGTACCAACAAATTTAAACCCAGCCGACATTTTATCAAGAGGTTCATCACCTAAGGAATTACTGTCGTCAACGCTATGGACTAACGGGCCTAATTTTTTGTGCAAGGCACCTATAATGTGGCCTAAAAGTATGGAATTCTTTTCTGAATTACCTGAGCGCCGTAGAAACATTTTGATAATTTCGTCTATGTTAGATTTGTCGATACAGTGTAAATATATCAATTCCTTTACAAAAATGCAACGCATTTTTGCATATATTTTTAAATTTACATCTCATAAATCTAGAAGCAATAACAAAGATTTGACACCAAATGATATAAAAAAAGGAACACATCTTTTAATAAAAAATATCCAGCTAGTTCATTTTGCTGCCGAGTATAAGACCTTAAAGGCAAATCAAAGTATATCTTCTTCCAGCAAGCTTCATTCATTGATGCCCGTAATAGATTCTGATGGCTTAATTCGTGTTGGCGGTCGGCTTCAACATTCATCTCTCGATTTTGACGCTCGTCATCCCATCATTTTACCTAAATATCACCCATTCACTCAGTCTTTGATAATACATTTTCATAACAGGTTATTGCATGCTGGCCCGCAGTTTTTGTTATCCTCAATCCGGCAGCAGTATTAGCCAATTGGTGGTCGTAAATTAATTAGCAATGCAATATCTAAATGCATACGTTGTTTTAGGATGAAACCATTAATGACGCAACATATTATGGGCAACTTGCCTTCTGAGCGAGTTAGGCCAAGCAGACCGTTTTTTATAACGGGAGTGGATTTTTGTGGACCTTTTTATTATAAGTCTGAAGTGAAAAATCGCTCACCTGTCAAAAGTTATATTTGCATCTTTGTATGTTTTTCAACAAAGGCTATACATATGGAAGTGGTTCACGACTTATCAACATCAGCATTTTTATCTGCTCTTCATCGATTTGTTGCCACTAGAGGGAAACCAACAACAATTTGGTCAGATAATGCGACAAACTTCGTTGGTGCTAAAAATGAATTGGAAGATTTAAAACATTTATTTTTTAGCGCATCTCATCAGGCTTCCATCCACCAACAATGCCTTAATGATGGCATAGAATGGAAATTTATTCCGCCAAGATCACCCCATTTTGGAGGGCTATGGGAGGCGGCAGTAAAATCTGCAAAGTGGCATTTTCATCGCACCGTTGGACTTAGCATATTAAAGTTTGATGAATTGCGCACCCTAGTATGCCAAATTTCTGCAATTTTAAACTCTCGACCGCTAACACCGATTTCTGATAATCCTAATGATCTGGACGTACTCACACCAGGGCATTTTTTAATTGGTGGCCCTCTAATTTCCATAATCGAGCCAACTCTTGTCGATTTGGATGCCAACCGACTAAGCAGATGGCAGAAGGTTTGCCAAATGCAACAGAAATTTTGGAAAAAATGGAGCAGCTCTTATTTATCTCTTTTACAAGAGCGTACCAAGTGGCGCAAAAACGTTGAAAACATTGCCTGTAATGCAATGGTGCTAATAAAGGACGAAAATCAACCACCGCTGAAATGGCGTATCGGTCGCATTAACGAATTAATATATGGTAGCGATGGGGTAGCTCGTGTCGCTGTAGTTCGTACGGCAAATGGCTTAATCAAGCGCGCAATTACAAAATTAGCAGTTCTTCCAATAGATTCACCTGTTGGTGACTAAAGGCCACCAACGGGGGGAGGATGTTTTTACCGCAGATACGGCCCTGCAGAAGTTATAAAATTTATTTACGCTAAGTAAGCTGTATGTACAAATGTGTGTATGTCTGCTTGTAACCTTGATGAAATTTCGCAGTTGCTTTGCCTCTACTAAAAATATTTATTAACAATAACAAATATGCATAAGTACATACTGTATGTATGTAAATCCATCTACTTGCATTTATTATTAAGTTATTGTAAAATATTACAAAGTAATCGTGTACTGTTATATATTTCATAATGATCATTAACATTGTAGCCTTTGCCTTTTTGAAATAAAGCAAATAAAATTTTTGTCATTCTTTTAGAGTTAAACAAGCAGAACAGTCTACATCATTTTTAAAGGATAAAAATTTCTAGTAAAATAAATTTGTCTACAAAAAAGCTTGTAGGCATTAACAGTATGTAAATAAGTATATAATATAAAAGTTTGTGTAAATGCCTAGACTTTATTTATATTTTACCTAAAAGCCAAACATTTTTTAACTCATTAGTACTATAAAGTTCTTCTAAAATAAGTCTTTCCTCGGAATGCTTCCAAACAAAGGAGTCGTGTGATGCACCTCCATACTTAGAATTAATTGATAAAATTCTGTATTTATGGTCACAAATCTGGAAAAATATGTATGTATTAACTATATGTATGTATTTACATTCTTAAATAATTGCGTTTTTAAACTTTTCATACTATCATTGCGTTGAGGCTATGGTAACCTTTCCTGTTAAAAAACATATTTTCATTTTCTGATGGTTTCTGCAATCCAAAATGTGTACCATCTATACATCGGATCACTAAAAGGTAAAAAACCGTATGAAAAAAGTTTTTAAAATTCTAACTTAAGCGTAATAAAATATATTTACCTCCTGGAAGTTTATATTTTTGCACGAATGATTCCATGCATGCAGCAGATTCATTAGGCAGAAATTTTATGAACCGTGGACATATTTGGTTTTCAATTTCATTTATAACTCGGTTCACTGTTTTGCAAACTGCACTTTGGCACATCCCCATTAAGTAGTCATTTCCAACTGTATGTTGAAAACCTCCACTAGATAAAAGCGATAAAGTTGCAGCCAGTTGCAGCTTTGGTGGTAGTGCGGTAGACATATGTCCTTCGAAACTTAGCTCGGAAAGAAGAAAATTATAGGCCTCTTTTGAAAGCCTAAAGCGCTTTATAAATCTAAAGTAAGATAACTAATTTTATAAAAATACAACTGAATGATGCAATTTACTTACGCATTAGCCGGCAATGACATTGGGTCACTTTTATCCCGTATTTCTTTTCTAATACGTACTGTATTATTATCGTCTTCAGAATCAGATGACGATTGACACAACAAGAGGAATGTAGCCATTGTTTTTTTTAATTATTTTTATTTCTAATTCACAATATATTATTTCACAAAAATTAATTGAATCAGAACGGAAAAATTTGTTTTTTTATAAAGTTTGTTTGCAATCATGCTACAATAATAACTAGGTAATCTTGAAGCACCAGCATTTTTTTGTTGTTTATTTGCTTGTTTTGTGATATGATCTGTCAAATCACACACATTACCAGGTATGGTTTGCTACTTTCTGTTTGACAGTTCTATCACATTAAATATTTTGCGGCCACCTGTATATTATTGTACAATGTTAACAATAAACATATGACAAAACATAGTTTTTGGATCTACTACAATGTAAAACAAATCTGGTACATTTTATAAAAAATTTCGATACGTCAGCTATCGAATGCAGTAATCCATCCATTCGATACGTGACGAAATTGTATTCGATACGAAAGCCTACTCGATCACGAGTGCGGTAATTCGGCCCCAGTACTTACAAATCAATGGGTGCCAATGAAAATCTGTCACTAAATAGACGTAAAATGTTAAAATAAATAATAAAATTTAACTAAAGATCTTGTGTGCATGTTAGCTAACCAATATTAAAATGTGTTAATGTTTAAAAGGATCCTTAAAAATCCCATACAATAAACGATCTCCAACTGAGTTAAGTCTTGAGGGCCTACTTCCGCGGCACCTTTTGTTTAAGGCACAACAAACTCAAACCCGTTTAAGGTAGTACTAAAAAATATAATTTATAGATTTATTTGAACAAATGTGTATGTCAAATTATATTAAATCGTTTTAAATAATACAAAATGCTGCATTAATTGCTGTATAATTTTGTCATATACACTTTGTAAAGTTAATTTTTTTTTTTATATTTATAAAGATCTTAAAAATTTTTATTGGTATTAATTCTACAACAATAGGACATTAAAATAATAATAATAAAAAAACTATTGAAAATCTATCAAAAAATATGTAAATTTCATTGGAGAATGAATGGCTGGATGGTGTTAAATGGGAATTTATTTAAATTCGAAATATAAAATAAAAATAAACAAAGATAAAATGCAGAGCAATTTGTAACGTTTACTTTGTTGTGTTGGTCACCGAAAAACGTAAATGTATTACATATAACATCTGTTTAGTAATTCGTTTTGATGTTTAACGAGCCAAATGCGTTATTTGGGAGTTTTATTGTGTGTATAAATGTTAGTGGTGAAAAGACAAAAAAACTTATATACAGTACCGTTTAATTTAATATCACTGCATTTCTATAATTTATGAAGACGATTTCTTAAGGACAGTACAAACTCGATAATCTGGACACGCGATTTTACGGACGCATCTATAATTCGGACATTGCTACAAACCGGACAATAACACTATTTTTATTCTAAAATCCGAAAAGTGTTTTTTCATTCATATAATGCTCATTGGAATTGCTTTAAAAAATTTCACCCTGTGACATGCGGTTACATTTTTAAACAACTCATGGGAAGGAGTTTTCGAAAAAAATATACAACAAAGCTGGAAGCAGTTGGGGGCAGGAACGAAGAATGGAGGGAGGAAGATTTAAAAGCAGTAGAATCAGATTTTGATGCAATTCTCAAATAAATTAAGGCCATAGATCCAAATCAGCAACTTGAAAATAAAATCACAGATGATTGGGCGATGGGTCAATAAGAGTTTGAATATGATTTTTCTGACCAAGAAATCAACCGATCAGTTGTGGAAGAGGATCTCCATGTACAAAGCTCGGGTGATTCGGATGTAGTAATGAGGCCATACAAATTTCTTCAAAAGCTATAGAGTGGACAGAACAAATCAATGCATCACAATTTATTAGTTTTAAAAAGAATAATAGACACAGCGTACAAATTATCTTCTAAAACAAAAAAAATTTTTTTTTTTTAAATTTATAAGAGCAAATAAATACATAATACATATCTATAACAATTTTATAGGTTCATGAAATTTAAAGTTGAATTTAAATGTACATAACTAAAAACGTGGTTTTTTCACATTATGTATGCAGGCTAAATAAATAAACACCTGTAATCCGGACTCTCCTGTAATACGGACATTCTCAGGATTTATGGTGTTCGGATAGTCGAGTTTGTACTGTACTATAATACGTATTGCATATTAATGAGATGAATGGTGATACAAACAATTGTTATAAGATTTGTATATAAGATTCGGCACGGCCAAATATAGCACTCTTACTTCTTGAAAATTAGATTTCGAAAGATAAATTGAGTATTTGTTATCCAAGGAGCAGAATAATAAAAATAGTGGTGAATAAATATTATACAAATAAAATATTATAAATATATACTTACATACTTATATACATGCAAAGAAAAATCATTGTTACGACATGATCACGACGCGACGGTCATTATATATTCGTTATATAATCGTTAACCAAATACTGTTGGTTGTCGAAAACGAGTAATAGTTATTTTTGTTTCATTTCATCATATATTTTGTCACGATAATCAAGCATTTGTTTTACTTTTTCATAAAAATTTCAAAATGGTTATCATTTAAAAAAAAATTATTTGACAAAAATAACATTAAATTCAAAAGCATTAAAAATTACAAATAATCATAGTATGTTGCTCTTCGATTATGGTTACCACAACCATATTTTTTCCTTGCGCGTAGTGGTGTTTTAAATATAAAAAAAGGGTTTCAGTTTTATTCTAGATGTGTCCAAATCCAATATATCTTGTATTGTCTGGTATATTCCTCAATATTCTCATTTCGATAGGTAAGTTTCTCCACTCTGCCTGATCAATCCTTTTTACAGGTAAATATTCCATTATATCTAGGTCGTTCATTCTACCCATTGTTTTCGAAAACCCTGCGTTTGACATGGCAAAGTATGTGCGCTACATCTTATACTAAATTATTTTTATATCAGTAATGAAATGTAATTAAAAATATGTTAAGAAAAAATACTAAAAAAAATTAATTGTTCCTTTTTAGATAACTTTATTTAAAACAGTTCTAATAATTTAAATTATTGTTACAATATATTGTTACGTTTATACCTTTTATAAACGTTGGATTATTTCCCTTAAATTACCTTGAGCTCTTTTTTTGCAATCAAAATCAGTTAAAATTCGTTATAAAATCAATATCAATATTTACTTAAACACACTCAGATATTGTTTTATAACACTTTACTTATTTCACTTATTGTTATACGCCTTTATTATCAAATACACTTTGATACGCACTTTGCAAGCTTTACTGTAATTACTGATCATTCGACAAAGTTCTTGTTTGTACACAGTAGTTCATTCTGTAAATTACTCGAAAGCCGTTACATTTTAATTAAGAGGTAATGTTAATGTTAAGTAATATGCTGGAATAATAAAAGTGCCTAAAAGTATGCTGCACATAATAACTCATGTTAAATGTACATAAACTAATACAAACAAAACTACTGTAACTTAAACTACTGTAAATATAACTAAAATAAAATTATAATGTAAATTAAGCTATTTGAAAATAAATCCGTAACAATATGTTTATTTATATAAATCGCAAATTTATAATATAGGCGTGATAAAATTAATCAATATTATTTTTAAAAATTAGAGCGACTTAAATAAGTTTTTTTATACTGCTTTAGTTGATTTTTTTTTCAATTTCAGCTTTAAACTTTTATTTATATACACATGTAGGGGGAATATCGAAGCAAACCACTACTATCACGGGTCCCTTTTCGACACCCTTCGCTCCTCAGTGATTTCGTGTCCACCGATCAGTATACCTTCAATCACTGAGTGCCGCGCCACAACCGGCGTTTGCTCTGGACTAGGAAAACGATTTCACACTGCCGACTGGTGATTGTCGACAATCATCATCGCACAGTCCTTTGTAATCTCCAGCATCTCCCTCAGACTAAGGTCCCCCATCGCACTCACACTTAAAGTGTGCTTGCCTGTGATCCTTAATCTTTCGCTCGCCAACGCCGGACACTCGCATACTACATGCGCTGCTGTCTCGGCATCCTCCAGGCACATTCTACAAATATCATCATCCACGATCCGCATCCTCTTCAGATGATTTTTGAAGTTACCATGTCCTGTAATCAACGCAGTGATCCAGCTCATCACACTCCGATTAAAACCGAGTATCTTCACTGCACCCCTGCCAAGTGGCTCCCTGAGCACCATACGAGCCTGCCTACACGTGGTTCCCTCCATCCACCTTCGCAAGTTCATAGAGTTCACCCATTGAAAGATCTTCGCCCGCACTAAGCCATTACCCAGAGCAGTTCTGGGTTCCGGTCCGCAGAATGCAGCCTCAGATCCCTTCTTCGCAAGTTCGTCAGCAGCCTAATTCCCAGCTATATATCCACGTGTCCCTTATCCCACATCAGCGTTACCTCATTTGTAGAGGCACATCTATATAGCTTTAGAACACACTCAAGCACCAACTTTATTTATTTATTTATTTATTTAATTAATACAGCACAACAAGAACAAGTCTTATCTAACAGTACTGGGTAGATAGTGGCACGATAAAACTTAAGTTACAATAAATAAAATTAAATCAGTTTGAAAAATAAAAATTAACAAGTAGAAGTATGACAAAACTTAAAACTAGAACATTTAATACATACTTTAAAAATTAAGTTAACAAAAGGTAAGTTGTTATCAAATGCATTGTTTAATGATATATGATATTAAGAGGGAAACTAAGAATAAGTTTGCATCAACAACATAAAATCATTTTATTTAATTAGTAGTATAATTTTACTGATTGGACCAAAAATCAAACAATGCTCTAATTAAAAATATTAATTTCGTAATTGAAACTTATATTTATTAGTTTCTTTGTGTTAAAATAAGAGCAAATAAAATATTTATTATTATACTAATCGAATTTTAATCAAAAAAATTTCAGTGCTATTGAAGTTCACGATACTGTATATGATAATAATAATATTATGCTTATAATAATTCATATTATGCTAAAAATTTAAATAAAAACTAATTTATAAAAAATTTAACTTTATATCTTAAGCTGCGGAACGCAATGTTAATTGTATTAATAAAATTAAAATGTTTCTCTATATTAATACAAGGCTACGGCATAAATAAATGTATTTATAAGTAGAAATGAGGTAGTTAATGTAAAATAGACGGAGTTCAATGAAAGTTTGCTTTTATTTTTGTGATTTTCGAGAATGCTACAAATGCTAGCACCGAAACACTTATAATTATGAAGGGTAAATTAAGGTTTTGGCTGTTAAGTAGGTAAAAGCTTTTAACAACTTCACTCATTTCTTGGCAATCATTCCAGCAAATCGAATGTAATTTTCAAGCCTTGTTAATCAAAAGCGTTAAGAATGCATTTAAATAAATGCCAAATAATTATTTTGTCATAAATAATATGCCTTTAAATATGTGCAAATTAATAAAAAATATCTTCCACAATTTACGTGAACAAACATAATTCACATCGTTTTCTTCTCATTTAATATACATACACTTATTTTAAATTAATAATAGTTTTTTTTATCTACATAATCTCTAATAACACTCTAATGTTCCAGTTGTAATGATATGGTAACATGCGGCCTGACAACACCGGACCAAAAGTGGCAACAATGCGATGACAGCTGCCATTGCGAGATTACGGCCATCATTAGATTGAAGCCATCTTGATATCTGTTTTAGAGCGGCATTCATTATTCTTTTAAGCTAAGTTTAAGACGTTGTGTATTTTTATTTAATAAAGAAGCGTTGAACCCCCACATTCACTCCCACATTCACTACAGGCTTTGACCATATCCTTTGCAGAAGTAAAACGTATAAACAAGATTTTGTCACAGAAGTAACGATTCTTGGTATTAATGTATTTATTATTAAAATATTTTCGTAAATTTAGTCATGCAATGAAAGTATCAAAAATTCGGCACAGCCAAAATCTAGTGCTCCTACTTGCTTTTGAATATAAAGGGTCCGCCAAATAACTTTTTTTTCTTGAAAATTCTACAAAAAAAAAAACTACTGAATATTTTATCAAATTTCTTTTTTTATTTGGAAGTACAATTCCTTCCGGTTAATAACGGAAAATAATTTCATTCAAATGGCTGCCTCGGCTGACCATGCAGTAGCCTACATGATCGGTCCAATTTTTAAGCACATTATCGATTGTGTGCAGCTGTATTTCACCAATGGCTTCACGAATATTATCGTTTAAAGCGTCAATTGTCTCTGGCTTGTTGGTTTAACACTTATCTTTGACGGCACCCTACAAATAATAGTCCAACATTGTCAAATCGCAGCTCCGAGGTGGCCAAACGACATCAGCTCTGCGGCTGATAATGCGATCTACAAAAACAGGGCGCAAAACATCGAGTGTAGCTTTGGCTGTGTGACACGTAGCGTCGTCCTGTTGAAACTAATATCCTCCTCTTCAATTTTTGTGAACAAAAATTCGTGCAACATGGCCCGATAATGATCGCCATTGACTGTAACGGTCACTCCTTGCTCATTTTCGAAGAAAAATGGCCCAATTATGCCTCTGGACCGAAATCCGCACCAAACTGTGACTCGTTTTTGGTGTACCGGCTTTCAATGTATGCGTGCGGGTTTTCTGTGCCCCAATTGCGACAACTTTGCTTGTTTACATACCCACCAAGATCAAAATGAGCTTCATCTGAAAAGATGATCTTTTTTGGCAAAATCGGCTAATGTATTGTCGCAATATTTTCCAGCGTTGTTCAAGCGTATGCACAACCATATTCGTTCTGCGGAAGGATAAAACTAATTATCTGTCCAATCAGACATGAGCTAAGTGCTACCATTCATGAAATAAGCACTAGTTGAAAAAAAAAAAGTTAGATGGTGGACCCTTTATTTTATAAAAGTTACTTTAGTCGGAAAAATTGCTAAGTAAATTGGGTAATTATTTTTTATTTTTTTAATGATATTATCGTTTATGTTCCATAAACAAATTAATAAATTCTTGGTAATTTTTTTTATGGAAAACATTTGAGATACATTTAAAATTTCTCAATATTTTTTTTGAATTTTCATAATTTCCTGTTTACAAAAAATTTTCAATAACTTATTTCGTTTCTTTTAATTATTTGTTGTATTCTGAATCAAAGAAAAATTCATAATTTGTTTTCTTTAACAAAATTCACTTCATATTTTTGTTGTTGTTTTATTTGCCCTTGTAATTTAGTTGTATTGTATTGCCCTATAATTGCACAATTTATAGATAATCCCCATAATACAGTGTATCTAATAAATACATTAAAATACACGATTACAAACGCATACTGTTAAAACTTTGTTTTCAAAACAAAAAACAGCTGTTTTGTATCATCCACAATTAGTCTGCATGCTGTTATTTATGCGGCGAATTTGAAATTATCTTAAAAGTTAACAGCGTTCTAGCAGTTTGTATTTCTCAGATAATGGTTTTACAAAAATAAAATAAAAAAAAACAAAACAAATCCGACCGATACAAAACAGAAATACTTACTCTCAGTTGCTGGTGTTTTATACTCAAACAATTTTCTTCTCTAGCAATTTGTCTCTTTCTCTTTTGGTTTTGTATCTCATGGCTGAAGTTGCTTGTATACCAGGTTTTATATTGTTGTGAGTTTTTTTGGGAAAACACAAGCCAATGCACCCTAAATATACATACACGCACACAAACACACACGCAATAATGCGGCGAATGTATTTATGAAGGTAGCGCTTGTGTTTATATGATTTCCTATGGAGCAGTTGATTTCGCCTGGAAATTATAACTGAATATTTTAATTGTTTAAAGAGTATCTTTAGTTCTATTGCGATACTATCCGGGTACGGTTGAGAAAAGCGCTTGTTAAATGTAAGTGACGGCAACGTTAACGACGGCCAGAAACGGTAATGGTTTATTTCTTATTGAGCAGTTCTTGGGATATAAAATAATCTATTCTTATTGCAATAATTAAAAGAATATTTAATAAATAATAGTGTTTTAAATTGTTGTGAGTTTTATAAACAAAAAAATACTTTTAAACTAAAAAATCAACCCCCTTTCAATACATTTACGGCTCCATTTTATTCGAAACGTTCTTTAGAACCAAGAGTGTGTGTTAAAAAAGAAACGAAGGAAAATCGTGTATCTACTACACACAGTTGTATAAAAGTTCGCGTTACTTTTAATTTTTTTTAAATAATAAAATAAAAATTTACAAAATGCTGGCCATATAAAATTGAATCCTTTAAAATAACACACATACAAGTACTTTTGACAAAAAAATCGAAACGGATTAAACTGAAGTACAACAAAATCATTTCGAACAAAAAACGAAGAAAAATCTACTAGAGCATCATAAAGCCATACAAAATAGGAAGAATAACAACAAATACGCTCATTTTTCCGATATGTATTGTGCGGCATCGTCGGTGTAGTTTATATGTATGTCGTGAATGAACACTGTGTATTTATTTCGGGATTAAAACCGTTGTTCGATTCAAAAAACAAAAATATCATTTTCATCCAAAATTATCATAGTGCGAGTTTTTCCTATTACACATACACGCACACAGCCACACACACAATTATGGTCTAATATTTCTTATTGTATATGTGAGTCTTTCCCTTGATTCGAAACGAAATAAAAGAAAAAGCAAAAATATTTAATATCCCCTGAATAAAAAGTGAAATTTATTTACAGAAAAAAACGCCGAATAAAGGAAAAATAAAAATAATAAAAGAAAATTATAATAAAGTAAAATTTAATGTTAAAGAAAATTATTATTACAGAGTGTGTTCTTAAGAAATAAGATAAATTCCCCCACAATAAAAAAAATTGAATAAAAATCATTTAGAAATATGCTTCATTAAGTGTTTTGAAGAAAAAATTAAAGAAAAATAAAAATAATCCGGTGCAAATACTACCACATGAAAGATAAAAATTTCATTTATTAAAAAATATTTTCATATAAAAGTGGCAAAAGTGAATACATCGAAATTAAAACAAAAATATATGTCAACTGATTTCCAAACAAGTATTTCTATTTAATACAAATAATACTGAAAATGCTACATAAAATAAAATAAATTTTTACAAGGATTTTCTGGATACTAATTACAAGTATTACTTAATAACCTCGATAAAGGATTAATACAGGTTTGTAATTAGTTAAGCAAATTTCAGGCTTAGAAAATATCTTTAAGTTTCAAGAAGAAATTTTAGATAAAACAAATCGCTATCCTAGAATAGGTTAATCTTGAAATCATTATCTTAAGTAGGATCTGAAATCTAGAGAAACAACATATTTTTTAAATCTTGAAAATTTAGTTTTTAAAAATATTATTATTTAGTAGTAGTTATTAAAAAGGAGGAGATAATATATATTCAAACCTTTTCACAGATGACAAATTTAATGTTATCAAATTTGTCGGGGCTATTTTTTATATTTTTCAGAAACAGAAAGAACAAATTACAATTGTACTCTTTTTGAGACTATTTTTTAACACTATGCGCGACAGTATTCCCAAGCTTTTAGAAAAGTGTTTACCTTTATTGTCATATATAAAAGGTTTTTCACAAAGAGTGAAAGAAAATCATACTTATTGTTAAGGAAATTTAAAAGTTTATTATTTAATTTGAAGTACAATCGATACAATTAAGTTCTAAATAAAACGATTCTACGACTTCTTCTGCAGGAACGAATTTGATGAACCCAATTTCCGAGCACTTTTTCCACTAAATCAAGTTGTATGTCATGAGTGGCACGTTCAATATTGACTTGTATGTACAGCTAAAAGAGTGTCTGGTTTATTTCGAAAGACCAATGAGTTCAAATTACCCCATAGATATAACCACGGCTTCGGTGTTTTTCCTAAAATTAAAAAAAGTTTTTTTTTAGCGTTTAAATAATTGACCCACATTGAAGTAAAAACTGGACTTACGAAATATAAGTTATTATAAAAATTTTTAAAACCATTGATGGCTGCCACTACAAATTGGTTAGTTAAAAATAACATTTTTAAAAGATATCACAACTTGATTGCTCTTCATCGAACTATTGTTGCATCTAAAATTTTTTGGTTGTTTGTTATTTTAAGTGCTCGTATATAAAATTTTATTTTTGCAAAGCCATCATGTTATGTTTGCGTAATAATTTTGAAAATAATATTATTATTTTAAGGGAACTATACCGAAGTTTCCGTGAAAATTAGAAAAAAATGATTATCCTGACGAAGTTGATAAAATAATTTAAAAATAGTATTACAAAGACGATAATTCGATTTTCAGGATCATGTCGCAGCAATATTTGCGCATTAAAGAAGTAATTGTGTGGTGCAATTTGTGGTTAGGTGGCATTTTTAGACTCTTATATGAGCAAGAAAGAAGTTTTTCACCTTATGAAACCCTATTCAACAATTAGTTTCTAGACTTGGCGTTGTCAGTTGGCTCCCTTGTTCTATTGATTTGAGATCACTCGAACGGCCGAGTCCAAGTGTACAAACTACAAGAAACTAATGCTTTGAAACATGAAATTCAGCGAGACATTGCCAAGCGAACTCAGCACTGTTTTTTTCTTAGCATTGATATAGAAAAAAAATATTTCAAGTTTATTGATTTCATAATCCCGAATTTGCAGAGATGGAAATGTTGATTCTGTCTGGATAAATTCGATTATTTGTACGTACCATTTAACAAATCAAGTCACAATTGTCTTCTAGCTTGAATAAGCTTCTTGCTGAAGATAACTTTAGAACCAAATTAAACGTATTTTATTGGCCAGTTCAACAATTTAAAATTGTGAAAATTTTTTGAATTTTCTGCTAAATCTACAAATAATATTCTGTCAATTGATTAATTTCAAATATTCCGTCAATTGTTAAAATCATAATAGAGAAAAACTTGCAATAAATGCAATAAAATATTTATAAGACAATACATCTTGGAACAATCCTTAATTTGATTACGAATAGTTATCATTATATATAAGTAGACAAGCCCGGCGCGCGTTGCTACGTCCCTTAATGAATAAAAATGCATTTTGAATTTTAATTGAATATCAAGTGCAAGAAGCTTAAAATTTTAACTTTTTTTATGGGCATGGCACTGTACACTTTTCTTATCACGAAACTGTATAGTCATGATAGCTCAATATGTGTGCAAGTAGCTAAAAATAATAACCTATTTTTTTTGGGCGTAGCCCCACCCATAAACACTTCCTGGAATGTGTACAACAACTTGCCAAAATTTGAGTCCGGTCGGCTTTACGGTGCGGAGTCTATAGCTAATACACACACCCAGACAAAGTTTCACTTTTATATATATGTATATGTATGTAGATTTATTCTAAAAAGTAAGCAAAGGAAAAAGGCAAATATTTTTTAAAAAGAAAAAAATGTTTTTATACACATAAAAAAAAATGTGGTTGTGGTAATCATAATCTAAGAACAACATGTTATGCTTGGATTGAATGATTGTAGTTTAAACAGAAAATGGTTAAAATTATTAGATTTGATTACAGCGCCATTCAATAGTCATAATATGATTACAAATAAAATGGAAATTTTTTTTATGAATTTGTTGTTTTTGTTTTGCTTATTTGTTATGTGGATTATAGCTTATTATTAATGAATTTTTTCATTATTAATATTTCTTTAAAATTTCCAAAATTTTCGTATATTTTGTTCACTTGTCTAACTTTTTAAATAATAAAAATCTTTGTAACAGAACAATTGTAAATAAATTTTTATTAAAATAATAACTTTATACCCATACTGTTGTTTCAGCACGCATTTAATAGTTATTTGTTGTTGGTATTTTTGTCACAACAATTTTGTAAATAATACTATTTTTAAAGGACGACATTATTGACGGTTTTATCTAAATTAAACACTGAAAATTCAAACAATCACTTGATTATCGTGAAGGAAAAAATTATAAAACAAAATCAAAATTTTGATAAGCCTATATTGTTATAAAGAATATAATATGGACGTACTGAACATTACTGAACATTTTTAATATTTAAAGCTAATATAGTGTGGTCTAACAAAAACACACGATGTTAATTGAAAAAAAAGGTTTTCAGAGAATGATTCAAATATATTTTATTATGATACTAAGTAGGCAAATGTTTGTAAAATCAAATATCAAAAAAATGCTCACCAGAGGTTCGGTCGCATACTTCTATTATATGGCCCATATTTTCAATAATAATGTTAATGTTCAATTGTTGGGCATGACGATGTGTCTGCCACACTATCGCGGACATCAGTAATGTTTTCGGCAGAACAAACTGGGTGAACAAGCACAAGTATTTTTACATTTTCTGCAGATCCGGTTTGCTAAAATTTGCGCTAAATTTTCCCGATTGTGGATACATTTGTTCAATTACGCTGACTAAAAGAAATTTTTTTTTAAATTTGAATTAAATTTTCGTGAAAGGCTTCAATTAAACAATCTTAACGCGCTGCTCAATTGTTTACCTCTCCATTGTTAAATTTGTCAAACACTGCAATAAATAAATGTCAAAAACTTGATTTTAAGTTGTGACTTACAATTAACATCATGCTTTATGGTTGGACCACTATTTTTATTCTCTATTAAAAATATTTGTAGAAGTAATGTTTAAGAAAACGTTTTAAATACAATTTATTTCACAACATTTTTTATAGCAAATCTCAAGGTTTTTAAAACTAAATAAGAAAAATCCTGCTTTTCTTCATACTGCACTTCTTAGATAAAAAGTGCAAAAATTTAGTTTTTATCCTACGAAGTTACCGACTTTTTACAGTGCATAACAATTCGTTTTAATTAAAGCATATCTTTTTTTAAACTACCGTTAATATGCCTTTGCACTCATTAATATCATAATTTACCGTTAATGTTTTTTTTATCCGACTATGAGCTTGGTCGCAAGCCAAACAAACCTACAAGCCAACCAACCCATATAACGTGCATGTATAATTTTTCGCAAAACGCATATAAAATGCCATTAATTTTCATTGTCTTAATGTGTCTGGGCACGTGAAATACACCCATACAAACATGAAAAATCTTATTTATACAAACACACACGTATGTGCAAGTGTTGAAGTGTATGTGTTAAACAGAAAAGTGTTTGCTAAATTAAAAGTAATTTTCTAGCTTTTATATGATTACGGTTTAAAAACGAAAAGAAACAACAAGCAACTGAATACTGGCAAATATTTTTAAAAATACTCCCTTAAAAATATGTTACGTGATCTAAAGGGGAAGTAGTATACACACTCACACACATGTATAAAGAAAATAAATAAATAAAAACACATAGCTCATGCATACTCATACACATGCAAGCAATAATAAATTAATGAATGAATGAATGAATGATTTTTTCATGCATTTTCAAAATGGGAATTCAAAAAAGAAAACATGACTGAAAACAAACAAATTTCAGGAATTTTAATTAACAAATTGTAATTAATTAAAAATAGATAAGGCGAATGTTTCTAGTTTTCAACAAAAAGGAAATAAGCACTCAAAAGTAAATGGAGTTTGAAAGAAAATAAAAATAAAATTTTCATAGTTTTTACTTTATTATTGCACTACTTGTTCGCTCTTTATAATGAACAATTTTCATTATATTTATGTGTTGTTTTTAGGATGCAAGTGAGTGAAAAATTTGCTTGTGCTCTATTATCGTAAAAAAACAAAAATTTTATTCAAAATGCTCGGGTGATTCCAAAAAACGAAAATTTAAGAATCTTAACTAACAGATAATTAAATGAATATTTGTGATTAATGGCAAATTTAATAAAGTTTATTTTTCTTACCTGAGATTTGAACCATAGTTTTGCAAATGCAGGAGATTAACTCCAAGACTATCGAAATTTTACTAGAACGTTGACGGCACCAAATTTGTCAAAGATTTACTATCATATATATTAAAAATCCTTTATATGAGGTGAATATAACGAACGTTTTTAAAAGTGGGCAATCCTACTATCCTACTAATATAATAAATGTGAATGTTTGTATGTGTGTTACTCAATCACGCAAAAACTGCTGAACGGAACTAAATGAAATTTAGCACACAGACAACAATCTAGATTAACACACAGGCTACTCTTTATCACAGCATTCAAGTGAATTCGTAAAAATATGCGACTTTTATTTGTATTCAGTTAGTCGGTTGTTCAAAGGACCAAAATTTACACGTCCTGGCGAACAAAAATTCATCATTCAACGTCGTCTATAAAAGTATTTGTTCTCGAATATTTGCATTAAATTCTATTCAACTTAAATAATAAAAATAAGTGTTTGTATGTTTCAATATTTTTACTCAATCACGCGAAAAATGCCTTAATGGACTTAACTAAAACTTGCCGCACACATAATAACCTGAATAATTATATAAAGAGGCTACTTTTATGCCGATAACTACGCAGATTAAGTCGTGGGCACAGGCTAGTTAATAATAAATGTATTATAAATTTAAAAAAATTTAATATAAATAGCAAATTCAAATTACAAAATAATGCGTTAAAAGTACTAGAAAACAGTTTTTCACTACTTACAATTTGCCATCTAAATTCATTATTTTAAGACGGCGATGTCATTTGAGGCAAGTACTTATCACGCTCGCTTACAAATTGGAACTTAAATAAGTACTTACCACACTCGCTTACAAATAGGGACTCGTATAAGTTCTTATTCCGGTCGCTTCTAAATAGGGACTTAAATAAGAACTTACCTTTATATCAATAAATAAGTACTTGATTTTAATAACCTATATAACCCATTACTATTGGACTTACAGAAGTCGTTCGTTTTCTTTAACCCGGTATTTCCCAGAACTCTTTTTGTCTTATATTTTGTTGAAAATATGTTCACTAATATATTTCGATATACTGAGCACGAAGATATAATCCATTCTTCAATTAATTGTTACACTTGTTACCATATGGTAACCCTGGGTTGCCTGGGGTACAGGTTTTATATTAAAGAGAAAATTGTTATTAGGTATACATATGTATATTAAAAAAAAAAATATTAAAAATTGCTGTTTTAAACCATTTTTATTGAAATTATAAGTAAAAAAAATTAGTTTTTATATACATATATAAAAGAGGGAAATCGTACACCAGAAATAAATCGCGGTTTGATATGGTAATTTGCAAAACACTTTACGCAAAGTCCAACGTTGCATTTTATACATGCTGTTCTTCCGTTAACTTTGCATCGTTCGCCGGCACAATGCCTACGATGAGATGTTACTACGAAATGCCCAGTCGAATACTCTGTTATACTATGTTCACACAGGCGCCTTAATTGTCAATTTATAATATTATCGCAATTAAAGGCCTTATTGAGCTCAATTTACCGTACTAAAAATTACTTTTAAATTGAGCAATATATACTTAATTTTTTCACTTATAGTCTAGAACTCGAAATACAACTCTTGAGAAGTATGTTCAGTGAGAAGAAAATTCTATAGGTGGCATTTCTAATGTCAAACAAATAAATATACAAAAAATAAAAATTAAGAAAATAAAAAATTTTTGAAGAAATTTTTAAAAAAATGTTTGAATAAATTCAAATACATACATTTAAGTATATATATATATGTATGAATATAATTGTAAATACAAAAAAACACTGAAAAGAAGGCATTATTTGATTTGGTATAAATATATCGTATTTTACAGCTATCAAATGCTAATGGAGTAAGATAAATTGAGTATGTCTGAACACTTATTTTAATTGCTCAATCAACACTAAATTGAAACAATTAAAAATATCTGTCTGAACAGGGTATTAGACTATTCCGCGGTATGTTATTTTGAAATTTAAAAATCAGTGAAAATCTATAAGTCATCACTTGTTTAATGAAATGCTTTGCCGCTGTTGTCAAAATAATTATTACTTATACCCTAAGCGTGTTGAACTAAATGAGAATTATAAAAAATTAAATATTTGAATGGCTTCAAGCAAATTTCGCAACAAAAAATTGTATTGTGTGTATGTAAGCAAAATATTAAGTCATTACTAAAATACTTCCTAGTAAGACAGACGATATGTAATAGTCACTGAAAAGTATGTTGTTTAGTAAGAGCAAGTCATTACCTAGATTTTGCTGGGTAGTAGAATTTTATGGTTACATCTGCAGAATATTGTTTTTGAATACCAATGTATAGTCAGCACTAAGAAATACTGATTTCTATTATAGATATTTTAAACCCACAAAATAAGACATACTCTCCGCAAACCTATTGGCATCGCTACGAAAGTCCCCTTAAAATGGAATTATCAAAGAAGTCACCGTTAAAGTCGTCGAAAAATTTTAAATAAACTTAAGAAAATAGACAAACCTTTTGATGAAATGGAATTATTTGATAATAATATATTTAACGGAAGTCCTATCTATGTTCCCAAGTGGAATAAATAAAGGACGTAAAAAAACAGTTTTGCTTTTAAGGGAGAAATGGGTTACGTCTTTAAAAAACATTGCTATTATAGTCCCTGGATATTGCATTTATTAGAATACATTTAACTGAATAATTCGTATTCAATTTTGAAGATAAAATCGCTCTGCAATAAAATATCATACAATACCCAATTAAATTGCATGAAAGTTTACGAAAAACTCTATTTAAAAAAATAGATTGAACATTTCTTAAAATAAATTTGATAAAAAATGTTTTTTTTTTTTAAATAAATTTATACTTTCTAAAAATATTCTTTCAAATTAAATATAGTATGCAAATCATGATTTTTTAACTCAAACACAAAGCAAACAAATTGAAATAAAATTTTCCAAACATTTAGTCGCACACAAAGTCATGAAACGAAGAAGAAGAAGAAGAACTCATCAACAATACAAATTGTTAAAGAAAAAAAATTCAAATAAATAAACGATACAGGCCTGTTGTATGTGTAGACAAATAAATTGTTTAAACCAAAATGATTGGCTTTACGTTTTTAGTAATTCCAAACGAGTAGCTAAACATACAAAAACACATACGCACATGCACACATTTTATACATTTAACACCCCATTTTGGTAATTTTTCAAGTTCTTTCGACGCGTTAAAAATTATGATTCAAATGGAAAATTCTATAATAATGCAATTGGATTTCAATAAAATTTTCGACAAAAAAAAAAATTATATTTATCTTGTATATTTTTATGTATGAATGTACACACATACATACATAAAGCAGAGTTGTAAATGCAAGAACTTGAAAATTTAAACAATATTGGAAATTTTTTTATTTGTTTTGCTGAAACCAGACAGAAAATTATAAAATTGTTTTGTTGTAGGTAATAAAAACTTGGTTGTTGTTAGCACGCAAAATGAACATAAAAACGAAGGAGCACGGTCTACACATACACACACACATATATACAATACTTACCTACACGTTACACTTGTAACAGTGTTACCAAGTTGAGGGTTTTCCTTCTATATTTTAACGGTTATTATTGGCCTGAGGGCAGTTTTAAGGAGGTTAAATATAAATGGGAAAAATTGCCAAATATTTTTAAACCTTCTGATTATGTCAGGCGCTTAAAATACCAATTCTCTCCGGAAGTGTTACAGTGAGTGATAGGGATGAACTCGTAGGGATATTCGATACCAGGATCTATATGGACACTTGTACGATAAGCTATGGGGTTGAATTTAATGTTTTCTGTGGCAAACTAGAGCCCCTTTTTTAAAGGCATTGCATTTCAGGCTGTAATATGCACTATTTAGGGGCTTGAACGATATTAAATGACAAGAATATTTACGTGAATTTTTGTATTTTTGTCGACAGTTAGGCGTCACTCAGATCCTACACCACCACGCCTAAATTTGTCGATTAATACAGAAAACAGTTCTAAAGGTATGATCAAGTGACTGACGTTGCTTTAGCCTGAGTCCCTGTGCATAGGGGTCACTATGGTAAAGAACTGGCGGAGAAAATAGCCAGTGGGACATGCTTTGGATATATCCAACCCAAATGTAGTCAAAATCTTATACGGACTATTTAAGACAAGATCACCAGACACTTTTTTGAAAACCACGAGAACAGGTGGCATGGACAGAATACATGCAAACTGGCCAAGCTTACGTGGCTCTCTTTAATGTTAGGCGGACAT
Source organism: Phyto melanocephala (assembly GCA_941918925.1). Taxonomy (NCBI): domain Eukaryota; kingdom Metazoa; phylum Arthropoda; class Insecta; order Diptera; family Rhinophoridae; genus Phyto; species Phyto melanocephala. Next base: position 67,955,393 of record OW799237.1, read on the forward strand.
CGCAACTTACGAACCGAGGTCAGAAGGACATTTTGATGTTGCTTGCAGTATTTATGGATCGATGGATATAAGGGATACATGTAAGCCGACTCGGGCTTCATAAATCTACCACTGACACAGCTGTATGTAATTAAAAAGGGGGATTCATATTCTCCGCAAACTTTCTATCCTGCCTGCCAAGAGACACAAAATCCTAGACAAACATATACTGAATAACATCTCAACATTTCATCTTACGGCTATTGAATGTTTCTAATAACCTCTTACCCTGCTCCGCCACCTACCCCCTTAAACTTATTCTATAAGGCTTCGAAACGGGCGAGGGATTTGGTGTTGTCAAAACGATAACATATAAACTCCTCTTGACAGTTCGCGCATAGTGAACGCCGACTATAGCCAATTAAGCCTAAGTTTGCTAAGTAAAAGTGACGCAAAATCGAATTGTTGTTGATTTTTGAACACCCATATTCAAGTTTTCGCCCATAGATTATTAAATTTGGCACCCTTACTGGTAGAACGTTTGTCTGCCTAAATATTGGAACTCTTCTTATTTTTCTGTCAAATGCGATGACCATCTTACATAATCAAATATAGATTAAGATTCTTATGAAAATATTTGAACTTAATGCACCCCAAAATTTTATATCTATAGTCTCGAATATTTTTTCATAATAAAAAGCCGCAAAATATTTTTGGGGTATTTAGACAAATCTACGTCGGAGTTTTTTTCATTATTTTGGAAACATTTATAAAATGTACATGGCAACATTGACTCCTAGAAACGTTAAAGCAAAGTGTACATTTTTTTGTGTTAGAGAGCCATCGTCTATGTGAAACATACAATTCCAATTTGTGTTTATTAAATTGAATGCTATGCTTATAGACACATAAGGACTGACATGCACACTCTTGGATACTACTTTATTGAACAGTTAGAACAACAACAATAGCAACAAACGAAACTACCCCTGTAAATGGTAAATTCTTTTTATTTTTCATTCTGTTGAGGATGAATTTTTTTGGAAAGGAAAAAAAACAATATAAAAATATAACAAGGTTAGCCTGGCATATATCCTGCTCAATGCTTAAGTAAAGGAAAACAAACATACACTAGCAGACTAATAGCAATATGTGTGCGTGTATGTATGTTTTTTTTTTCAAGACCCATAAAATGCATTTACAATAAAATTTTCAAAATGTGTTTTTTTTTTTTTTGTTGATTGAGCTGCCGTTCGTGTTTCGTTAAAATGCAATCCTCCCTTTGTGAAATGAAAAATCTAACGCCTCTTTTATAGTCTCATTGAATCACAAATTTAATCGTAAATGTGTATTCCAAGTTCTTCTAATGTTTTTGTATTTTTCTAATAGTTGTTCTAACTTCTGCTATAATAAACCACAACTTTTTTCCCCATTTTATTTTGTTGTGTGTGTGTGTCTATGTGCAAATGACTGTGTCTGCGCTTTTCACATGTCTATTATTATTTCAAATTATAACAACAACAATCTGTTATGACTGTCATTAATTTACAAACATCATTGTATTAATAATTTGCCACTGCCACTGCCACCACCATATTTTGTAAGAATAATTTTTTTGTAACCATTTTTTAGCGAGTATTTCACGAGTTTGAGTGTTTGCTTTCGTAGAGGGTATTAGAAACTTTGTGTTTTATATACACAAAAATAGCAATGTAATCCTTGATTTTAGCACCATTTGATTTTATTTTGTTTTTGTGTTTCTGTTTTTTTTTTGGTGCTTCTCTGAGGCAACCCTGTTCTTTTGTATAATTATTGTTAAAGAAGAAAAAAAAGAACACCTTTAGTAAATTGCGGTCCGGTTTTGTTATTAATGGCAATTTAATCAGGCATAAAGTGGAAAATTGGTTTGGGTGCTGCTAACTTTCTTTATATAAAAAGGATATTCATTAAAAAACAATTTTCTGGAGCAAATACGTTTTCCAAAGTATATTTACAATACTAGGTTTTAATAAGCTATTAATAACATTTTTTTCTAACATTTTAAAGCCAGCAAACAATACCTTTCATTAAAAGCAAGTTCTTTTCAAAACGTAAGTATTTGTTGAACTCAATAGACTTGCTTTAAAGTCTTGTTATCATACAAACAAAAATTTTATTAATTTAATAGTTTTAAATTTAAAAAAATCTTATCTCTTTTTCCGAATTTTTAGTTTTATTTTCTTTCTTGTCAAACTAAACATTGCAGTGTGTTTGTTTGTTTTTCCAAACATCTGCTGTACAAATGTCACACAAAAAAAGAACGAATAATTTAAATCAGCTGTCTTCTGGGTAACATTAATTTAACAGGTAGACCGGAAAGATAAAAGTCAAATTATATCAAATACAAACAACTAAACTAAAAAACTATTAACACTGTTTATTAAAAAAATAAAACTACCTGTTTTTTAGGAAATAATATAAGAAATGAAATTGTTTAATTAAAAAATATTTTTCATCTTATCGAATTCCCTTACAGCTGTTTATGTCACAATTTATCTACTAAAATTTTTAAGCAGTAGTTTAAACCTTTGTATTTAAAGATCCTTTTGTTTAATATATCACACTCAAAACAGTGTTGCCAAATGTTTTTTAAAAATTCTTCTAAATATAGAAAAAAATTTTCATTTCAGTGAATCGACCTTTATATAAAAAAATGTCAATCACCCAATAGAATATAAGATGTTTTATTGGCGATTTCAAATTAAGAAAAAATGTGACAGACCTTAAAACAGCTGATGTAGTTTTTATACCCTTCACAAAACTGAAGGGTATAAAGGTTTGTTATTAAGTGTGAAATTTCTACAATTTTCATTTCCGACCCCAAAAAGTATATATTTTCTAAAAACTTGTGAATAGACGAGTCAATAAAGCACTGTCCGTCTGTCCGTGTGTATGTTGTAATCAACTTTTTAAAGCTCCCAGACATTTTGAAGACCCGTGTAAGATACTAAAATATCAGAATATCGGTATAGAAAATTATAAAAAACGCTCTATAAAGAACTAAGATATAATGAAAAAACCTAGACCACTTCGTCTTTTCACACCAACACAAACTGGATTAACGTAGGTTCGAGTCACAGTTAAGATAATTTTTTTTAAATATTAAATTTTTATTTGTTTTCTTTTTTTTATTTTTCTTTAAATTTTTTGAAACATACATAAATAAACTCAATTTATAATTTTACATTGAAATGTTTTTAAGCGGATAAAGTAATTCTAAAGATAATGAAACATATATGTATGGATGTACGTACATATTTTATATTAATGAAATGAATGAATATAAACAATTATAATTGCATGACTACACGTTGTGAAGGGCATATAGTATTTGGCATGACCGTATATAGCACTCTTACTTGTTTGAATATTGCTTCGTCAGTTGAAGCCTGATCGCAACGTATTGTATACCGTTGTATATATAGTAGTTTAACTTATAATTTTTAATTCAACACAATTTAGGACAGATATTTTGTGCCTCTAACAGACGTATCTAAATTGACGTCCAATTAAAAACACAAGTAAAAAATTTTGAAGATGCACCTTTAGCCATTTAAACGATAAACAAAATATTCCGATTGGACTTAAAATGAGGACGCAATGCACAAAAACTAATCTAGATATATTTTAAGGCGTGGCAAAAACATTTTTTCCATAGTTTAGTTTAAGTTTCTAAAAGAGCTTTAATCAAACAGTTTTCTTTTGTTCATTCAAATTTACATACAAACATACATTTATATATCTTTGGACATTTTACAAAACAACTTTTTTTCAAAAGTAAACAGACCACCAAATTTTGATATGGTTTTAGCTCTTAATTATTTTCTTATTTATGATTTGTTTGAACAAATATCTTGTCAAAATTCCACAGATATAAATTTCCATTAAATGTTAGTCTATACTTACAATAATAAAGAGGAAATGTGTGTTTGTATATTATGAGTTTTCTTTGAAACTATTTTTTAAATTTCTTAAATTTTTTCCTCAATGCTCTAGGTCTGTTCCCTGAATGGACAAGGGCTATATTTTTGTTTTACATTTTAGGTGGGCGTGGTACCTCCCATACAAATTAAACACATTTTATAACATATTTTGAGAACTTCAGCAGCTATTCGAGCTACTTTGATAACAATTTTCTTTTTTAACAAAAATGATTGGGATCGGAGCAGGGGGCATGGTATTCACCATACAAATAAAACCATTTGATGTCATATATAGGAAACTACAAACGAAATTGGGTTGCAACTTTTAACGAGCAATTTGACAACATTTTCCTTATTACAGCCAGAAATGTTTACGATCGGAGCGGAGGTAGTGTTATTTCCCTACGAATTGAATAATTTTAGTCAATAATCATCAATTAATCGATTAACTGAATTAAAAAATTATTGAAATTATAAAAATTAAAATTGCACATTAATATAAAACAATTACGTATAAATATAAAAAAAAAACACATAAAAAATTTCCTGGTGGGTGTAGCGAAACGCACCGGGTTCGCTAGTTTAAAATAAAGTTAAAATAAAATGTTTGTATAAACTTTAGCTACAACTATATTTTTGTTTAATAAACTAATGTTTACTGGGCAGAATTTCAGTAGATTATTTTGCCATCGTTTTTAATTCTCATACTGCGATAATGTGAACGTTTTTTTACTTTCATTTTTGTTAATAGGGGCTCAATTCTCGTTCTATTGAACTGTGAAATAAAGAGTTTTTGTACAGAAATAACTTGTGGCACCACAAGATATGTCACATACTTTATTACCACCAAAGCCTCCTTTGATTTTTAAGTAGCTCTATATAGGCTTTAATGTCCAGTGTTTAATGTTCCTAGCGAGTTCAAAAATTAGTTAGTAACTTAATACAACATTTACACCTAAGCGAAATCTAGTAGATTTGATTTAAAATCTTTATTAAAATCTAAACCGTTTATACCACTGTTTTTTGAGTTTTTACAAGATTTCGTTTTCAAAACAATACACTCATTTACAAGGTGGTCTGAGAGGCTCTCTATGTCTTGCTTCTGGAAAATTCAAACTCCATATAAAAGCAATGTAAATAATAAAGTACCTGTGCAATTGCAACCACCTTATATAATATGATTGAATTTTTCTGTGTGCAGCGTAGTATATTTTAGTACAATTTAATAAAAACCACAGTTGCATTACGAAGTAGTACTAGATTTAAAGTAGATTTTGCCAAAATCTAGTGGCGAAGTAGATTTCGTTTTGTATGGGAAATCTGGTAGATTTCGCTCAAAATCCTTAAACTAGATTTTGTGTAGATGTAAATGTAGTATAAGAAACTTAATATATTAACAAAATATATATATTTTGCTTAATTTTTGCCTTATGAACATTATTAAAGATGTCTATAAATTATAATAGATCTGAAAAATGTTAACTTTTATGGAAAAAATATTAGAAAATTGTATCGATGCCTTACTTCCTCAACCTCGTAACTTAAAAAATACGGTTTTGACTTTTTCATATCTAACGATTGCTATTTTTTGTGTTCTATTTGTGCAACAACTTATATTATTACTGCTAATGTACATAAATGTAATCAATTCCTTAATAATTGCATTTAATCTTTTAACCAAACACCGAAGTATAAAAAGATGAACCGTTTTTTTTTTCTCTCCTGAAAAGTTTTATTTTTTAAGATACGAGGTTGAGGAAGTAGGGCATCGATATGGCGATTGTGTTGGTTCAGTTCAGTTTCAACAATTAATTAATTATTTAAGTTTCCAACTATTTCCAAAAGATTAATATTAAGCATAGGTGACAAATGTGGTGGCTTCTTAAAGTTGATTTCACACAGACAAACGGATATTGTTAAATTGACTTACTTTTTCGTGAACTCTCAAAAAATTTATACTTTATGGAGTCGGAAAGAGAATATTGTAGAAATTACAAACGGAATGACAAAGCTATGGCACCAAAGGTTAAGGATATAAAAACAACAGCAACGTTTGTTGCCGCTGCATTATTTCGCTTTGTTTTATTAAAGTTGTATAGATATAGGAACGTTTGGCAGCTAAAAAACGCTTGCCGGTCTGCACTAGGTTTGCAAAAATAAAATCTTTTAACGAACACATATAGCCGCGTAATGTGAATGTTACAGAGAACAACTTAAAAGTCACTAAGATTCTTAAAATATGTAAAGTAAAATAAACACTCCTCAATTTATATGAAAGCGGCATTACTTGGCAACACTGATTAACATAAAATCGTATCATATTTCCATTTTAAAATTGTAAACAATTCTAAATCAATGCATATAGTATGAAGATATATAGTTTTCATTTTAGCTGAAGCTAATACAAGATATAAATACAACATTTAAGTAATTTGATATATTTAGAATTTCTGACAATTTTTATTTTATATTGAATGGAAAAGAACTCTTTATTACTATTAAAAACACTTAAAAAGAAATATTTATACAAAACGCAAGTGGCTTAAAACAATATTGAAAAGTTTAGGTGGTCTTTGGAAAATTTTGTTTTCTACAAATGTATTGCGGATTCATAAAAATATCTATAAAAACCTATAAGATATGTTACAGATAGATAGATATGTAGATAGATAGATAGATAGATAGATAGATAGATAGATAGATAGATAACTAAGTTTATAAAAAATAAATCAACAATTAACAACAAAATTAAAACAGAAAATATATCATGATTTATATTTTCGATTTGTATAAATAAAAAAATTATCCAGACTTTAAATATACTTTTCAGATTTTTGTTTTCATAGTAAACTAGCAGAACCCGGACCACATTCTATTGTCACAATGAGAAAAAACAATCCTCAGTTTGGAAATTAATCCAATAAGCTATTAACACAAAATTTAAAAAAATAACAAAACGAAACGAAAATATATATTTTAAACCGGAGTTTAAATTGTAAAACTCTTTGTGTTCTGTTCTGTTGAAGCACTGTTCACATAAAGAATTTGTACCAACACGTATTAATTTGTTTATTTTTGTCTTGTTACATACATGTGCTTTGCTTCTGTGTTACTAGTAGTTTTGAATTTCTAAAATACTCAACCGATTTTAATAAAGATTAATAATTTTGTTTTAAATGGTATATATTTCTTTTTATTCAAATCGTTTGTACAATGTAAACGTAAATTGTATTGCGAAAAATCGACCTGCCTCCTATATATCCCAGCAAAAATTACTGCATACCCGGAAGCAGGTTTGTAAGGGAGAGATAAATGTACTCTCCTTTCCCAACCTGCTTGAGGAAGGCATGATTTTTATATGAAATGTCCCACTTGGTAGGGCTCTTTGATGCTCTAATTATTTGCTATTTTCACACATGGTTAATGCAGTAATATCATGTCTCTTTTATGTGTTTTTAAGAACAACAGTAAAGAGAGGTAATCATTCGCTTACATTCCTGCAACCTCGTAAGCGAGAGAAGTTGCAGTAAGTTATTTTGTAAAAAATTAAATATATTTAATAGAAATTTCTGACTTCCATTTATAGCACCCTCGAATGCGCTCTAATATTGCGCTATAAGAAGGCATGATTTTTTTTTACTGCTTACCGGTACAAAATAAATTTTTGCTGGGATAGAATTTATCAGAAATTTATTAAAAAAGGGAAATTTAAAGAAAAATTCAGGTTAACGAAATTAATAAAAAAAAAAATTGCATTAAAAGTTTTACTTTCAGTACCATATTTATTATGTACATTATTACTGCCGTATTCATAAAAAATATTTTAGGTTTATTGAATGCTTATATGACAAATTTCTATGCAACATCTGTCAAATAAGCTTTTAATAAACCTAAAATATTTTTTATGAATACAGCAGTTAGTATTTAACAATTTGTATGGGTCATAGAAAAAAAAAATATTTCTCTTAATATTTAAATCTTGCATTTTCCTTAAACATGGTGTTGGCGTTTATTTATTTGTTCGCATTTTTTCCAACAAAATAATTCATGTATTTTAAAGTGTTTGGTGTCGCTATTAAAAACTTGCAATCAGAGGTTTCGAGTTAAGAGTTCTCGGTAAATTTTTTGGGAGATTTATTTTGGTTATTTTAAGAAGGAAATTCTGCAAATGCTTTTAATAGTTAAACATCGTACTAGTTAAAAAACACGACAACAATATTTTTTTAATCTTTTAGAAAAAAATAAGTTAAAGTGTTTTACCATCATATAAATACATAGGCATAGTAGGTTAGGTTAGGTCAAAAAAGAGGGCACTAAAAGCCCAAACCTATGTCAAAATCCTAGTCCCCTCAATGTAACCCCTTATGGATCTCCAATTTGCATTGCTTAGGCCTTCCAAGTTCGGCATAGTATCCACCTTAAAGTGTTCGCGCCTAATACGCCCAAACGCAGGGCATTGACAAAGGTAATGTTCCAAAGTCTCCTCCTCGCATGCCCTATATGTCGTTTCATTCGACAGTCCCATGCGAGCTCGATGAGTTCTCATTTCCGAGTGACCCGTTATCACACTAGTTGATATCCCTAGTCTCGGTCTACTCAGTTTCAGAATTTCCTTCGACTTTTCAAAATTTGGGTCACCCCATAGAATGATCGTCACTTTATCGACAGTTGCATTTCCTGACGTGTTCCTCCATCGCCCAAACTTTAAGTTAATTTTTTAACTGCTGAAAGGGTTTAGCATATCATTTAAAAATGATCCCATTTTGGATAATTTATCGGCTTTTTCGTTTCCGATTATGCCGTGATGACTTGGAATCCATATTATCTCTATACATTAACAATTCGTATGCGAATTTACCTCATTCTTGCATTGTAAGACATTTCGAGATTCAACATTTTCATTTATTAGTGTCCTTATAACTAACTGGCTATCCGTAAAGATACGAATCGGAGCCACGTTATCAGTTTCCTTTATTCATTTAATAACTTCCGTAATTACCATAATCTCAGCCTGTAAAGCAGTATTGTGATCTGGTAGATGGACTTCTGTTTCGGCTCATGTCATATAAACCTATTCCTATTCTTTGATCCAGCCTTATAAAGATCGATACTTTGTGTATCTCTTACCCTAACTACTTCATCCAAATATTCCCCTTCCGGTACTATGGTGATGCGGTTAATGTTCTCATATCTCGTTGGGATTTTGTCACACGTCACCTCTGTGTTATTTCCCATCGGTAAGATATCAGTTATTCTTTGGTGTCTGGTTTCATGGTCTATTACCAGCCATTGACCCATTGCATTTAACCTAGTAGCAGCTTCTTATTTCACTTGAATCTCTATCGGTCGGATTGGCATAGTAACTTCTTCGTAGCGTTGCCTAAGTTTCAGATTTAATATAATTAACATTTTGCTTTATAATTATCGATGGCTCATTTGATTTTTAAGTTTTACATTGTTAAGTGTGTTCTACTAGTCGAGCCCTTAGATTTTATACCGATGTTGAAGGGGTTGCGACTAAAAAATTATTTGCTATTTTGTGTCGGACGCAACTTTTCCCTTTTTCTCAGTTTACTACTTGATAGTGGACCACTTTATCAAATATAAAAGAAGTAATTTTTTCGTTATTATTGTTGTTCATACAAGGAATTTAGACAGCGAATTTATACCGAAGATTCCGTCTTGTTTGAAAAGTTCGTGGTTCGTACCGATTGCTCTTCTGGCGCATCAGTCGAAAATTCTTAATCTGTTACAAATTTTTTATTTCTAAATAAGAATTTTTACTTAACATTTTTCAATTTACATAATAATATTACTTTCCCTAAAACAATTTATTATGGCAAAACATTTTGAAATCCCCAGAAACTTGAAAATTATCCCACTTACCCACCTACCAGGTTATAAGATCTCAAAAAAAAAGAGACCCTATTTGTAACCTAAACAGCTTTAAGCCATTATCTCCTACCCAACATTGAAAAAATAGCTTTAAGCTGTTTCTCTTTATTACTAGGAATCATGAACGTAGATAATGTTATAAAAGAACTATACAATGCAAATAAATAATAAATATCGAAACCAAGACAAAATGAAACCGATTATAAAAATATTTATGTTTGAATAAGTGATTATTTTTTTAATATTTTTTTATTTGAAATTTATAAATTATTTTTCTTTCAAATATTAAAACTAAAATGAATGACTGAAGGTGTGTCACATAAAGAAACATTATTCATATTAATAAGTTTAACATAAAACATTTCGAGGTCTATTAATTTTATTACTTCATTTCGAATTAATAACAAAATTGAAAAAGACAAGAAAAAAAAACTCTCAAGTCGAACAAAATAAGTATTAGAGTTCGGAAAATATTTATACAAAATATTATTTCAAATTGGAGTTGGAAGGGATCACCAAACAAGTTTAAATGTTTACATTGTCATCATATTTGTATTTTTTTTTCTTTAAATTTTTCTTTTTTTTATTAAAATTTATTACAGATTCAATTGTTGTGTGTAAACAATCATAGTGTTTAAGTATAGAAATATGTTTGTAACACCCACTAAATTAAATAAATCTTAATTCTTTAGATGCAAGCTCTTATACCTTCATATGTATACATGTAGAATTTACACAATGTTAAAGTAAAGCAGAGAATTTAAAAGTATGCCATTCAAATTTAGTATATACTACTCAGAACAAAAAAAATTCTTTCTTTTCAACTCTATAATGAGAAATATTTAAAAATGTATGTATGTGTGTATGTATGTATGTATGAGTGGATGTTTAAGGTTTTACGTTTTTCGTTAAAATCACTGAAAAACTCAATTTCGTAAAAAATACGAGTTAGTGACTTTCTACCTGTACCCACGCGCTATAATTATTTGGTAGGGAACGAATTTTTTTATAAAAAAATAAAAAGTAATCTTAAGCTCAAGAAAAGAAACAAAAAAATTTGTAACAAAAATTTCAAGAAAATTAAATTAAAGTAAAAACCTGGTGTTAACATTAATTAACAGCTGATTTTGCGTGCACACTGCATGCGAAGAAAATCCATAGTTACGAGATGATCACGATGGTCATATTATATTCTCTATACCAAAATTTGGTTGCCAAAAACAAGTAATAGTTATAGTTATTTTACTTCATCATATATTTTTTACGACAATCAAACGTTTGTTTGAGTTTTATCATTTAATGTTTACTTATTTCGATATGATTGCCGTTTAAAAATAGTATGATTTAAAAAAAATTGTTATGACAAAAATAACATTATATTCAAAAGCATTTAAAGTTACAAATAATCATTAAATAATTGGTGAGACCACAGTATGATTACCAATTAATCAAGCTATGATTGTTTTTCAATAATAATTTGATTTCAACTGTTCTTCTTATTGCTGAATACATTTTTATTATTTTAAAATTTGAGATGTCAAAAATTAATAAAAATTTTAAAAAATGAAAGAAAATTTACAAATAAACGAGAAAATGTAAAAAAATATTGGCATAAAAATTGCAATTAAAGTGGTAAGTACAATCAATATGTGTATGTTTGTCGTAAAAAGCAAAGATTGTCGATTTCAATTGTAGTCATATGTATATATGCTTTAGTTAAATATAATAATGATAACTGGCAACCATTATATGTTTTAACTGCAATCATACAATTCAATCATAGTATATGTTCTTCGATTATGGTTACCAGAACCATGTTTTTTCTATACGTGTACAAGTTTAATTAAATCAGGGGCAAATGACGGCACTCGAACGTGATCGAAATTTAAAAAATTCTTATTATAATCTCTATACCTAAAGTACAGCGAACTCGATCATCGTGTAAAATTTCGATCGTGACCGAATGACATAATTTGGCCCCAGGTTTTACTCAGAGTATGTCTAATAAAAATATTGAAAACAATAATAATTTCTTATATAAATAAGTGTATCATGAAGTACTTTTTAATATTTTTGTTATAACATTTACTTGACACACTGTTTATCAGCTGATTTTGTTTGTATGAAATATTAACAGTCATAATTCAGCTCTGGTCGGGTCAAAAGCTCGCGCTTTATTGCTATTATCGTTTAGGGGCAATCAGGCCGTCCCTTTTTATCTGTCTTCTAGAGTTTGACGTCTCACTCTCGCGTGGTTAATAGTATGGCGTCGTGTAATTGTGCTTTGGATACAGTTTCCAGATTATTTTACAATTATTCTATTAACGGCATGCTTTTATTTTAATTGGATAAACTGGAGGAATAACAAATAAACTCATTTACTTGTAATTGAAGGAGTTCCATAAAACTCATTGTAATTACTGTTCAGATATCTCCGACTTCCTATACAATGGTAAAGGTCGACGTGCGGTGCCTAAACTATTTAACGTTTTGTAACTGGAGGAGAACCAATAAACTCTGTTTTATTTATTGCTCAAGTGTATCCGATTTCTTATAAGGAGGTATAGTTCGATTTACGGAGAAGGAACCAACGTTGGATATCCAGGTATTTTGGTTATGTACCTCAGACAGTCAATAGTAAAAACAAAAAAAAAAAATATTAAAAAATTAAGAAAATTTTACAATGCGCTCCAAAAAATATAATTATTTCTGTAAATAAATATTTAAAATTCGTGGAGCTGTTTTTCTTTGGTGCTGTTTCTGCTGCGACTATTGTCTTTATTTTGTTAGTTTTAATTGACTTGATAAAGTATCTCTTTTATTGAGAGCCATCCTACATCACAGGCTATTTTTAATTTTTCTAACTTGGTAGCACTGAATGAAGTACTTCGAAAACAAGGTTGTATTTCATAAAAGCTACTTTAAATTAACTCAAAAAACTAGGTTTTAACGTCAAAACCAAAATTTTTATTAAGACCGGCTAAAAATTAAGTTTTTTAAAAGCTTAACAACAAGCTTAAAATAAACACTTGTGCTGAGCAAAGGCCCATTTTACTAAAAGAATCTAAAATAGAATTAAAGCCATGTACGAGTATTAATCGGTTTTTATAATAACTTAACAAGATTTAAATTTAATTAGTTGTTTTATGGATAAATGTGCCAAAGATACGACGCTCCTCTTCCCATATGATTATGCTTCAAAGCTTTTTTGCGGTTACCAATAAAAAATACTCTTTATTTAATGGCGTTTTGTTGTTATTATTATAAGATGTACGTGCGGAAACATATTTTTCTGTTAAATCATTCAAAAGCATAAATCATGTTGATGCCAGTTAAAATATTATTACGATACAACTGTAATTTGTGGCACATGTGTATTTTGGCAGGTCATACAGAACAAAAAAATAAAAACATACATGTCGTTGGTCACGGCTAGAAAGGCCCTAACTCAAATAATTGTAATTTTTTAGGAGAAGTCCAAAACGTAATAGAAACTGTATTAACATAATCCAATATCTTTTGTAAAATTGCTTGTAAAACTGTTATTTTGGTACTATTTTATTAAGTTTTTGTGTCGAGGTGTAAAATGTATTGAACTCACTGCAAAATACGATTCAGGGCCTTTCCACCTGTGACCATCGATATACACATCTGGGCATGAATGTGTACAAATGTATACATATGAGATGCAGTTTGTTGTTGTTTTTTTTTTTTATAAAAGTTTATGTGAATTTTTTGAGTTATCGTTGCTGTTAAGATCAATATTAAAGATTAATTAGTAACTGTGGTACATTTTTTTTGTCAGGGTGTAACTTTAAATGATTGGCAGGAATTTTAAGTTTTAAATTATTTATTTAATGGCTTATGAAAAGGGCTAAAGACCACAGCAGTTGAGGGTGCCTAGGTCTTTGTAAGTGTGTTTTATGTTAGACAACAAATACTTAAAAATGATTTTTATTCGTCTACATACAACTGTAATGTTTATTCTTTAAGTTAATTTTTCATTGTCAGCTCCTTTTGCGTTTTAAAATTTTGAATTTAGTTAGCTTAATAACACCCAAAAGATTTTTAATATGCCCTACTCTTCTGTACAGAAAAATGTTGCCCTTTTTCGGCACTTATTTTCTTAAATTGATTGTCAAGAAAGTTGTGATTATTTTTCGTAGTCATATTTGATTTCACGTTAAAAGACTTTTTCTAAAGCGCATTTAATGATAAAATACTAGACTTTCAATAATTTTGCTCAATATAATATTGATATGATATTTAGAAATATTACAGATATCTAGAGCAATTTCAAAAATACCCGTTCTCACTATTAAACAGATCTTGGAGTTAATTTTATTATGTAATTAATTTACCTCCAACAAGAATCATATTCTGCACAAAAGAGTCGACTGTATAATAAGAAGGCAGAAAGAGGGTAACATTTTTTCCAAAAGATAGAGATAAAATGTTCTTAATTTTTATTTGTTTTATTTTATTTTATTGGATTGGCTTCTGTATTAACTAGGACACTCTAAAGTAATGTTCAAACTATGTTTGAATTTATTCTAAAAACTCTGTTGCGAAAAAGTGTCAAAAGTGCAAAAAAAATTGTTAAAAGGAACTCGTTATCTATAAAGTTTACATACACGCAAAGAAAAGCCATGGTTACGACATGATCACGTTAATCATATTATATTCTCTATACTAATATTTGGTTGTCGAAAACAGGTAATAATTCTATTTTTTTTATTTCGTCATATATTTTTTCACGATAACGAAGCATTTGTTTGCATTGTATCATTTAAGGTTAATTTTTTGATATGGTTGTCGTTTAAAAATAGTATGATTTAAAAAAAAAACTAATCCGACAAAAATAACATTATATTCAAAAACTTAAAAAAAAAAACATTAAATAATAGGTGAGAAAACAGTATGATTAGGAAGCAATCAAGCAATGATTTTTTATAATAATATTTTGATTTTAAATGATTTGATTTTCTTGCTGAATACATACAAATTTCAATTAAAATAGTAAGTGCAATCTATATATATAAAAGTAAGACTCTGTGTGTGTGTGTGTAAGCTATAGACTCCGAAACTGTAAAACCGATCAGACTCAAACTTTAACAAATTGTTGTAAACATACCAGGGAGAGTTTATGGGTGGAAAAAAGTGGGCGGGGCCACGCATATAAAAAATTAGTTATCATTTTTAGCTACTTGCACTTGATCGATTTTTCTGAAACCTTGCACACATATTGAGCTGTCATGACTTTAAAATTTCGTGATAAGAAAATTGGGCGGGGCTACGCCCATAAAAAAGTTATAATATTCAGCTACTTGCACTGGACTGATTTTTCTGAAACTTTGCATACATATTGAGCTGTCATGACTTTATAATTTCGTGATTATAAAAGTGAGCAGGGCCACGCCCATAAAAAAAATTATAATTTTGAGGTTCTTGCACTGGACCGATTTTTGTGAAACTTTGCACACATATTGAGTTGTCATGACTATACAATTTCTTGATTAGAAAAGTGGTTAGTGCCACGCCCATTAAAAACAAATTTTAATTTTTAGCTTTTTGCGCTTGATACTAAATTCAAATTCAGAATGCATTTTTATTCATTAAGGGGCGTAGAAACGCGCGCGGGGCTTTTCTAGTTAGTTTATATAATTTAAAGCAGAATGCAATAATTAGCCGTAAAAAAGCAAAGATTATCGATTTCAACTATAGTCATATACATATATGGTTAGTGCATGATACTTCAGTTAAACATAATAATGATAATTGGCAACCATTATATGTTTTAACGATAATCATACAATTCAATTATAGTATGTTGCTCTTAAACTATGATTACTACAACCATATATTTCCTTTGCGTGTACTGAGTGTCACCTTTTGACTTGCGTTATTTGAGGTGTTAAAAACGTCCCATATAACTTAAAATGCAGAGCAGCATAGAACGTGTAGAAGGTTTGGCCTTCAACAAGAGAAAGTTTGTGACTTTAAAATATTTTTATTGATAAAGAATAATAAAGGAACGATAAACATTACAGGGATTCTACTCCAAAATTCGTCATTGCTTCAATTAGAAGGACTTAATGTTGTAGAAATGGTGTTTTATAAGAATGAAAATAATTTTCTAAAAGAATAATTAAGAACTATGTATATAGTCTGTAAAATAGCCATCTCGTTCTAGAATTGAAGACGATTACTGTTTAAATTAAATTGAAATTAGCAAAAAAAAAAAAAATCGAGGCAAAAAAGTCAATATGTTAAACAAAGAAAAGAAGGTTTAGCTAATTGAAAACAGGCCAGACTGCAATTATTTTAATTCATAGATAGATATGAAGCATTTTAGATTTATCTATTTAAGGTTTATAAGATCTCAGACTGAAATTTCAAGTTTATTAACTGTAAAGTTTATTTACTCAATAAACAATTAATTTGCAATAAACTTATAATGCAATTCCCGATCTTAAAGTTTCAAGCAAAATTATGCATTTAAACGAAAGTAAAATTCAAATATGTACTTTGATTTTATTTATTTGTGCAAGGGTTAAGAAATTTTGTTTTCATTTCTGTATTCAAAAATTAATTTAAGTGCTTCTTTTTGAACCTTTATCATTAGCGTCTCGAACTTGTATACTTTTCTGAGTCATATAATATTTCCATCCCTGGTATACGAATTTATCTTGAATAAGCAAAAGTCTTTATTTGGGTCAGAAAGTTGGTTTCGTAGAAAACTAATCAAAATATACAAAAGAGTTGTCGCTGTCAGAACAAAACCATTATTACATCCATACATACATTATCTAACATCCATTTTTTTATAATTAATTTTTCGGAATAATTGTTTTAATCGTCAGCAATAACTATGAAGATAATGACTTGCTCTTACTAAAGAAAGTACATTTCAATATACCTAAAGAACCTAACGACTTCTATAAGGCCATAATAGTAATGGGTTGTTTAACTTAATAAAGTCACGAACTTATTTATTGCTACAAAAGTAAGTACTTATTCGAGACGCTATTTGTAAGCGAGCGTTGTAAGCACTTGCCTCCAATATTGTAGGTAGTAAAGAACTGTTTTTTTTAGTACAATCATCTCATTATTTTGTAGTGAGAGTTTTTGATGGGCTGTTATGCAGCCTTTATTTTTTTCAATACAAATATTTTTATTTATTTATGATTTTTGATTTTAAAATCTATTTTTTGTTACTTTTTTTGAACTTTAAACGTCATAAGAATTGATGACTGTTGTTTTCTTTTTAAATGTGTGGAATTTGTAACTGATTTTTTTTTTATTTACAAATAATTGACCATTCGCTGTTTCTTATTAAACGAACTTCTTATACTGTCGTCTTTGTGTTTATTTCCTTTATTTTAATGCTTGTTGGTGGAGTGTCTTAAACGTACAAAATTTATGTTAATAATTTACCAATAAAATATATTGTCTTTTTAATACCAAAACCAATAACAACAACGAACATAAATAAATAAATGAAACTCTCCAAAATGACATTGATAAATGTCCAAGACAAAGACCAATACCAATTCAGCACTTTCAAATTTGCTCGCATGTATTTAAGTGTGTTTGAAAAGTCACACTTCATATGGCTTAGACATATATTTTTCGGTTAAGACCAACATTTAAATGAATAAAACCAAAAGTACATTTTATATGTTTATAAATGGGTATTAAATGTAATTTTATAGTCGTATGAATGTTAAAATAATATTCGTATGATATTATTGGAACCATGAAACCTGATTTGATTACAAAAACTGATTTCGTTGTTAGGAAACACAAACGCCTATGAAAAACATAATTCTAACAATTATTTCTTATTGTTTTTGTTGTTTTTTTTTGTTAATTTGTTTTTGTAAGCCAAATTTTTTACATAAACAACTTACTTTAAACTTTAAAGGACGGAAAGACAGGCAGATATTTTTCGAAAACAGGAAGTTCATGCGAAGGATATGTACTGAAGATGAATAACTAATTAGACGAAAATATTACAAAGTACAAATTCACCAATTCTTTTATATAAAAGTTTAAAAAAAATAAATAATTAAAAAATAAATAAAAAGAAAATAAGTAAGAGTACTATATTCGGCTGTGCCGAATCTTTTATACCCACCACCATTTTGATGTACTTTTATAGCTCAGAATAAATTTATAATTTTGTTATTAACAGTAATCGCTATGGAATAATACCTTTAAACTAAAATATGTGTTACTTTCTTTGTCAACTTTGATATGCTAGTAAAATGTTTTCGTAAATTTAGTCTTTTAATAAAAGTGAGCGTTAAAGTAGGCGTGTCAATAAAGTTTCTGCTAATAAATACAACTTCGATATTTCAATATAGTCCTTTATTTTTCCAAAATCTTAATTCGTAGAAAAATGATATGAAATTGAGATAACACGTTATATGGGAGGTGGGCGTAAAAGTGGGCGTATCACATTTATTTTCCGTTAGTAGCCTTTGACCAAAAAGTAATGGTGGCAAAATTTCAAAATAATACATCTAATTTTGTCAGTTTTATTAGGTTTTAAATTTTATATATCCGAAAAATACACAGTGCGGTATAAATTTTCGTACGTTTTGATCTATAACTCCTTTCCTTATTCATAGCGTTTGGCAATTTTTGAGGAAAATTATTTTTTTTTTACTCAGGAAATATACATTCGAAATTTCACGAGTCCACGTCAATGCGTTTGGACACAATTACATTTTAATCGATGTTGGAGGACATGGTTTTTTGACCTACACTTGCATTAAGAGCTATAACTTTCTTCCCAATATTCCGATTTAGCCCATGCCAAACGAACCTTCTGTATAAGAAAGATCTTGGCAGAATTTGAGCCTCCTAGCCTTTTCGGTGCGACCTCTATCGTGCTTTCAACAGACAGACAGACGGACGGATATAGTCATAAAATCAAACTCCGATTCAGAATATGGGGTCTGCAATGGATATTTCGATGTGTTACAAACAGAATGACAAAATGAATATACCCCCACCATTTTTTTGGTGGCGGGTATAATAATCAGCTGGCGAATCAAGACTGCCTGATGAATAAATTTTCCTTGTTGCAATTATTTTAAAGAATTTCCAACATTTAGCGCGTTCTGATTCACCCTGTATTATATTGTTATTTAAGAAACTTATAGTGGATACAATCAGTTATTTTAAATATATAGAAATTTTTTTATTCTTAAAGTTTATGTCCTTTCTTAAAAAATAAAAAATACCATCGACACGACCTAGTTTTGGAAATTTTATACCGTTTGGCGATTTTATTTTAAATTTATGCAAATTAAAATTTATTTTTCGAGTTAAATTGAGAACAAAAAGACTTGATAAAAATAACAAAGGAAAAGGACCTCTATAAAATCAACGTTACGTATTTATTTGTAAAACCATTACTATGCTTTCCGCTTTCTTTTGATTCAACGTTATTTACTCTGTTTCATTGAACATTTAACAGTTTTTTCCTTTGTTTAGTATTTAGGTGGGAAAGTGAGGGTGTTTGTTGTTTTCCTTCAAACATTAGCGTGTATAGGTTGAAATGTCATCACTTGTTGTTGTTTTTGTTTGTTATTGTGTTTAGTAAATAAGTTCATAAAACTTATTAAATTAGCATATGAATCATTTAAAATAATTTGCATACAAATTGGTCAACTTTAGTTTAATTAAGCTTAATTGAAGCGTAACAATACAAGAAAAAAGAAAATAACTTAGAGTAAAAAGAAAAACACTTGCAAGTGCTTTAACCACAATTATTAGAAATGTATGAGTGTAACTGTGTATGAGTGTTTTAATACTGACATCTAAACAAATAACGCAATGACATTATGCAAATACTAATATCACGGCTCATTTCCTCGTGCGGAGGCCTTTTAATGTTATGCAAAAAGAATCTAATTTAAACTTTTAGTTTTTTTATTTTTTTTTTTTTTTTAATTTTATGATAAAAGCAAAGTCTACATAAATTATTAAACCATTCGCTGAGTAATAAATTTTATGTAAGTTTTTATAAACTGGCACAAATTTTCTTCTTTTTTATTATTAGACTTTCTGACGCCGCGTTTGGCTGTCTATTCATCTTCCCCACAATAAAACGAAAAGACAATCAGTTTCATAAACCCATTTTTAATACTTAGACTACCTACCGCAGTATAAAATTTCCAAGTACAATTACTGCTGCTGTTGTTGTTTGTAACTAGAGTTTATTACGATTTTTATGACCGCACCACCATCATCCATACATCCATACAGTCATTCATCTTTCATCTAACAATCCAACCAGTTAACAATGCTACGCCTTTTTGGGTAATAAAATATGAAATGTATACTTAAAAAAGTTTGTGCTCGTTACACTTCTCTTACTTACTCTATTACATCATCATGGCTTTCATTATAGAGTTAAGTCTGCTTTAGTCCAGTTTATGTTTGAACGTGCTCTCCTAATTACATGTTGTACCGTGTAAGTGTAATGAAAAAGTTTTATTATTTTTACTCATTACACGTGCTATAAAACTATATGTATGTATGTAGTATATGTATATAATAAAGGAATTTGCTATAAAATATTGGTAATGAATCACGTTTTTGTAAAAGAAGAAAATAAAATTTTACTGGAAAATACAGTTGTTCTTAAGAAAATTTCTGTTGGTGTTTAAATATAATTAATTTGTTTGCTTTAAAAAAAAATAAATTATTAAAAATGCTTTAATAATTTTATTTCGATTTGATTTTAGTGGTAAAATTATTTTTTTTTTTCTACAAATACCCGATGCAGAAATATGTAGACTAACACCAGCATGGGCTAATTTTTGACTTATTTAATTCCTCAGTGATCTCCGTGTTACCAGTTGAAAAAATGCAAAAATGAAACTCAATTATATAACTTATAGATCCTGCTTGGTATCTATGGATTTCTGAATAAACAGAAGCACGCAGTACTAGGTCATGGGCGTCTATTTATTCTTCCGTTTCTTTCTCCAGTGATAACTGCAATTGACAGATTTCTTGCATTTCTGTAGTTTGTGCTATTACAACTCTTTACGTTATATCCTAGCGACTGTCGACGATTGTATACAGTGTATTTGTCAAACTTTTAAGCTTCAGCTCTGCAACAACATTCGCACTTTATCTTCATATTTGATGTAGCCACACTGGACTTTCACACACAACCTGCTCTGCCTTCCTAATCTTACCCTCCAGACATTGTCTTTAAAAGTCATGATTAAAAGTTTTCAACTGGGTCAGATGGTATTTGAAGTTTTCTTTTCCTATTAGCAATGCAGATAACCAGCTCAGTTTCTTTACTTCCCTTCTTACCAAGCGATGTTTGAGAATTATAAAAGATTGCATATGCCTGGTGTCCTCTCCACCTTTTAACTGAAAGGGTAAATAGATAAACCTAAATAAGACCAGCGCCATTTTTTACATTTTAAAAATTGACACACCTTTACAATCTGTATGAAGCAAACCAAAATAACGTGATGGGTAGTGAAGTTGGCAGCAAAACAACCGTTATTGTTTTTGTATTTGTTGAAATATTTGCTAAGATATTTTGAGGTCAATCTAACGATCTTATTTTTATCTCTGTTTTTATTTAGTAGGTTTTTTTTAAACAAAATTTAACAGTTTCGTAAAGTGGTGTGAAATACAAAGCCTTATTTGAATTAGTCTGAAGGAGTGGACACATTGAATAACTTTTGTTTTTACCAACTCACCAAAGCAACTTTAGGTTTTGGACCACAGAAATTAGTTGTAGATTCTACTTTCACAAGCTCGTCTGACATTTTTTCAAGCTTTTCCTATATGAACGGACATTTTCATTAGAGTTGCTTTGTTCAGAGGAGTACATCTATTTACCTTCAAAACATATTTAAGCACAACTATAGAGTCAATTTATTGCATGAATTTAATAACCGACTGGTTATTTAGTGAAACAAAAATGTTCCTCCATTATACTACGATAATTAAAAGGCAGTAACCCAATCATGTTTACGAGTGTGAACGACCCTCCGAAGACACAAAGTAGAGGAGTGGTTAAACTTAAGCGACTACAGTAAAAATACCGAGATCATTCCACATACACTCTTTATTCATGCAATTAGGGAATAAATGCAGCTGTTAGCCAAAAAGTTTCCCAATTATTTCCTAAAATGTTTAGATGGATTCTTCTTTTATAGACACATTTTTAATTAACAATAACGGGTCCTTAAATTTTAAGGGCCGATGTTAAACGTTAAATTTTTTTACTGCATTTCATTTGACATTTCTCAATTTCAGACTAATTAAATTTAAACCATGGAAAAATACACAATCGAGCAACGCGCTAAAGTTATTAAGGCTTATTATGGAAATGGGCGCTCAAATCAAAATGCATTTCGTGCACTTCGTGATTGTTTTGAACACAATTGTTTAAATTCGTCCACAATCGGGAGAATTGCATTTATATTATATAAAAACCCTTTATAATTGAAGAAGGGTACTTAAGATTCGATACATCCAAATATATCGTTAAAAAGGCAAAAAAAAATTTTTTAAATAAGTTTTGCACAAAAATTGTTCAACTGGAGCAAACAAATTTTTCAACTTTATGAATATTTTTGTTTTTTATACCATATATTTTGTGTCTGTCCAATAAATACAGCAAAACAACACCCATCAATATACACATAAAGATATAAAAATGAAACTGAAAATATATTAAAAAATTTGCAACAACAAATATAATATATTAAACAAATAAAAAAAGCAATAAAATTTATTTAAGTCGAACTTGCTTAGAATAACAAACCCAATAATAAAAAAAAAATAAAAGAAACTCAAAAACAATTTGGAAAAACATTAATTTCTTTATCATATTGGAGTTATAAGTAAACAGCAACGTATGCACGAGCCTATGTCATTCTTAAATGCTAAATTTCATTAGAATTGCTAGTCATAAAAAAGTCGAGACAAGACATGAAATTAAACACACACAAAAATTTATTTCCTGTGTTTCTGTCACCGTTTTCCTTTTTCAACAAGACCCCTTGAAGTATGCTTGAAGCTGAAGCAACAAAGAAGGCCCACTTTAAGGTGTTTTTCCATTTTAGCAAATATTCAGTGACATAGAAAAAAGTTACGCTTTAACACTCTTCTAGCTGCTTAAAGAGAGTTGGCGTTATGTTTAGCATTTTCATTACATTAAGGCTTTAGCCCTCATTCCACTGTCTTAAGGTTTTAGCTGTAGGATTTTTATATTTCTGTTACTTTCTTTTCTTGCCAGTTTTTTGGTGAAGCTGTTAAGGAAAAATGTCAATCTCAATAATAACTTTCACCTTGTTGTCTAAACTTATGTATGTATGTATATATGCGTACATACATACATACATACATTCATAGACATTCTTACTAGCTGGTAAAAGAAAAGGTAAGCACACCTAAAAGTATGCTTTAATTTTGCTGTTTTTAGAGGCAAAAACAAAAATCCATAAAATCAGCATTATGTTTATGTTCGTACTTGTGTATGTGTGGATGTGTGTGTACAAAGGATACAAATAAATGTCTACGTGTAATGACAAAGGGAGTAAAATAAAAACCATTTTTGTTTTTCTTCCCCCTCCCCCTCACCCTCTACATTCATCTAATATTAAGAGAATGCGGTAAAAAGTCGTTATTTTCTGCGCCTTTTTCTTGTTGCCTTCATTCCCTTTTGTAGCATATTTTTCCCGTTTATATATTAAATGTATATAAAATTTTATGTATGTATGTGTATAAATGTTTGTGTATTCGAGAATCAGGTAGAATGCCATTATTATTGCTGTTTTTTTTTTCTTAATTCCTAAACAACCCCTGAATATGTGTTTGTGTATTGCAGCCTGTTTATGCTTTAGAAGCCCACAGCTAGTTTTGTTTGTCACAAGGACACAGCCTTATAAATAGATCTAGATATAACATTTATTTGTTTCTTTAGTTTTCGACCAAAAAGTTTTCTCAATATATTTTATATATTTACCTTATGTGGGTGGGTTAAAATAATAAAATATTGTTTTCCAAAAAAAAAAACCCCAAAAATAAATGCATAAACTCAGCAACCATGTTGTATTAACAAAATCTCATGAAACATTAAACGAAACTGATTGCTTATAGCAAAAGAAAGAAAAAATTTAGTTAAAAACTAAAGTTTTTCCATTTATCGTTCAAACCTTGAGTGTATCATTATAAATGATAAATGTTATTTTCTCCATTTATTTCGTTTTGTATAATAGGGACTAAATATAATTCGTTTGTATTAGTCTTGCAACGTCCAAAATTATGCCATATATTTTCCAATCATTAAAGCACCTAAAAGTAGGCTATTGTATGTACTTTATTGTTTTGGCGTGTGAGGTAGAATGCCTTCAATTTAATATAAAAAAAAACAATATGGATAGCATACAATTGGATTTTACTTTTATGGATAAAATATTGCATATTTTATGGATAATTGCAAATGATTGTAAATATGTAGTAACAGTGGGAATAATTTAATGCAATTAATTGATCACCATATTTATGTTTATATTTTTTACCTTTTATGGTCAAATTTATTTATTTATTTTTTTTTATGTAGGATTTCCTTATTTTAATGAAATATTGTTAGCATTAAATTAGAATTTTGACGTAATTTTCTTAGCTTTTATAAACAACATATTGGGCTACACTTTTTTCTGTGCTTCAATTTATGAAATTAAATTAGAAATTTCATAATGAAATTAGTATTTTATTTCGTAACTTTTTCGTATTTTTTTTTCCTAAAAACTGTTACAAAAGAGCATTAATATTTCATCGTACAATTGCTACAACACAACAGTCACCGCCAGAAAGTGATGGTGATGCTACCACTGGGTTGAGTTCATATGCCCAGCTACCACAATTGTGTACTAAAATAACGCACAGGAAAAAATTTTTGATACATTATTTTTACTCAAGCACTTTTTTTGAACTGTTTAACGGTTTTTGTGAGGTATGTGGTTATTCAGATATAGAACCAGATTTAGTATTACCAAGAGATACAAGTAAAACTGCATTTTTACTATTCAACTAAGCCCGAACAACCAATTAATCAAGGCCCAGAAGCATTTAAACATGCCCGAAGTACGTCTTTGGAAGAGTAACAGATATTATTAGTATCTTCTACTCTTCCAAACAACCGCTACAATGTTCACTCCATAAATCAATTCTAAGACTAGCTTTAGAGGCTACTAGTTCCTGAGATACCAGCTACTACCCTTGTCAGCTTTGAAGTGGGATCTTTAAATTTCGGCTTGGTGTGATGAGAGATATCGAATATAATAGAAGGTGGTGTACCGACTCCTTCTTATCCTTGCCGAGACAGCAGTCATTGTAATGTACAGCGATGATATTTGATCACTGAGTACTCCAGTGAGTAGAGTTCCTGTTTATCGAATGTGAGGCAAAAAGAAATTTAGATATTCTGCAGGTGATAATGTTTTACCATCTGAGCGTCATTCTTCCAAGCGTAAACTTATCGATATACTGTTAAGTTTATTTATTTAATAATAAATATAACTTATATGGTACTTTATGTATTATTTCACTTATTGTTATGCAACTGGTTTTCAAATTCAATTTTAGATACACACAACACACTCTGTTGTATTACTGTTGAACCAGCTGCGCATGTTTAAATATTTATATTAGCGCTGACATAATGACTACGATCTACAATGTTCTATAAACATCTGTTTGAATAGTAGTAACTTCCAGAACCAATAATGCAAGAAATACATGAGTCTCTCTGTGTTAGAAGAAGAAGCTTAACCTTTATCCCCACTTGTAGATATTTTCTATGAAAACAAACGTAACGTATTCGCTTTTAAAAAATGTATACCAGACTAAATTCGTAACAATATACTGAGAGTTCCTCTGATTTCTCCGAGTTAGTCATGCATTCATCAGATATTTAATACCATGGATCTCTAAGCATTTAGGTATCCACACAATCCTACCGTGATATCGAGTTTTCGAGTACCAAAGATTGCATACATTTTTTATAAGTTCTAGTCCAAAACAAAGAATTAACGATCCTAAATCACTGCCTGAAAGACAAATACACATATTCTGCAGTTTTAATGACAGCAAATAATATGCCAAAGTCCTTTTTCGTGTCCATTTTCGATTCGTCATTTGAAACTGAGATTTATTATCAGGAAGGACAGAGTTAGTTACTTGGTTGCACATTTGTCGATTCAACATGATGATGAATTTTAATCTAGGAATCAATTGACAATTATTTTCTAAAAATTTATGTATTCCAAATTTCTTAGAATTTTGTCATGACCACAGAGTTTGTGCTGTAATTAACCTGCATCTCAGAGATATTGTAATGGTCCCAGCAAAATCTTTACTTACCTAGTAAGTTAGCAAGTAATATTGGAGATACACATAAACTAGTTACTTTTCGACCGAATAACTACTTATTTTTGTTTGAGATGTCCCAGAAATCATGACCCCCGCTTACAAATGAACTTACAAAAAGCAATAAAATAAGTAGTTACCAATAAAGCTGAATTATAGCTGGATATTTTTATACTGTTGCAATACAAAAAAATATAAAAATTATAATATTGGGCTTATTATAATATTTATGAAGTTAATTTAGAGTTCACTGTTTAAAAAAATATATAAAAAGTATTTACGAAGGTCATAACCAATAGGCCGTTACTATGTACTTTAAAATGATGATGTTGGTAACGACCCCTCTTCACTATGTAATATATGAAGTAATGACAACCTATTACACAATTTCAAAAAGATTTTGCTGGGGTGATATTCCTAATATGAACTTTAGGCATTTTGAATGTTGTCTTCAGAAGAGAAATAATAAAAAAAGTTATTTTTGAGCTATTCAAAATATTTTTATTTAAGTTTATTTCCGGTTAAAAATTAATAAATAATAATGTCGGTCAAGTGATTAGCCCTACGGCTCGGCAGATTCCCAATCTTTTACCAAATTCTTGATTGCATTTTTCAATAAATTGTTCTCAAAAGCTGATATCTGCTCTAAATATTGTTTTTAGGCTCTTGAACTGTTGTGGGATTATTGATGTTCACCTTCGATTTAAAAAATCCTATTAAATATCCTCTAAAGATGTCGCACGGTGGCCAATTTATATTTTCTCTACGAGATATAATGCTATTGTCGGACTTGTCGGAAAAATATATTTTCTGGTTGTGTGGCAAGTTTCGCTATTCTGTTTAAAACTTATATTCTCTACGTTTAAATCATTGACTTTCCGCCACAAAAAAAAAAAAAAAAAAAAAAAAAAGGGCTTAAGCCCAAGGATGACACATTGGCTATATACGAGTGTACTGCGGCCTACAATTACGTACGCTTCGTTAGTGTGGTGGACATCCTTAGAGAAGAAGGTGAATATAAAACCTCTTCAAAAGATTCAGCGACAGTGCTGCATTAGTATTTGCGGCGCCATGAGGACCACATCGACAATGGCCATTGAGAATATATTATCCATTTGGCCTATTGAGATACAGGTAAAATATGAAGCGGCCTTAGCTGCCACAAGATTAATGGCAATAGATGAGTGGCTTATAAGAGAACATAAGACCAGATACCAAAGAATAACGGATATCTTACCGATGGGAAATATTACAGAATTAACATGTGATAAAATCCCGATGAGATATGAGAATATTAACTGCATCACCATTATACCGGAAGAGGGAGAATGGGATGAGATAATCAGGATGGGAAACACCCACGGAATCGATCTTTACACAGACGGTTCAAAGATTGGTGACCAAACTGGAATGGGCTTATACGACATAAGCCGAAATAGAGGCAAATACTTCCGTCTACCAGATCACAACACTATTTTTCAGGCTGAGATCATGGCGATTACGGAAGGAATTAAATGGATAAAGGAAACGAATAGCGAAACTCCGATTCGTATCTTTACGGATAGCCAATCAGTGATTAAGACATTGAGAAAGGAGAAAGTTGAATCCCGGAACGTTTTGCAATGCAAGAGTGAGATAAACTCATATGCAAATTGTGAACATCTGGAGATAATATGGATACCAAGCCATCACGGGCTGATCGGAAACGAGAAAGCCGACAAATTATCCAAAATGGGAGCTCTTTTGAGTACTATAACTTTGGAGAACGCCAAACCCCTTAAACGATTTAAGGATGAACTTAAACGTTGGGCAATGGAAGAACATGTCAGAAAATGGCAAAGCACTGATGTCGGTAAGGTGACAAGAACACTCTGGGGTGACCCAAATCTTGGGAAGTCAAAGGAGATTCTGAGACTAAGTAGACCTACACTTAGGAAATTAACCGGTGTAATTACAGGTCATACGGAGTTGAGAACTCATCTAGCTTGCATGGGATTATCTGAGGAGACGACATGTAGAGCTTGCGAGGAAGAGGATGAGACCCTGGTACACTACCTCTGTCATTGTCCTGCGTTTGGGCATATTAGGCGCGAAAATTTTACAGTAGATAATATGCCGAACTTGGAATACCTGGGGGACTCGAACTGGAGATCCATAAGGCGTTACATTGAGGGGACTGGTTTCTTGGACTAGTCCGTTATTTATGGGAAATTATGTTTATGGTTTTGTTTGTTTGGGAATTCCGTTTTCCACATGGAGCGCACAACATGCCAACTGGGCATAGGTGTATACCTGTCATGGGTTTGGGCTTTTATACCCCTCCTTTTCAACCTAACCTAACCTAACCTTCCGCCACAAAAATGTTTAGCTCATCTTGTTAAATTTGGACAACTTTTATGTTAAACTAAAGTGACTGTTATAATTTTTATTGAATGTAGATTTCAAGGGAAGCAAATACAAATATTGTCACCAGGGGCTTAGTGCTTGCACTATGAAATGAAAAGTTTTTGCACAGCAAAATGTATGGTGACATCAAGCTATATAATTCTCAAAATATTTTAATTTCATTATTTCACAGAACGAAAATTGAGATTCAGAACTGTGGAGAAGGCCTAAAAAAAGTTATACGGTTAGGCGGAATATTCATTATAATTTGTTCAGTTTCCTGAGTTTGGATATTTTATCAACTACTCTCACTTTCACAGAATAAGAATTAAGCCCCTGATAACCATAGTTTATATCGAGTTCACAATATATCAATTTAGAACGCCAATCTCATGGCAGTATTATAAAGGGTCCCCCATCTAACGTTTTTTTTCAACTAGTGCTTAATTCGTGAATGGTAACACTTAGCTCATATCTGATTTGACAGATAATTAGTTGTATCCTTCCGCTGAACGAATATGGTTGTGTATATGCTTGAACAATGCTGGAAAATATTGCGACATTACTTTGGCTTTTGGATTTTGCCAAAAAAAATCATCTTTTCAGATAAAGCTCATTTTGATATCGGCGGGTATTTAAACAAGCAAAATTGTCGCATTTGGGGCACAGAAAATCCGCACGCACACATTGAAAAGCCGATACACATTATCTTTCAAGTGTATTCTTGCATGTACCAACACCGCAAACAGCCTTATCCAATCCCATGGTAGTTTTATATTTCCATTATAGTTTGAAGTCCAATAACAAAGTAAAATACTTCTTCTCGCTAGAATTCCAGAGTTGCCATGTGGGTTTGGTTTAGTAACTAATGGAATCTTATATTTTTAGGTAAATAGTACCAATTCGGGTTCCTCGTAATAACAACAAGACTGTTCCTTTTGCCTCAATGAAGAAATCTGTTCAAGTTTAAAGGCACTCTTAGCAATTATATGAAAACTTTAATCGTGTTCATATGTGTTAGAATATTTTTACTTTCTGTTAATACGCGTGATACATACTACCACTTTGTACAAAAAGTTAGACTTCATTTTTAGCTTGATTATTTCGCATTTTATAATGAGGCAAGACTTATAATGGCAACTTTAATAAATTATTCAAATATTATGTAAACTTTCACTTCATATTCTGTCAGTAATATCAAGCTGTGTGAAAGAAATAGAATTTAAAAACTATTTCGTTTTCATTTTATTTCAAGATTTTATTATGCATAAATGTTTTAAGTTATTGCAAAGAAAATACTTTCCGCCGACTTAAACATTTTCAATTATTTCCAATTCTGTTTTTTTTCGCATACATGCATACATTTAAAATACTTACGTATTTTGCAAAATTGTTTTTCTTTTTGTAAGTGGATGTTTTATGCATCATTTAAGGAATTGTCGGTACATATTTCTCACAGTTTTTTTTGAATTTTTTAATCTTTTCAAAAGAGTTTTTTCTTTCGCATGTAAATATATTGATTTTTGCGGTTGATGAGAATGAAAGGGAGTGTAAAAATACAGCAGCACAATGTGAGGAAGTTAATAAGAGAAATAAAGAAAATAATAAAATGTTTAAAAATTGAGTTATTATTTAAGCAACTAAGAAATAAACACAGTAAAATTCTTCCTAAAGCAAGGAGTTATCAGTGTGCTGATTCAAAATAACAACAACAACAAAAACTTGAATGGCTTTAGATCAGGGTTCACTGCTCTATTTGTCTCTCTTTGTCGTTTGTCACTGATTGAGAAAAAGAGATTTATGTAAAGAGGTTGATGTAAAATTTTTTGTTGTTGCGTTTTGTATATTCCAGAGCAGAGATTATTAAAGTGGAGTACAGAAACTACTAGACGGCACTTTTACATTATAGGTAGTTGTGGTAAAATTTTCTTTATCATTTTCTAATTGCAGAGAACTAAAATAACTTTAAATTATTATGATAAATTGTTCTTATTCAGAAATAGCTTAAATAAGGGCGTTAGAATCAAAAAAATAAAGTCGTCGATTAAAACCAATTTGACTAGCATTTTTAAGAATTTTATTTTTAAAAAAGTTGTGATAAATTATGATATAATTATTATAACTTTTTTATTCCCATGAAACAAAAATTTTGAACATTATAGAATTCTCTTGGCATTTCTTACTCTTCATACTTTTTTTTACTTTTCCGCCATTGTTATTATGGTGTTAACGCTCGCATATTTCGTTAAATTGTGATATTTCTCATCGGTAAGATATCAGTTATTCATTGGTATCTTCTTTGATGGTCTCTAATCATCCATTCACTCAAAATCGAAATAATTTCTGATATTTTGATATTTTTAATAGCCATTGTTATGTGGTTCTCATAACACCTCATATAGTATTCCAGCACTGCCTTTGGGTCTTTTGAAGAGGTTTTATATTAATATTATTCTCTAAATATGTCCACCATACTATCGAGGCATACGTTAGGATCAAGCGTTAGTTGTAATCTCTTTTTTATTCCACTTTTTGTTGAGTCCGTAGATGTAACATGTAAACACTGATTATTGATTTAATCAAGGTTAGGCAGACAGACAAAAATTCTAAAAGATGTGTTTTGTGTTCCAGATCGTTGACTGTATACACCGACATTAATATTTTTAAAAATATTTCATGTACCGACACTTAATCTTAAAATAGTTTAATATTTAAAATTACAATCTAAAGACCAAACACGTGACCATATGTTGGAACACTTTTTCTCTTTATGCCTTTATTCTTCATTTCGTTTTTCCGTTTGTGCATATTTTTTCAAATGTTCATTTTACCCATTATCAAAGGGAAACTGTTTGTAAATTGTACACATTTTTATGAATATATTGATTATTTTTTCAAGTGTCCTTGTGCAAACAAATAATCTGTTTGAAAGTAATATGTGAGCGACGGAGAAAAGAAAATAAACATATTTCTTAACACAAACATAAAATTTTGCTTAAGAATGCTGAAAATGCATACGAATGTTTATCATCAACCTGCTGCAACTCGATATATGTTAATTTTGCATTTCGTAGGCAGGTTTAAAACTTATTTTATTTATTGTTACCACATAAAATTACTTGTTTTGGATTTTCCTAAAAACAAGATAAATATACTGGGTGGCCAAAAATTAGAGAAGGGGTTTGAATTCGTTATATATTATTTTTTGAGAAATAATTATTAAATATTGTTATTTTAGTTTAGTTATGAAAAATAATATCTCGCAAGTGGTGACCATTTTCTGCTTCGCAAATTCGTGCTCTTTCCAACACATTTTCCATAACCTTTCGTAAAACTTCAGGTGTTATATTGTTTATTTCGTCGCGTATAGTGCTTTTTAATTGCTGCATGGTTCTAGGCTTTTTAATGTAGACTTTTCCTTTCAAATAACCCCAAAGAAAGCAGTCTGTAGCGGTTAAGTCCGGTGAACGCGGACGCCAATTAAAATCACTTGTACACGAAATAATTCGTTCACCAAATATGTCCCGTAAAATAGTCATGCTGTCCCTTGCAGTGTGCGCTGTGGCTTCATCTTGTAGGAACCATACTTGCGGATGGTTTTCAGGGATGGCGTTAAAAAATTTTCCAACATTGCCCGATATCTGATACCATTGACGGAAACGGCGACGCTGTGTTCATTTTCAAAAAAAAAAAATAAGGACCAATTATCCTTTCCGATTAAACACCGCACCAAACAGTACACTTAGATGGGTGTAATTCTCGCTGTTGAACTAATCTCGTATTTTCTGTAGGCCATATCCTGCAGTTTTGCTTATTAACGAACAAAGTTAATTGGAAATGGGCTCACATTAAAATAACGACGATATACACGCTGAGTCAAAGCAATGGATCGTTGATTTGAGAAATAAAGCTCAACAATTTGGGCACGTTGTTCAATTGAGTACTGCTCCATTTTAAATTCCCCAAGTCTTTTTTACAAAATACTGAAAAGAGAAGAAAAGAAAAATTATAATAGAAAAGTTATAAGCAATTCAAACCTCTTCAGCAATTTTGGCCCACCCAGTACAATTGTTATATCTTCTTAAATGTTTATTAGTTTAGGTTCTTCCAACATGTATAAGATTCAAATTAACTGGAAACATCATTTTTTTTTCATTAAAACATAAAGTATTTTACGAGTTGAACACAAAAAAATTGTTTTTAAAATTTTTTTTTGTCGAATTTTTTACGGTCTTGATTTAATTTTTTTCACATTCTTATTTTGTAAAGAATTTTTGTTCAATTGTGATAATGAAAGAATAATCTCGGAAAGTATGACTTGCGGACACTAGCCGAGTGAAAAGCATTTTCAAAACCAGCTACGGATTTCATTATCAGCTCTTTTTGATCGGTATTAACGTGTTGGATGTAAATATCATCTACTTAACTCTGAGGTTTTTTGAAGTTAATTGAATTCGGTAACTAATTTGTTTGCTTTCTATCATATTATTTCACCACAACGAGTTAGATCGAAATTTTGCCAACAGCAACCTTTTTTTTCTTTAAATTGTTATTATTTTTCTATTAGCACTAGTGTTGTCCTTCTCTAGCCATTAGTTATGTAAGTTATGTTTATTTTGTGTTTGGCCAGTATTTAACAGAATGTTAGTTGACCAACACTGAATGATTGTTTGCACCGTGCCCTGTGCCCTGTACATTTGTAATTTTAATTTAATTTTTTTTGAGAATTTTTAATTGAAATCAGCTTTAATTAAACAACTTTTTTCTATATTTTATTTATAATTTCAGGTGAGCATTTCTAAACTGTCATACATAACCGAAGATCATATGAAGGTAAAAAGTCTAAAGAAAATTAAATTAATTTACTAATAAATTAATAACTCAAAGCTTTGCCCAGCTCATTACATAATTGTATGTTATTACCTTCCCTAAATACTGAGATGAATATTAATTTTATCATCAGGCGAGTTTTTTCTTTTAATAGCATTGACATCACTGATATTCAGCTATTACGTAAACAGACTATTATATTTAAGATCTCTTAACATTTTTTGCTATAACAGCCATAAATTTGTTACAATTTTTTATCACTTCAAGTGTTTCTTGAAAACAAGAGAAGAGTCGAAATGAAGAAAAAAATTTAAGTCACGTTTTTAATGTTTATTTGCTGTTTATATTTTTTTATTCGTCTACAATGGCGTCAAGTCATAAAGTTTTTGAAAATTGTTTCTTTTGCTACATTTTACAATATATTTTGTATATTATTGTTTATGTTTTGCAATAAGAAACAAATAGAAAAAGCTTAACAATTTCGGATCAAAAAGATATAAATTTAAACTGAGTATTGTTTTTTGAGGACAAACCCCCCCCTTAAACAAAAGTAACAAAACAAACTGTTAATAATGTTAAGACTCTTTTTTTTATATTTGAAAACAAAGAAGAAAAAACATTGTCACGTTCTTAAAACTTTTGAAACATTTCATCTAACAAATTATGTATGTCGTTTTTGAATGTGAATGAAAACAAATTATTTTTTTTTTCTTGATAAAACTGTGACATCACATTTAAATACAACGCAACAACATTAGTTAGATACCAGACACAAATACTTGGAAATTTAAATGAATGTACAGTATCGTTTAATTTAATGGGAGTAAACAGTTCCAGTTGTTAGTTTTTCTAATTTAAAAATTTTAAAATCAATGAATTTACAAGGTTTCATAAGTAACGTATTGTCATAATTTTATAATTTTTCAATATTTTAATATTTTCAATATTTTAATATTTTCAATATTTTAAAAATATTTAAAAATTTCATATTTATTTAAGCATTACCATACTTTTTATTAATTTTAGAATTTTTGGAAAAATTATGGCATTATGACAACACGATAAATATGACAGTTTGTGAATACAGCATATATGTATGTAAACGTTGAATTTTTGTTATTAAATACATATAAAATAAAAATATATAATAAATATAAGACCTGTTAATATCACTTAAAAAGGGAATAAAATTTATTTTTTAGTGAATCCAAAAAGTTTCTAAGGCTCTTAATATTTTACTAAAACCAATAATTATGTAAATTGAAATATTTTAAAATTAATTTATTTATAAAGGAATATTGGCACGATAACGGTCGCCTTTGACGGTTACGTTCGCATCGGCATCATTTTTAAAGAAATATTGACCGATTATTCCCCCACCGTTGTTTTTTCTGGATGAAGTGGCAGTTCTTGAATCTCTTCAGGTTCCTCTTTGTCACAAATGTGGCAATTTTATATAAAAATTAAGTATAACTTTGTATAAGTACAGGCAATCTTGAAAACTTAGCAGGTCTTCTTGTGGCCAAGGCCAATTCCATTGGTCTCTGGAGAATTTTTTTCTACTTGTGAGTTGTACTTTTTCAATACAGTTATTAAACAGCAGGACATTGCTGTGAATTGTGTTTTAAAATTATTGAAACAAAAAATTAATTTTTCAGCTCTCGGATAACTTACATAGTTGTATGTTATTATTTATATGTACGGTGTATATTCTAGGTTTTTTGTGTTCGTTTTATTAAAATTTGGCAATAATCGGCAAGGTTATGAGGCAACATTTTTGGACATTAAAATGGTACCAGATTGCTTAAGAAAGTCCAGAAATCTCTCTAGAAAAAATGCTGTAAAATCTGCCTTAAACTCATTGAGAATAAGAACGAAAAATGAAAAATCAATTTTGATTAGGTTCAAGGTAACCGACGAGTTAGCTTTTGACATCAACGAAAAGAGCTTGACTAGTCGAATTCATGCAACCATCAAGAAGGCGATAAGCGAATCTCGTCTCACGAGCTACATTTCTCTCACCTCAGACGTATTAACTAAAATTTAAAAAAAAGTTAGTCTCGCAACACCTTTCAATCAAAGAGGTTGTATGAAGTATTATTTAAATTGCTATGTAAAATGTATATTAATTTTTTTCAGTACGTTGTGAGATTAAAAGAGTGCAACTCACATATGAGGAGCCGCAGAACACAAGGTGTTTTTTCGCATTTCGCGAAAAATTGGTTTTTTAGTATTTTTATAATATTTAGGTTGAAATCTTGTAGAAACAATCAAGTTTGCATTATTATTATTTTTTTTTTACAAAGTAAATGGGTTCTAAAAAATTTTTGCTTAACAAAAGGTGCTTTTTTGATTATTTTTTAACAAAAGGTTCTTTTCCCATAATCTTTGTGTAATTTCACTTTTTACTTTAATGATCAAACCAAACTGCAGTTAAAGTAAAATTAATCAGATGTTAAAGTCTTTGTGGAAAGTCTTTTAATAAAACAGTTTGGTAAAGACTGGAGTGAAAATCAGTCATTATTTTGGTACAAGGACATTTTGTATAACCTGGATAAATGTATAGAGGATTCAATAGACGAAAATGTTGGATGTTCTTGCCTAGAAGAAGATGTTGGAACAAGAGTTTAACTATTTGACAAATTTCATACGTATTTAACTAAAGGCTAATAAAGAAATGTTTAAGTTGCAATTTTATTCAATAAAACGACAAATATAATATACTTATCTTAACATTTTTTATTACTTTTTTATTAGATCAGGTTAGATTCAGTCAAAATTTTATCGTTATATATGTGTATTCGCATTACAAAGTGTTCTTTTTCCTTCTATTAACAAAAGGTGCTTTTTTGCTTTCTTTTTTGCAAAAGGTGCTTTTTCCGAAATAAAAATGGAATTATATCAAACATCCTTAACATTTAATCGGGTGACTTACGACAGTTAGATGCATCTGTAGATAAGTAAAAATCTTGTAAGCATTTTCATGTTCTTGCAGTTTTTTAAAGGGGCGAAAAAAATAAATCTCGATTTCCCAAAAATTTTAAATGAGCGAAAAAGCACCTTTTGTTCTGCGGCTCCTCTTATACAATCGCGAAATTCATTGGTATGTGTTGCCTATTCTTAAATAATATAAATAAACAATATTTGAGGAAGCAGTTATGCACAGTACTGTGTGTGTAAAATGTATTACAAATAAATGCATAAAAAATAAATTTTAAATTATGACAAAGTGGAATTGTAACAAAATTTACATTTGTCACTCACTTATTGTTTGTTGTATTTTTTATTATATTTCAATTTATTTATTTTTTTATTTTTGTTTAAACATATAAAATATTTAAAATGTAAATTTTTTTTAAAACATTGTATATAAATCTTTGACAATATGCAAAAACGTTTAAAGTAAAAAACATATTTGATTGTTTGATTGATTTTTACTTAATGACATTCCTCTTTTGCAGCAACTTAGTTCTAGACCAACTGCTTGCAATCACAATAACTCAGAAAAATGCATATTTAGTTTGGTACTTAACAAGAACTGCACACCCAAAAAGAGAACTTGGTTGTGTTAATCATAATCGAAAAGCAACGTACTATTATTGAATTCTATGATTGTAGTTAAAACATCTTATGGTTGTCACTTATGACCACAAACGAAAACGATAATCTTTGCTCTTTTCTAAAACGAATTATTGTTTATTGTTGTTAATTATATCGATTCTACTCACCTTTGTAGTCACAATTTTTTTACTAATATTGTTTTACATTTTATGGGTGATTTTATTTTTTTTATTTTTAATTTTAAAACTTTTTAAACATTTTTGAAAAATTTTTTCATATGTCAAACATTTAAAAAAAATAAAATTAATCAGCAAGATCATCAGTTGATCGTAATCGTACTGTTGTTTCAACAAGCATTTTATGATTATTTGTAAATTATAAATACTTTTCAATATCCCAGCCTGTACGACAATGTCTGAATCAGACAAGTCTTTCAAATATCTGACTTTTTTACTGACATTTCGTACAGATTTCTGTAAGACATGTATGGGAAATTTAATGTACTACACGTCTAATAGATTTCTGACTGATTTCGTACGGATGTGTCGAAGGGATTTTATTCTTTTTTGTTTACCGACATGTCTGATAGGTTTCTGAATAATTTCGTACAGAAATGTCTAAGTTGTTTTTATTCCTTTTGTTTAGGATTTTTTGTTTTTTTTTTTTCTTTACAAATTAATTAATTACCAATTTTGTAATCTTAATTTTGTTTGTTTTACAAATTGTTTTTTTAAGTCATAAAGTGCAACAAAATAGGTGATATTAAACAATTTAATTTATTGGTGTGTTAAAAAAGTTTAAAAGTAATATAGAAAGTGATTGTTTTGTGATTAATAAACAATTTATATAAAAAGAAATGTCACATCAGGCTTTTCGGAAAAATGTTAGAAAAGATGCGTATTTGGATTTTCAAGTTAGCTTAAAATATTTAAAAGAATTGTTTTAACTATTGTATCTAGCATATAAACAATGTATATGAATATATATAATTAAATAATAAATAAAATGAATAAAAAAATGTTACATAAAACTGACTTTTACTTTATTAAATATTTCAGATTTCTTTAAGAAATCTGTACGATTTATTACGTCCGACAAACTTTCAGAAATTTGTCAGAAATCCATACGAATGTCGTATAATAAATCAGAATTTCCCCTGCTTTTTCTATCAGATTTCTATCAGACACGTCGGTGAAAAACTTAGAATTTCCCACGACATGTCAGAATTCGTGTCAACCACTTCATATGTTTGGCGGTCAGAACCTGACAGAATTCATATAGAATTCTTACTTGTTTGTCGAAATTTATTACAGCCATCTGATAGATGTCAAACAATTTTGCAGGCTGGGATGTTATTTTTGCAAAGACATCATACTATTTTTGTCATCACAAATTTGTTATTATTTATTATTATTTATTATTATTTATTTAAGTAAGTCTATGGTATAAATCCTTACAGGCTATTAAAATAAAGTGACAGAAATATATTACAATTACGAATTTAAAAACACTATGATATTTCTCTTAATAATATTAACACTAACAGAAAAGTCAATTAAATTATAAAGATTATTAAAATCGCAACAAATTATTCTTAAAGGATTATCACTAGCATAATTTCTGCGAAAAAATTGCACGTGCAATGGGTTGAAATTTCTAGTTGGACGAGGTGGAATATTGAAGGATAAGTTGCTTAGCAGGAAACAAGAGCATAGTTAATCAATTTGATAACAAACGTTACATTCAGCATTGTTATACGGCTCTGTAGAGTAGGAACTTTAATTAGTGCAAGTCTTGATTTGTAAGATGGTAGATTTGAAACACTATTTTGAAAAAGGTGACGTAAGGAAAACAACAGAAATTGTTTCTGTACAGAATCAATTTTATCAGAGTACAGATTATATTGAGGATTCCAGATAATTGAACCGAATTCTAATATTGGCCTCATTAAAGATGTATAGAGCTGTTTAGTGATGTAAGGGTCTGAAAATTCCTTGGCCCAGCGTTTTATGAAAGCAAGAACCCCACGAGCTTTATTAGATATTAGGGTAATATGCTGATTAAAATTAAGTTTAACATTAAATAGAATACCCAAATCAACTATTGAATCAACCAGTTCCAGTTTGTAACCATTCAAGAAGAATGAGCTTATTTCATTATTTCATTAAGTTAGTATTACACCATATAAAGAAACTATCAAGTCTTGTTGCAGCAGAATATGTTAATGTTATGTTAATCATAATATTTTTAAAGGACAGCCATATCGAAGTTCTTATGAAAAGTTAATATTAAATTCAAATAAACGGTTGATTATCGCGAGCAAATATATAGTAAAAATATTTAAAAATTACTATTCTGTATTTTCGATAACCAAAAATTGTTATAGAAACTATAATATGACTAACGTGATCATGTAGTAACCATAGTTTTTCTTTACCTTCAGTTTGCACCTTAAGACCTTTTTGCTTAACTTTACCTTAAGTAAAATACTGGAATAGTGCTAATGATATTTTTATTATTCAAAGAATTATAATGGCAATTTTGTTAAAAATTTTAATCAAACCACATATAAATTTAATTAAAGTGTCAAGGTTTTGCAAACGTCTCTGCAATACAAAATGTATGATGAACAGAACTACATCCCAAAAAAAAATTTAAAATAATTTATAATAGTGTAATTGATTCATAAGAATATTTAACTTCTTCATTTAAATTTATTTGTTTATTTTTTATTTATTAAAAAATTCATGACAATATTTTTATCACGAGTTTTTGATCACATAAGTGCCGCCAAGTGTTACAAGCCATGTGATTGCTACAATTAATTTAGTTTTTAATAATTTTAAGTTTAAAGTTCTGCTATTCGATTAAAATTTGGTTTCAAAATTATGCTTCTAATAAACAGAAAATATTCAAACCAATTTGTAGACTTTAAAATGCAATTTTTTTCCAAATGAAAAAAGGGAAAAAAGGACCCAAAATTATTCACTATAGCAATGGAATACCGAGTGACAATTTTCTTATAATAAAGTTTTTTAAATAAGTTTATGATACTGCTTAACAAGTTTATCATTTAGTGTCAATTAATTGTGGTGTAAGACTCAATAAAAGCATCAAAGTAGTAAATAAAAGACGATCAATAAAATTCTTTAAAGGCGGCATAAAAGTGCCTTTAAAAATCATCGCAATTATCATCTGTGCTCGTCAGTAATCAACAACAATGTTTGTATTATACTTTACATTTAAAATTGTTTACAACAGCGATTCCCAACCTTACATACAAAATTAACTTAATTTTTTAAAAATCAACAAACTTATCACAAGTTCTATTTCTATGTAGAGCGTTCTATGATGTAAATTTTAAAATATTTTTTTTAATACCTTGAAATATTTTTTCAAAAACATATCTAAACATTTTATAAACATGAGGAAATTTCTTTTCAGATTCACTGTATTGAATTGAATTGAATTGTTTAGTTAGTCTCCTACTGTCTGCGAGTAACAAACAAGAAGTACATAAATACAAAAAGATTATGTCAGACATACGCAAATTAAATTATCGCCCATAAAAATCAAGAAATGAATTCAACAAAAAATTAATAAAAATCTACAACAACAATTTGCGAAATGTTATTGCAAATTTTTATTGTAGCATTTATGTATGTCTTCAGTACATTAAGAGAAGTAACGGAAGGCAGGAAAAAAATCAAAAAATTAAGCAAAAAGAAAGAAAATTTTCCTGCGTCTCGTTATCAATTTTGTTTTCTTCTTATTTTCCCAATAATAATTTATTGATTTTTATAAATAAAAAGTTATTTCTTCTGTGAATATAAAAGAGACCACTTGTTATTTTCTCCCTTTGTTAATTCCTTTATAAGAACTATTAGTTTCAGAGAAAAGGAACTAAGAAA
This sequence comes from Phyto melanocephala, assembly GCA_941918925.1. NCBI lineage: Eukaryota > Metazoa > Arthropoda > Insecta > Diptera > Rhinophoridae > Phyto > Phyto melanocephala. The sequence continues at coordinate 67,996,341 of OW799237.1, forward strand.
AATGTATCAATAGTACTGCTTTAATCTAGCAGTGAACGGGTCTTAAATAAAATAAAGTTGTTTTCTACTATATCTCCTATACAAAACTAAATATTTTTTACTAAAAAGTATAGCTTAAGTCTACACAAAATCTAGTGTGACTTAGTAATGCAAAGCATAATTTGATTAGGATTTAAACGGTCTTTCAATAAGTGTTTTTAAGAAACATTACCGAATGATTATTTAATTATAAAGTCGAAGGTATGATTTTAACAATGGAAAACAATATCAGTCAAAAAGCCTCCACAACTATATTTGCAGGACCATATTATTTCCATGAAATTTTCAATCATCAATTTGCACATTTGTGTTAGTGTGTCCTTGATAACTTAACAAATTTCATATTTGAGTTATTAAAATGATTGTGGGCTATTGCCATAAATCTATTCTTTTACGTAGCCCTAAATAAAAGTATCTATAAATTTTTAAATTTTAGGATCACTATGCTTATTGTGATCACTTCTTTGAGAAATCACACGGTGATGAAAGATTTTATACAAAAGAGTGATAGTTTCGTCAATGGACTGGACGTCAACTTGTTGAAAATAAATGTCGTCCACATGAATATCTTACAATTTCGGTTATACAAAACCTAAATTTTCTTTCCACTTGGAAACATAATAAAAAACTGCCACTATGATCAACAATAAATGCAGTCATTTGTTACAAATTTAAACTAATTGTCAAAATAGCGTCATAACATGTGTATTTTTTTTTATTAAATCTATTAACTATGGCATGATTAGCAATTAATAATAAAAAAATTTAATTACCTCCCCCCATAAAACAAAAAGAAAATTAATTATCAAACTTAAACTGCAGTTATCAAACCAAAAAACCATACTTTTATTAACTCGCTTCCCCAATAGTTTAGAAGTCTTCGTTATTATGATGGTACTAATTAATATTAAAACGCCTTCATTTCATAAACGCTTGATGCAACTGTTACAATTTTAATATCTACCCTAAGACAAACACACATCTACACTCATCTACACAAAATTAACATTAACTGGCTTAAAGCCAAAGATTGAAGAAGACAAAAATATGTGGATGATTTGCTTGATGTTTGATTGTCAATGTTGTCTTTGTATTATACATTTGTATGTATGTATGTTTGTTTGTATCCATGTAAAGTAAAAACAACAAAAAATTTTTAAAATTACCCAAAAATAAAACAAAACTTACTATGAGACACTCAGAGACAAAAGACATATGCTGCATTAAAGGCAACAAAATAAAAACGACAAGGAAGGCAACGAAGCATCAACATCATCGTGGTTAAGGCAGCATATAAAATAAACAATGACAATGCGTTAAACTAAAATGAAAAATATTAATGATAGACAGACTGGCAGAGGGACGGACAAACAAACGCACGCATGTGATATAAAAACATCAAATGTAAAAGATTGAAAGAAAGACATACAAAAATATACCCAGAGAGCAGAACTCCATTGTTTAAACAACCAACGCAAAATGATTAAAAATAAAGAGAACTAAATACAGGCTGCTTAACCACCACTACCCACATGCCTAAATACGAGTTGAGTCCCAACCCAGCAGTGCTAGATTGATTGTATTATACTCTATGATAATATTTAAGAATTGTCAAAAAAATTCCCTGATATGAAAAAGTTTTCGAACTTCTTCTAAAAATAATATTCTGAACCTTGAGAATTTTACGAAAATCTTTTGTATACTGATCTATTCTGAAACATTTAAGAATTCTATTTTCGGCCAGGCCGTATCCTTCACCCTCATGTACATAGTGACCACCCCAAGGCGAATTCATACAGGTGAAATTATCAGCCCAGCTGATTGTGAAACATTTTGTCAAAATTGGTTGAATTTGCCTTATTAATGCAGGGAAGGGAAATGTGATTTTAAATTCTGTATTAAACAATTAACTTACATGTACATTTTTGATAAAAAAATGTGCTAAATTTATGTATATTTGTAGCTTTTGCGTCATTAATAATGTGTTTCAAACAATTATATCCTTTTTATACCCTTCACACAGTGAAAAAGGGTATATATAGGTTTGTCATTCCGTGTGAAATTTCTACAATTTTGATTTCCGACCCCATAAAGTATATATTTTCTGAAAGCTTATGAATAGGGAAGTTGATTAAGCCCTGTCAGTCTGTCCGTCTGTCCGTCTGTCCGTCTGACCGTCTGTCCGTGTGTATGTTGAAATCAACTTTTTGAAGCCCCCCGACATCGCTTGGACTCGGGTGAGGTATTAAAATATCAGAAATATTCGGGAGTAGATCGCTATTGAAAATCAGAAACATCGGTACATAAACAACTGAGATATGAGCAAAAACCCACGACCACCTCGATTTTTTTCTTCACAAAAGCAACATTACAACAACAACATACATACAAACGTGTATACTGGTTAGAAAAAACGTGGCATCGAATCCCAGCTGAGCCAAAAAAATTTTTTTTTAAATTTTTTTTTTATTTTTTTTTTATTTTTTTTTATTTTTTTTTTTTTATTTTTTATATAATATATTATTTATATTTTTATTATTTTTTTTTTAATTTTTTTTTTTTAATTTTTTTTTTTTTTGTTTTATATATATTATATACATAATAATTTTTTAAAAAAAATTTTTTTTTTTTAAATTTTTTTTTAAATTTTTTTTTTAAATTTTTTTAAAATTTTTTTTTTTTTTGTTTTTTTTTAACATTCATACGTGAATTTATAATTTTACAATGGGACGTTTTTATATATGTATGTTTTTATATGTATGTACGTATTTCATATGGGATAAATGGTGACACAAACCACTGTTATTGCATGAATTCACGTTGTGAAGGGTATATAAGATTCGGCACGGCCGAATATAGCGCTCTTACTTGTTTTAATCAAATTTTATTATATTTAATATGTAAAAACACCTTTTCCATCCCTGATATACGAATTGGCCTTGACATAAAACATCACATGAAAAGTTGCTTTGTTGTATCAATTCGCTGTTGCATATACCTTATGGATATGCCTTGGACCACCCATAGCATAGCCTAGATTTTAGATTCAATATTATACGTAATTTTTCTTTATTATTTCCATCTCTGATTTTGATATTTTTTATAGCTTTATTCTACTAGAAATTTGACAACCATATTGATGAGGTTGAGAAGAATTATCTGCTGTTTTCTTTAGTTTACCATATTTTACTAGTGAAGACCTTTCATTTATTGTAGTGGTTGAAGGGGGCTAAGCTGTAATTACTATATTTGACCCCTATAATCACTATATTACTTCGGTCCCCATCTTGGGTTTTGACTTTTTCATAGTCTACTGTATTCTACTGACGAAGTCCTTTTGTTTGTCACTAAGGATGTTGAAGTGTGTACATTTTTAATAACTAAATTTGACCTTTATTCACATTTTTTTTACGCGGCCATCATTGACATTCATTTTTATTTTCTTTTGATGACCATATCGCTTCACTCTGTTGTCTATAAACAGCAGACAACGTATCTATGAAATATACTATGGCTGAAAGATTTTGATTTTATAGTAAAGATATGAAAAAGGAGGCATTCATATTTATTTATGAGGCAATTGTGGTAAATTTTAAAACCAATTTATTTTCAGATATATCCAAAAGATTGGTACCATATACAAAGCTGTGCTGTATGTGCTGGCTGCTTGAAGTTGATTTCAACGAACACACACACATTGACTGCCCTGGTCAAATTTACTTAGAAATATTATTTATGGGGTCAGAAATGAACATGGTTGAAATTACAAGCTGAGTGAGAGATCTTATATACCCCAGGCACCACGGGTAAGGGGTATAAAAAAGCCATTGTGTCCCGAAAAGATAACCCTAAAATTGCAGTGCAGCAATTAATTAATTATGCTAAAGCTCTTAAAAAAATAAATTAATAAAAATAATTGGACTTAACGCGTTTTTTATTAAGAGCTTTCAAACTTTCAACAGAAATAAAACTCAAAAATATTAAAGATCTAAATTATTTTATTGTTTCTTTAAAAGGAGATTCCATTGGATTTTTGTTTTAAAAAGGATATCTGACAAATGAACACCATCACAAGCTCTTACATAATGAATATTCTCAGTAACAATTTAGTTTTTTTTTTGTTGTGTTCTTTTTGATTGATTAATTTTATTGATGTCTATATTCATTTTCTGGGTTGTCAACATAGGTACACACTCCCACAAAATTAATATTCAAGAACGTCTCATTCCACATTCGTGAAAACCAAGATAAGAGTGTATTCCATTTAATAACATTAACACCAAAGTGACGCTTTAATAATTCGATGGTTTTGTGAGATACATATTTGACACAAAGCACCATTCTACTGAGACAGCAAATAATTGATGTTTATAAAATTAATTGTTGGAAACAAAAATTCATTGAAGAATACACACACCATTTACTGTATTAGCACATGCTATTTAGTTTAAAAAGAATGTGAACCGAAGATTTCGTTAGCTGAAAACAAAGAGCCTAATTCTGGATGCAATGAGTTATCATGAAATTGTCTTGGATTCTTTTCACTCCATGTTTGAAAATTGTGTTTGTCTTTGGAAAAATGCAATAGTATTAAGAACAACAAAGTTATAAACTCTTATTCTTTGTGCTGCCATTATAGTACGCTTACATAACCTTAGAATATCGTTTAGAATTTTTTATGAGGTCAGCATCATACTTCAGACGACGGCTGTTTATAAAGGAATATCAAAGGTATCGTAAATATAAAAATTTTTTAAATTTATTTATAAAAATTATTTCTTTTGTACTGACACAAAACACATTAAGAGTTTGACATAAAAAATTCATTATGTAAACAAGAATCGTTGCACCAGGGTTGATAACAGAATTTCGACGTTAATAGATTTTTTATTTAATTTGGCATCTGAAATATGTCGCGGAATTCCACTGCGAGATATAATCTTTTTGCATTTTTAAAGTGTTCTCTCTAGTGGTCGTAATTTAAGACATTCGCTCTGTTAACATCGTTGCCATATTTTGCAAAAACTGTCTCTTCGACATCTCTTGTTTGAAGAAATTGTTCATATACGATCAAAAATAGCACAATGGACTAAAATTTATGTAGATCTAAATAATGTTAGACTGAACTTAAAATATTAACTTAAGTATATCATTAAGTGTCTTAGAACGCTTCTTCTTATAACGGCTTCTATTTTAAATAAAGTGCACAAATTGTGTGCAAAACAAGCATCGCAATAATTTCTTGTGAGTCCAGTGTATCCCTTTTGATTTCCAATAATAACATAAGTAAAAGTATGCAACGAAAATCTTTACGATGTTTTCTTGTTTTCTTTGTATAGTAGTTGGTAGGAGATGGTTTTGTCTCCAAATCAACTGAGAAGACGGTATGAAATCCATTCTATGCTAAAAGTTTTCATATTTCATAAACACATGTTCCTTTTGCCCAGGGGCATGCTACCTTAATTTTTTTAATGTTACAGCTAGTCCGAGGTACAGAGGTGTCACTGGCTGAAGCATAGAAGATTCCTGCATCTCGTACATAAAGAGATTATAAAGACTCAGAGGCTTATGAGGCGTGTGAGTCGTGTAAGGGTGGTCGAGGCGATGCATCGCACACTCATAGTAGATGGATCCTTGTAAAATGTAAAATCAGAACTGCATTGTCTGCTCTCATATGTGGCGTTAGGGAGATTCAGGTCACGTTAGACGAAGAATAACAGGTAGACACATATTAAGTATAAATGCTATGGGAGACCTTAATTTAACGAAGATGCTTGCGATTACAAAGAAATGTGCTTCTAGGATTATAGTTCAGAGAAAACGTTTGTATATGGCGAGACTTGGGAAAGGGAAGACGATTGTAATCATTATTGAGTCAAGATGGTCAAAAAGGAACCCCCCAAACACATTAATGAAAACCTCATAGCTATAGCAATTAATTTTGCATATAAAAAAGTGCAAATGTATGGTGGGATTTTTAAATACAAAATTCTTAATTTGAAGACTTAGAATAAAATACATTAATTAAGTGATCGTTAAATACAAAATGCTTTTACATTTTGCGCTTAATACTCACCGGCATATCTTAATGAAATTTAAGCCTCTATTGTTGTTACAGATGTGTTTTTTTTCTAATGTTAAGGATTGAATTGGAGGATTTTGGAAAATATAGGAATCATATATTTTTTCTTAAAATATTCCACGGTATTTCAAAATTTTATGAACAACAATTAATGAAATTTTTTT